>CM070781.1:88970833-89495833 GCA_036346955.1 Dipus sagitta | reverse complement strand
TTGGTATGAGTATAAGCATGGCACCAAGGTCATTAGAATTTGGCCAGTTCACATAGAAACATCCAGATAGATGTATGGAAGGGCCACTGGTCTGAGTTGGATAGTCCCAGATTGGATTCCTATGGCTTGGAACAATTAGCAGAATGACAGGTTAGTCACCAGTAAAACCTCTGCTGCCAAATCTGAGTTGTGGTACATTAGGAGGGTGAATGGTGCTGCCTGCCACACCTTCAGCCTTTTTAGTCTGCTGATATTTGGAATTAAGTAACCTCCTTGCCTCCAGCCATGGTAGACTCCTGTCATAAGGGAGGCCAATAGACTGAGGGAATATGCAAAGATGAAGTGAGATTTGAGACAGGAAACTATGCACTCATGAGGCAGCTCTATGGTCAAGAGAAGTCATGGAGAGCCAAAGCGGGAATGCAGGAATTTTGAAGTGAAGAAAAGACTTGAAGATTCAAGGACAGGACCACAGTCACTGATATGTTGGCATTGTCATTAAAATTACAGGGCTTTGGGTGAAATAGATGTGGATGTTTATCAACTTATCAGTAATTTATTCACCTTCTCTAGCATGCTGGTTTCTTGTTAGTGAAATGACGATAACAGTATTTTCTTCATGGGCTTATTACAAAGATTATATAACTAATAATACAGGGAAAACCCTTAGCATTGTGCTAGACATTTTGTTAAATCCTACATCAGTATTTTTTGTCAACTTTATTTTACTTTTTTAAAAAATATTTTATTATTTATTTGAGAGAGAGAGAGAGAGAGAGAGAGAGAGAGAGAGAGAGAGGAGGCAAATAGAGAAAATGGGCATGTCAAGGCCTCTAGCCACTGCAAATGAAGTCCAGATGCATGCTCCACCCTGTGCATCTGGCTTATGAGGGTACTGGGAAATTGAGTCTAGGTCCTTAGGCTCTGTAGGCAAGCATCTTAACTGCTAAACCATCACTCTAGCCCCCAACTTTTTCTTTCAAAAATTTTTTTATTAACAACTTCCATGACTATAAAAAATATCCCATGGTAATACCCTCCCTCTCCCCACTTTCCCCTTTGAAACTCCATTATCCATCATATCCCCTCCCCCTCTCAATTACTTTCTCTTTTATTTTGATGTCTTTTCCTCCTATTTTGATGGTCTTATGTAGATTGTGTCAGGCACTGTGAGGTCATGGATATCCAGGCCATTTTGTGTCTTGGGGGAGCACATTGTAAGGAGTCCTGCCCTTCCTTTGGCTCTTACATTCTTTCCGCCACCTCTTCCACAATAGACCCTGAGCCTTGGAAGGTGTGATAGATATATTGCAGTACTGAGCACTCCTGTCACTTCTTTCCAGCACCATGATGCCTTCTGAGTCATCCCAAGGTCACTGCCATCTGAAAAGAGAAGATTCTCTACGAAAAGTGAGAGTAGCATTAATATAAGGGTATAAACATTAAGAGAAGTGCTTATTGGGCAGTTTGATAAGCATAGTATATACATTTAGCCAGACAGCAGCAGATGTTACACCCCTAGGGCTCCTGACTGCCCCTGTTTTAAGTTTACAGTATCAGGGGATGTATTCCCTCCCATGGAGTGGGCCTCCAGTCCAGTTAGAGGGCAGTTGGTTTCCACCATGACAGATGTGCCATTATTGCATCCATTGGCTCATTTGGCCTGGCTGGCCAAATATAAGGCTTTCAGTGTCCACTGTTGAGTATCTTCACTGGTGATTTCTCTTTCTCCAATTGAACTGCATGCAGAATGGCTTCTTCCATCTTTCTGTCAGCTGGTCTACATGGAGGAGGTTATCGGCTCAGTTCTAGCAGGATTTCTCAGTGGCCTTGCAGCCTAAGCATATGGAGTCTTCAGCAATACCCCCAACTTTTTTTGACACAAGGTCTCATGCATCCAAGGCTGGCCTCAAACTTGCCATGATGTTGAGCTTATGATCCTCCTGCCTCCACCCCCCCCCCAAGTACTGGGATTATATTTGTGCACCACTATGTCTCATTTTTGAGGTGATGGTGATTGAAGCCAGAGATTTGCACATATTAGGCGTGGTAGTTTGAAGGGTGTAAGTGCCCCCCCCCATAGCCTCATGTGTTTGTGATTCAGCCTCATACTCAGTCCCCAGCTAATGAGTGGGAATTTGGAAGTGGAGCCTTACTAGAGGAGGTGTGTTGCTTGGGAACTTAAGGTTTATTAGCGCGACTTGCCTGTGCTAGCTAGCTCACTGTTGCTGTTACTTCTAAGCTGATGTATCAAGATGTGATGGCCCACCTCTGCTCTGCCATGCTTCCTCCACCATGATCAAACCTTGCCTTGAGACTGTAAGCCAAAACAAGCCCATTCCTCCAAGCAGATGCTTATGGTTGGGTGTTTTGTCCCAGCAATCAGTGAGAAAGTAATTGTAAAACCAGGCAAGCCTACTTACTCACTGAACTACATCTCCAAGCCCTACCATAGCTTTTGTTGCACAAGAAGCACATGTTAAATGTTTATATAAGTAGAACCCAACCACGTTATGAAATAGATTCTATTGATATCTCTACTTCATGGATGAGAAAACTGAGGCACAATGAAGGTAATTCATATCTCCATGCTAATGTTGGCATGATTTCTATCACAAGGGCTGGCAGAACTGGCGTTGAAACTGGGGCTTTCTGGCTCTGGAGTCTGCTTGTTAACCACAGTCTTACACTATTACCATCTATCAGCAAAGGCCAAGCAGATCAGGGAGGCAGGGGACCCAGTTCCAAAGAGGGAATGAAGCTGCTGTAAAGAAGAGTGGGAGCCGCCTGTGGACACTGCTGCTTCTCCTCGCTATGATTATGGCTGTGGGAAGCCTGGGAATGCCTAGTGCTAGTCTTAGCATCTACCAGATCCATCCTTGTGTGTTCTTCCAGGAAGCAGCCTCACTCAGAAGATGACGACAGTATGGCTCTGCTCCAGGCACTGAACAACAACAACGAAAAAAAACTAGACAGATGGACCCCTTATGTTCTGTCTTGAGGGGTTGTCAAAGGTATTTGCTCCACGGAAACAGGGTGGATTGGCTTGGTTATTACTATCCACTTAACAGTATAACACAGAGTGGGGATTCTGAAAACACTCTCTGAGTGAATGAGTGGAAAACTGAAGCATTCTATAAGCAAAAAACATCATTGCTTTCTTCTTTTTATTGTGTGTGTGTGTGTGTGTGTGTGTGTAGGTTAGAGGACAACTTTTTTTTTTTTTTTTTTTAGACTAGGTCTCTCACTGGTCTGGAGCTTACCAATTAAGCTAGACTGGCTGTTCAGTGAGCCCCAGGGATCCTTTTGTCTCTGCAGTCCCAGAGCTGGGATTACAAACACATTCCACCATGTTGGCAGTTTCTGTAGGTTCTAGGGATCACACTCAGATCTTCATGCTTTTGAAACAAGCACTTCACTGACTGAATTATCTTCTCAGCCCTTATTACTTTCTTCTAATGACTTATGTCACTATTTAGAACATATTTTTATTTATTTACTTATTTGCAAGAAGGAGAAGGGGGGAGGGGGAGAGGGAGACAGAGAGAGAGAAAGAAAGAAGAGAGGAGAAGAGAAGAGACAGACAGAGAAAATGGGCATGCCAGGACCTCCAGCCACTGCAAACAAGCTCCAGATGCATGTGTCCTCTTTGTGCACCTGGCTTTATGT
The DNA here is from genome assembly GCA_036346955.1 of Dipus sagitta. Classification (NCBI taxonomy): domain Eukaryota; kingdom Metazoa; phylum Chordata; class Mammalia; order Rodentia; family Dipodidae; genus Dipus; species Dipus sagitta. The sequence continues at coordinate 89,492,164 of CM070781.1, read as the reverse complement.
GAGTACTGGGAAATTGAACTCGGGTCCTTAGGCTTTGCAGGCTTTAACCACTGAGCCATCTCTCCAGCCTATTTTATTTTATTATTGATTCTTCATGTCTTAGTTTACATAGACATAGGAAAGAACCTTTCACCAGAAAAAAATGGAGAAATTATATCATAGTCATAAAATGAGTCCATCAAACTCTTATTGCCCCAAAGACTAAGAAAGCAAACCGATATTTCAGATCACTATTCTACATTTATCATGTCAACAATTTATCAGGCATGCAACGTCCAACAATAAAATAGCAATTATAGCTTCATTTAATGTGAAATACTATGTTATTAACTTGCTGCATATAATGTATTTCTTCCTAAACATACTAATTTCAAAACAATTACAGTCACTTTCCATCACTGTTGGTAGTTAAAATAAGATTTAACTTCTGTCACTACAGAAAATAATATCCCAGTGAGTTCTGACCTTCCTGGGGGTCATATGCTGCATGTACATGCTAAAATAAAACTTATTAATGGTATTTCTGAAATCTCCAGAAATGCTGCACATTCTCAGCAATGCCACATTTTCTTCAAGCTAAACCTCTCTTTTCCTTGCTGAAAATTCATAGACTAGCGGTCGATGAAACTGAACACTTCTCTGGCTTCCCCTTGATCTGCCTTGCATCAAGTGCTTAAAACTTAACACTGGAGCTTATAGTACCCTGAGCTCCAAAGATAGAAGTAAACGAAAGTCAGCCTTTCAGGCTGGATCCCCACACAGTCTTTGTGTGTGTGTGTGTGTGTGTTTTCCTCCCTCAGGCGACTGGAACAGTTCCCTATCAAAACACGCTCCTGTCAGAGGAACTTTGTGAGCGACATGATGCAGAGATTGGAAAATGTCACTATTAGAGAATTACGATAACCAGGGCTCTTTTCGACAAAGTCCATTTGTGCCTGCAAAATGTTTTCAATATATTAGGAGCCTGAGGATTCAAGTCACTTATAGTAGCACTTGAGAGCCTATATTTGTAGAGGATGAGAAGGCTTAGTTGTTTTGAGCCTCTAGGTCTCCATAACCTTGGGGAGAATAGTGCTTTAAAGAAGAGGGGCCAGGGGAGGGGCACAGGGGTATGTTGGGCTGGAGGTGAGGGATTTAGATAATCTGGTTATCTGCTGTGACCATGAGAGGTCACCCTTCCAATTTGATTTGTTTTTATTTCTGGCTTGACAATAATTTAAGAGTATTAAATTCATGTTTATGGAGTGGATTTTTTTTTTGTTTATGTAGGTGTATGTATTCATGTGTGTGCAAGTGCATGTGCATGCACATATGTATGGGTATATATACACATATACATACACACATGTGCACGAATATAGAGGCTGGAGGATATCTGCAGGGTGTTGTTTTTCAGGTGCTGTCTATTTATTTTTTTACATAGTTTTATTTTATTTATTTATTTTTTATTTGAGAGAAAAAAGCAGAGAGAGGAGAGAAAGAGAAAAGAGAGAGAGGGGAGAGAGAGAGAGAATGAATATGAGCATATCAGGGCCTCCAGCCACTGCAAACGAACTCCAGGCACATGTGCCACCTTGTGCACCTGGCTTATGTGGGTCCTGGGGAATCAAACCCGGGTCCTTTGGCTTTGCAGGCAAGCATCTTAACTGCTAAGCCATCTCCCCAGCCCCTGTCTACTTTTTTAAAGACAGGGTCTTCCATTGACCTGAAACTCACCAGGTAGACTAGACTGGCTGGCCAACAAATCCCAGGGATCCTTGCCTCCCTGGTGCTGAGATTACAAGCACATGTCACTAGGCCTGGCTCATTCTTCACGTGGCTCCTGGGATTGAACCCAGGTCCTCATGCTTGCAAGGCAAGCACTTAACTGACTGCGGTATCTCCACAGGCCCCCAAAATTCGGCTTTAGTTTTCCCACTGACAAAAGCAATCGTTATCCCCATGAGTTGAATAATTGTGTTAGAGGTCAAATGAGAGGACGATCCGAGGAGCAGCTGATGTCACTAGGACTACTTGATATGCACAGTCACAACCCCACAAGTGTGGCTCACAGGTTTTTACTAGAGCCAAGACCTGCTTGCACATGTGAACCTGACTGATAAAGGCCCTGCCGGTGGAGCCCGTGCTGTCTTAATGGGGGCTTTTACGAATGTGAGTAACATTCGCCTCTTTCTGAATGAATGAGCTCCCCCACCATCCACTCCACGGTGGTCTTAATGGCTTTTGTCCATGAAATGCATGCTGACAATGAAATTGCCTTTACAAGCTGTTCATGACTTTCTGTGAAATCATTTCTTTGTCAAATGTATTTTATGAAGGATATTAACAGCTAGTCAGACTCTCGTTACCTGCCCATTATGTGCATAAATCAGTGCATTTACAGAGGTTAAGAAAGACAGATTTGTTAAAAATTTGCTATTATTCTTGCATATAATAATCTTAAGAACTGGATGGGTACTTATCAGTTCCCTTTAATACTGGATAACTCTATAATTAATATGAAACTCTGCACCAATCTTGTGAGCCTTGGTTAGATGCCATTGGAATTTTAGTTTTTTTGTTTTGTTTTGTTTTGGAGGTAGGGTTTCACTCTAGCCCAGGTTGATCTGGAACTCACTCTGAAGCCCCAGGCTGGCCTCAAACTCCTATCTCTGCTTCCCAGTGTTGGGATTAAAGGCGTGTGCCACCACACCCAGCTGCAGTTAGAATTTACAAAGTTGGGATGGATCTGAGTAGTTTGTAAGGCAGAACTTATTCACCTAGGCTGGGGATCTTGTCCTTGAGGAGCCTGCAGTCTCATCACTAGAATGAAGGCATGTAGCCTGATTACAACAGTGACAATAGGAATCCCAGAAAATGTGAAGGCATTCCCAGTTCACCTCCAGCCCAGAGGCCAGGGACTACAGGGAGAAGAGACTTCCTGGGAAAGGACAAAGAGAACTGTTGTGGGCGAGGCTGATCTCATATAGGGAGAAGATAAAGAAGGAACAACAGAAGAGGGGATTAGAGGCTTTGTAGAGAACTAAGAAAATCAATGGAACAAGATAAACTAAGAGCACCGGTCTCTGAGTTTTTACCATGTGCCTCACAGTGTGCTAGATTTCTCACGAACCTTGTCCCCATGATTTGTTAGCACAGCCTCTTGTGTTCACTCTGTAGGTGAGGGAATGAGGTGAGAAAAGTTAAAGATCTCCCAAACTTCACCTTCAAGTCCATACCATTGGGGGGTGGGTGGAGAGACCCAAGTGCATGTGTGTTTAATAAATTCCGAGATTTCAACTGTAGATCCCCAAACAGGCTTATGCATTCAGCAGATATTTAGACACCATTATGTCCAGGTAGTGAGGCATGTTTTCCTAGCTCTTTTCTCTTTAATGTTTCTCCCTTTTCCTCAACTTCCATGTTTCACCTTTTTATAAACTTGTTGCCTGTGAAAAAGAATGATTTGTATGTCAGGTTTATTGTTCAGGAAATTAAATCATTTTGTTACTCTGTGTGTGTGTTTTATCTCCTGTAGAACACAGCACAGTCAGCATCCTATCTCCTTATGTCAGCCATTGAAAATGAAATAATTGCAAGTGCAATGAAGGCGGATGACAGGTGCCCAACATACAGTACTCATTAACCTGCTCACTGAACGTTTTCTCTACAGTGGAAGGTGATAGTGGCGCTGTCAGTATCCTAGTGCCACAGTACAAAACAAAACACAAAAGAACAACAACAACAACAACAAATAAGAAATTAAACAGATGTCATTCATGAGACTTTTCACTGCTGTGACCAATACCTGAGAGAAACAGTTTAAAGGAGGGCAAATTTATTTTGACTTACAGTTTTTGAGAGGTTTCAGGTCACGGTTGGCTGGCTCCATTGTTGAGCCTGAGATGGTCCAGGTAGAGGACCTCATGGTGGGAAGGCGTGGTAGAGGAAACTGCTTCCCTCATGGCAGCCAAGAAGCAGGGAAGAAATTGGAGACTTCCTCCAACTAGACCCCACCACAAGTTTCCACCACCTCCCAGTAGTGCCATAGAGTTATAAATCTGTTAGTGGGTTAATCCACGAAATAAGTCAGAGCTGCTGTCATGATTCAAATACTTCTCAGTAGCCACTACTAGCTGAGAACCAAACGTTTCATAAGACAGGAGCCTCTGGGGTGGTGCGATTCATATGCAAACCATAATGGACGCATGCAACTTATTGTCCTTACCCGCACATTGCTGGGACAAAACACCCAACCAAGAGCAGCAGATGGGAAGAAAGAATTTATTTTGGGGGAAGCTTCATGATGGCAGGGGAAAGCATGGCACTCGCTCAGGGGTTGGACATCACAGTCCCCCTCAGCATGTGGAAAATGGCAGCAAGAGAGTGAGACCAGCTTTGGCAAGGGGGAGCTAGCTGTAGCAACCCAAAGCCCACCCCTCAGCAACACACCTCCTCCAGCAAGGTTCCGCCTCCCAAATTGCTACCAGGTGGGGACTAAGCATTCATAATGAAGGAGGACAGGAGAAAGCTAGCTTTTTTTTTTTAAATTTTTAATTTTTTTTTTATTTTTAATTTTATTTATTTGAAAGTGACAGAGAGAGAGAGAGAGAGAAAGAGGCAGATAGATATATATAGAGAGAGAATGGGCATGCCAGGGCCTCCAGCCACTGCATATGAACTCCAGACGTGTGCACCCCCTTGTGCGTCTGGCTAACGTGGGTCCTGGGGAATTGAGCCTCGAACCAGGGTCCTTAGGCTTCACAGGCAAGCACTTAACCACTAAGCCATCTCTCCATCCCGAAAGCTAGCTTTTTATAAAGGCAGTTTTAGTTAGAAATTGAGGCCCAAACAAAGAAGCAGGAGATACCACCCCACATGCCATCTCGTCCTGACACAAGAATGGAACTCTTAGCAGAAATAGAACCGTGTCTGATTGAGACTGATCTACAGCATCCCCTGCTGCCCACAGTCAAGTGTGCTACCTAGACAGAGGGCCCAGGTGAGTTGGCTCTGGGATCCGCCCTTCAAACCTCACAACCAATCTGGTCTTCCCCTTGCCTATAAAGGCTCCTGTCTTTTTTCTGTTGCTAACCTGTTCCTCCCTCCCAACCCTCCACTCAGCTCTGCTCTGTTTTTCTGGCTCTGCTTCTTGGCTCTGTCTCTCTTCCTTAGGACCACAGAGATAGACGTGAGTCTGGCTTCTCCCCCACCTAGTCTGGCTGGGGTGGGAGGAAGGAGGAAGCATAAAATTGTTTCTTGGTCTGAGACGACTCTTCTGCTTGTCTCTGCTTTATAGTTTGGGGTTGCTTCTCACTTTGATTACATGCATGATTTTCCTCTGGTTTCTGAATCTACCGTGTGCATATTTTCCTCACACTCCAGATCTACCACGTGGGTGCTCTCACCAACTCTAGGCTTGCTACCTGTGTAATTTCTTTAAACTCAGATGACTGTGAGTATAACTCTCTTCATTACTCATTTCTCCTCTTAATCTCTTGGTCTCTGCATTAATATCTGCCCTCTCATTTTTTTCCCTTGAGCCTTATCTTTGTCCACTTAACTTCTCTAGAAACACAAGGCAGATGCCATGCAGGTTGCTCCTAAGTCTCCACTACACAAGCTCCTAGATTCTACTGTCCACATGCCAGCAGCTTGTGGTCTAATTTCCTTTTAAAAGCCCCAGTTTCTCCTAAGTCCACGTGTTTGTAGGTCTACTCCAATTTTCTCCCAAAGCCTCAATTTTGCTTAAATAAACCCCACAATTTGTGATTTTTCCCCTCAACAAGCTTAACCATTCATAATTTATCCTTCTTTAGTCTGTGTTTATTAATTCTTTACTAAAGGTAGGATTGAACCTAAAACTTGGGGTTCATAAATTCTGGGGGATGCCCTCTTGAATCCTCAAATCCTACATCACTAACATATGATTTTATGGGGGTCATCTGATTTAAACCACTACACATCTCTGTGGAGGACAATAGCCCTGCTGATGGGGATCATGGTGAGATATGAGGAAGAAAATCACTAGCTTGCTGCCTAAAGATGTGCTAGGTCAGGGCACATTTGGGGTTAAAAAGAAAGAATATGAGTGGAAAGATGTGGAGGAGTAGTAGAGAGGAGTGTGGTGGTTTGATTCAGGTGTTCTCCATAAACTTGTGTGTTCTGAATGCTAACTTCCCAGCTGGTGGCCATTTGTCAGTTTGAACCTCCTGGAGGCAGTGGGTTGTTGGAGGTGTTATAGCCAGCTTCCCCTTGCCAGGGTTTGGCACATTCTCTTGCTGCTATTGTTCATCAGATGTTGGCCAGGAGGTGATGTGCACCCTCTGCTCATGCCATCATTTCCCCCTGTCATCATGGATCTTACCCTCGAGTCTGTAAGCCAAAATAAACCCTTTCCTCGACAAGCTACTGTTGGTTGGGCATTTTCTACCAGCAACGAGAAGCTGTTCTTTAACATTGAAAAATCAGAAAATTTTACATAAAACTTGAGTTTATGCATTCTCCTAAAGAATAAAAAACCTGGGCCAGGTAGATGGCACATCCGTTAAGGTACTTGCCTGTAAAACCTAAGGACCCTGGTTCAATTCACCAGTATCTACATAAGCCCTGAACAAGGTGGTGCAGGCGTCTTGAGTTCACTCCTTGCAATGGCTGGAGGTCCTGGGGTGCCCATCCCTTCTCTCTCTGCCTCTTTCTCTCTTTCAAATAAGTAAATGAATAATAAATGGATCAAACCCCCATAAAAGTGGGTTGGTGTTCTCATCCTACTGGAACTGAAAGTGCCTAGGCCATCTAGGCAAGATCAAGCCCCACAGTGAAGGTGGCTTAATAGCCTAGTTTTCCTGGAACAGAATGATTGAAACCCATGGCTCATACCAATATAATGACCATCCCTTTTCCCTCTGGTTCAGGCCAATTTTGTGCATTCTCCTCATCTCCAGTGTGCTATAGGACATACCGGGGCTGCTCTCACCTTTATGCTATCTGCCTGGCCCCTGTAAGCCTTTGAGTGTGTGTACTCTTTTTAAGGGCATCTTCTTTCTCTTGACTGTTCCAATAATAGCACACTGTTTTTGGAGGTCAGAAAGATTTAGCTCTTCCACCTTCAGAAAATATATTCACTAATCACTTCTGGAAAGATGTACCATCCTCTTAAGTTATGTGCCCTCTGGAGAGACTCCACCGGGCTTACTAATTCACTGGAAAATTTGGTGAGACCCAGACTGTTGAACTAGATAATTCATTTGCCTTTGAGGATTTCCTGCCACTCTGCAGTGGAGGATGGAAAATCTGGACTTGTGAAACATTCAAATTTGGGAATAAAAAGTTATTATTTCCACAGGTACGGGACAATGCCGTGAGGTTTTTAGAATTATTTTACTTTGACATAGGAGTCCTTCAATATGTCACTTGTGGTGGGCAGGTGTATTTCCACTATCTTGCAGATAAAAGACCAACTGAGAGGTCAAGGGAAGCTCCTAAAATCTCACAGCCTGTAGTTTATAGAAGTGGCCCTATCCTGCTTTTCCTGCCTTCTCTTCCCATGCTCTTTCTACCTCCCTCACCACGCACATTTTTTTTCTATTATCTAAAACACTGCTCTTATATAAACACCTCCAAACATACTCACTGTCCATATTAATGTTTTTTCCCTAACTGCATATCAATTTTATTTATTTATTGTATTTTTTTTGTATGTGTGTGGTGTGTATATATGTGTTATGTGTAGGTCAAAAGTTAACCTCTAGTGTTATCATCAGGCATGCTATGTACATCCTTTGAGACAGGGTCTCTCATTGGCCTGGAGTTCACCAATTAGACTACAGTGGGTATCCAGTGAACCTCAGGGATCCTCCTGTCTTCATTCCCCAGTACTGGGATTACAGGTGCACCCCCATGCCTCACATTTCCACATGGGATTGAACTCAGGTCCTCACTCTTGCAAATCAAGCACTTCATTGATTGAGCTATGTCCTCAGACCACCACATACCAGTTGACTACTGGAAGCTGTATATATTAATAAAAACATGTGGAATCTCCCTGGACATTCATCATTTTCTACATCCTGAGAAAGAGAGTGTTTCAGTAAACATCTTTTTCAGGTACCATGTCAAGTGTGGTCCCTGACTTGATGGTATTTTCAGTCTGGTGAGGAGGGAGAACAAATATTTGTCAGTGACATAAGGTGATTCCTAGCTGCCGTTGTTGATGTAGACCAAGAAGTCTGTGTCCCTAGGCGTTTATACTCCATTGATGGAAAAATACTGAGTTGAAAGAGGGCTCAGTGTGGGGCGATGGGAAGAATTAGGGGTGAAAGGAGGGGAGCTGTAGTATGGGGAACCATAGAAAGTTTTTCCCAGGCAGTGAAATTTGACTGGAGATCTAAACTGGAGCTGCAGATTGAGCAGGAGGGTTTTAAGAAGCAGAAAGAGCTCATGCAAAATCCCAAGATAGGAAGGAGTTTGGTTTACCTGGAGGACTTGGAGAAGACCAGTAGGTAAGTGTTCAAAACAGCGAGTATAGGTTGCAAGATGACACTGAACTTCAGAGAGGATTCAGAGGGACTTCAGAGAGATCTTGGACAGTATTTTGAGGGCAACAGGGCAGGTAGCTACAGCTTTAAGCATGAGAAGAAATGACTGAGTTGAATTTTGACAACATCTTGCCTTGCTAATTTTTTGTTTTGATTTTTTTTTTATTGTTTTGTACTCAGTGTATACAGTCAAGTTGGTACCATCGTTAGCTTCCTCCCCATCCTCCCCCTTTCACAGGGACCCTCCTCATTGGGGATTATGGGTTGTGCAGTTAGCCATCAGTTATGGGTAGGAGGCAATGTATTTATGCTATTTTTTTTTAATCAAGGGGAATGGATTGATTGAGGGGCAAGAGAAGTACATGTTGGAAGGCTTCAGATGCTTGTGGCTGGAATTAAGGATGGGGGCAGAACTAGAACGAACAGACCGTGTGAGGTTGCAGGGGTGAGGGACAAAGGGAGTCAGGATCACTCTAAGGTTTCCATCTCATGGCAGTGTCATTCACTGAGATGAAAGATGGTAGGTAGGATGGAGTTCTAGGGGAGAAGTGAAGAGCTGATTGCAGATGGCTCATCAATGAGCAAACCCAGTGACTTTTGCCTAGAAGAAACACTGATATCCTCCAATGCTGGGGGGCGGGGCAGTGGAAGGCAGATACATTTTCCAATTCAAAGCTGTTCAGTCAGCAAACATTTATTGTTATTATTATTGCTGTCGTTACTATTCATTTTTCTAGCATGTGTGCAGTGTGTGTGGTATGCATATGTAAATGGGTGCATGGGTGTGTAGAGGCCAGGGGTTGACAGTTGCTGTCCATCTTATTTATTGAGACAAGGTCTCTTACTGAAGTTAGAGCTCAGAAATTCCTTGAGATTAGCCAGTCATCCAGCCCTAGGGATCTGCCTGTCTCTGCCTTCCCAGTGTTGGGATTACAGGTGCATGCCACCATGCCCAGCATCTTTATGTGGATACCTGGGACTCATGCCTACATGTGAATTCCTCATACAGCAAGCACTTTGCATACTTTAGCATCTATTTATCCCTAATTATAAAGCACAGGCTGATCGTGAACTCATGATCCCCCTGCCTCAGTTTCTTGATTGCTGGGATTTCACATCTGCACCACTATGCCTTATTTCAGTCAGCATCTATTGGTACATACGTAAGAATTTTAATAAAAATCAGTCATGTCAGCAAATGATACATTGTGTTACACAGCCTTTGTCAAATAGAATGTACTGGGTTTCATTGACAAAAGTCATGACATTAGAGTTCCACTTAGTTGAATTTTATTCTAATCCTGAATAATCCTGTCATTTGCAAAGTGGCTCTATTTACATTTTGTGTGTAGCTCCTTTAATCCTTCAAGCCTAAAGACATAAGTGCCTTTTTATATTAAATTACATATCTTATATTAAGTTATGTCATATCATATTAGTATGTTGTTTATGCTAGTCCCAATATATTAACTAGTTGTTAATATTTAATAATATCAATGTATTATTTAACATTAGTATATTAATTACATTAAATTACTGTTTTTCTATTAAATTTCATATTTTTGGCTACTTCTATTCCTTTGCTTTTATTAAGGACATACTTAGTATGGATTCATCATGTGCTGGTACCATCTTTCTCCTCATCCTTGCCCCTGTTCCACTGGGGGCCCTTCTTAGTGGGGTCCACTTCTTTTTTAGAAGCCTTTTGAGGGCAGAGGCCATGTTGTTGCTGTCTCACATGTAATTTACACATGGACTTTATTAGCCAAATAGTTATTGATTAACTATTTGATATAATAGATGTTTTTCATGTGTATGTGTGGGGCATTCATACATATGTGTGTTCTTATATGTGTGAGTGTGTGTGCAAGTGAAGATGTGTGCACATGTGTATTAAGTTGATGTCAGGTGTTCCCTCATTGACTGTCCACCTTATTCTTTGAGACATGGTCTCTCTTGGAACTTAGAGCTCACCAATTTAACTAGACAAGTCGTGCAGCAAGCCCTAGGGATTCTCCTGTCTCTGCCTCCCCAAGGATGAAGGGTGCATTCCATTGTGTCTGGCACTTTATGTGGGTGTTGGGGACCTGAACTCAGCTCCTCGTGCTTGCACGGCACACACTTTACCCACTGAGCCATATCCCCTACCCTAGAATAAGTTTTACATTGGTTATTGATAGTTTCCCAGTCTCATGTTGATCCCACTGACAATGTACGGTGATGAATGTTTCCTGGAAAATGAGAAGGAAATTTGGGTCCTAAACTGAAATTCCTTAGGCTATAGTTTGTTAAGATGTAAGGGAAAGCTGTGGTTACTCTTGCATTCTGAAATGTATGTGTGGAACAATTAGCTGCCTGACTTAGAAGAGATGGCATTAACTTTGACATAATGCTATTGTGGCAATATTTGTTTGCAGAATTTGGGAGACAGATATCAGCTCTTAGTCTTCAATATTTTGCTGTTCTTGGATAAAGCTGGAAGATACACTTTTCCCCTGCATAAATCCTGTATAATTTCCTGGCTTGAGGTAGTCACATATCATATATTTTATTTTTTGGGGACGATATTTTCAATTCATTTAAAATACTAAACATTTTTGTTAGTTCTTTTCAAGAAAATACTTTCATAGCATTATTCCTTTCTCTGACTCATCCACATAATTTTGATGACTGTGCATGGCAGATGTCTGTCCGTCTCCAGCGAGGCTTCTTTCCAAGCCCTTCCTCTGAAGCAGGTGCCCAGTAGTCAATGTCGTCCAGATCCATCCGTCAACCTGGCCACTGTGTGTGTAGAGGCGAATCAGCCTCTGGCATTGTGTCAGGTTCTGCTGCAGCTCCTGGGGCTTGGTTCTGGACTTTGCTCTTGAGCTGCAGAAAGGCAATATCCAGAATGGAGAGAACAGGCTGTTCTGTGATGACAAAGAGGAGAAAGGCCAGGTGGCTGCGAAGGCAGAGGCTCAGTCTGGCAAAGCAACTGCAGACTTTAGAAGCAAGTCCTTTACGGTTCAAAGTCACCACCAATCACGGTCCTGACCATCATACAGATCACTGGTAAACCCTTTAGATAGGCTGTGTTAAAATAATTTTGTTTTAAATTTACAAATAATAATCGTGCATGCCCATAGGGTACAATGCAATGTTTGGATATATGCATAACCTCACCAATTTATCTTTTTTGTTAGGATTTCATTTTAGCAATTTGAAATACATGACACGTTATTAACTTTGGTAGTGGTATAGTACAGTAGATCACTCAATATTTTTTTTTCTCCAGTCTAACCAAAGCTCTGTACCCTTTGGTCAACACTGTCCCTTCTCTCATTCTTCCTCCTCAGATTATCTTCTTAGAAATGTCAGTCAGTCCTCTTATGTGGCATGAAATAGATTTTTTTTCTGTTTAATTAAATGTCTTTGTTAATTCAAGGTTATCTTCTTTGCCACACTTGAAATGCTAGTTTCGCGTTGTGTTCTGCTCTACACGGCTCAGTGCTCAGAGAGCTGTGCTCTTACTCCATCACTCACTACTGTGTCTCCCAGGAAAAGTCCTTTTGATCTCTCTGAGTCTTAGGTATGAGTGCTGAAGGAAAGTGTGGCAGAAGCCAGACGTGCAGAAAACACCAGACAAACGGCACATTTCATTTGTGCTCATATCAACATCTGATTGGGCATCATTGGGTCAGTCATTCTGGGTGGCGATGTCACTTCTGGATTTGCGTTGCAGAAATTCTTCTCTCAGGACACTTGAGGATCTTCAGTCTTCATCCACCATGGAGTCCATCCCATGAGAACACTTGTGGCTTAAAATTTGTTGTTAGAGGTGGTGTTACAGGTGATTGAACGCAGGACTTTTCACATTCTAGATCATTATTCTATCACAGAGCCATATCCCCAGCCCAGGTGTATTTTTTTTTTCTTCTTCTTTTCATTTTTTCTCCTCACCTTTTTCCCTCCCTTTTAAAATATTTATTTATTTATTTAATTGCAGTGCTGGGGATTGATGCATAGTAGGCAATTGTTATAGCATTGATTTATATACATCCTCAACCTTAAATTTTCTTTTTCTCTTCCTTCCTTCCTTTCTCCCTCTCCCCTCTCTGTTTCTTTCCTCTCTCTCTCTTTTCCTTCCTTCCTTCCTTCCTTCCTTCCTTCCTTCCTTCCTTCCTTCCTTCCTTCCTTCCTTCCAGGTAAGGTCTTGCTCTAGCCCAGGCTGACCTGTAATTCACTCCTATGTGTATCTTTGTGCTGGGATTAAAGGCTTATGCCACTGCACCTGGTTTAAATCTTCTTTTATTTTAGCAACTAACTCAGCACAACATTCTCCTACTCTAGTCCCTTCTCAATTAACCTTCTTTCACTTTGTATCTGCTTCTGGCATTTTAGCTGTGATCATACAAAAAAAAACAAAACAAAACACAACTTAGGCAAATGATTTCATATATTGAGGTATGTAGCAGTCAGCTTCAGGTTCGCTGAGATGAACTTCCAGACCAGGCACAGTTATGGAGGAAGGGATATTTATTGAAGCTTACAGATCCAGGGGAAGTTCCATAATAGCAGAAGAAACTGGCCTGCTTTCACAGGACCAAACAGAAAGAGAGAAGCGCAAGCCTAAAGCCAAAAGCCACAGCACACTTCAGGAACTCCTGTTAGGCACACTTTGCATATCTTTAGATTGAAATCTGAAACCCACCACCACACCTAAAGATCCACCTAGTGACATTGCCTCCAGCCAGGTGGCTAAAGATGCAAACTAAAAACAAATAAACAACTGAATATATTGGGGGCCATCTATTCTATTCAAACCACCACAAGGTATTACATGCAATTGTGCTAAACTCAACAGGCCACCTAAAATGTGCCTATAATGCTCAGCAGTAGATATTTCCTTTGTTTTGCAAATATGCTAGTTTATATCCTCTCGATCTTGGGTACTGATCTTAGAAAGGTCCAGCTGTCCCATGCTGGCTTCTGAGGAAGCTGTAACTTGAACTCAGTTGTGAACATATTTTCTAAAACTGGACTCTTACACCCTTAAGGAACTTGGGAACTGGAGCCTCCTGGAGGCAGTGTATTATTGGGGACTGGCTTATGGGTGTTGTAGCCAGTTTCTCCTTGTCAGTGTTTGGCACACTCTCCTGCTGCTGTTGTCCGCTTGATATTGGCCAGGAGGTGATGTTCGGCCTCTGCTCTGCCATCTTTCCCTTGCTATTATGGAGCTTCCTCTTAAGTCTGTAAGCCAAAACAGACAGCTTTCCTCCCATAAGCTGCTCTTGGTCAGGTGCTTTCTGCTGACTGCAACACTTAGTTTTGGAGGACCCATTCCCTCTCCCCCACCCAGCTTCCTCTCTATTCCTACTTACACCCTTCCTTACCCCCTGCTCTCCCTTCCACTTTCTTATCATTTGCGTTCTACTATTCTTCCCACCCCTCCCTGCCGTCCTTTATTCCCCTCTCATGGGACCCTTTCTGGTTTCTTGGTTTCAACACATTTGCAATTAAATATGCATATAGAAAACTTCAAAGCTTGGACCTGTATATGAGAGAGGACATGAAGTGTTTGTATTTCTGAGCCTGGGTTACTTTATTTATTATAGTGTTTTTCTAGTTCCATCAATTTTCCTGAAAATTTTATTTTTTATGGCTGAATAAAATTACATTGTGTATCTGTATGTACCCTATTTTCTTTATCCATCCATCAGTTGATGGACATGTAGCCTGGTTTCATTCCCTTACAACTGTAAATAGAGCATCAATGAACATAGATGTTCAGGTATCTCTGTGGAATAATATAAAGCCCTTTGGGTAGATGCCCAGGAGCGGTATAGCTGGGTCATCTAGCAGCTCTATTTTTAGTTTGTAAAAGAAACCTCTATACTGCATAGTGGCTGCACCAATTTACATTTCCACCAACAGTGAATAAGAGTTCCCCTTTCCCCACACCCTCACCAGCATTTGTTTTCATTTTTTTTCCTTGATGAAAGTCATTCTGGTTGGGGTGAGACTGAGTCTCAGACTATTTATTTTTCACAGTGGCTTTATAGAATATAACCTCCCTAAACAATGAGAATAGACTGTGTTACAAAGGTAAGTGCGTGGATTTACTTCAAAATAAGTTGGTGTGAGGGAGAGCAGGCAGGGACCAATGCAAAAGATGACTCAGAGGTGATCGTTTAAAATTGGGGGATGAGTATTTGAGAATTAAGCATATTTTACTCTAATGTACATTTAAATTTTCTATAATAAAAATTTAATACAGTAGATGAATGGTATATGGATTTTTAGAAGGCAGATATCAGAAATTTACAACTTAAATTAAGATGGGCAGGAGACATTAAGGAAGGAATTCAGGGAGACATTCATAAGGAAAAGACCTCTGCAGAGTTAACAGTCAGTGCAAAGGCCCAAGACAGGGCGCCCTTGATACAGCCAAAGCCCGGCAGGGAAGCTAACGTGGCTTGGACAGGGCAAGACAAGGGCAGGTGAGGTCGGAGCTATTGTGAAGATCCAAATCTGTAGGGCCTTATGGGCTATGGTAAGGGTATTGGCTTAAGATTGGATAGACAGTGGATAATCTTCAAATAGTAGGGGCATGTCCTGATTTAAAAGTGTGAATGATCATCTAGCTTCTTTTTAAAGTCTAGACTTTGAAAGAATCTGGAATTGAGCTGGGTGTGGTGGCACACACATTTAATCCCAGCACTTGGGAGGCAGAGGTAGGAGGATCACTGTGGGTTTGAGGCCACCCTGAGACTACATAATGAATTCCAGGTCAGCCTGAGTTAGAATGAGATCCTATCTCAGGGGGAAAAAAAAAAGAATCTGGAACTGAGGTGAAGAGATCCTGAGGTGATCCAACTAAGAAAACGATGATTGCCAGGCATGGTGTACCTGCAATCCTGCTCTTGGGTGGCTGGGGCAACAGGATCTCAATTTCAAAGCCAGCATATGGTAAATTATATAGCCAGAACTTATGGGAGGAAGAGAGAGAGAGAGAGAAAGAGAGAGAGAGAGAGAGAGAGAGGGAAACACAGGTGGGGCTAGGAAAGGTAGCAGTGCAAATGGTCAGAAGTGCTTGGATTCTAGATATC
Source organism: Dipus sagitta (assembly GCA_036346955.1). Taxonomy (NCBI): domain Eukaryota; kingdom Metazoa; phylum Chordata; class Mammalia; order Rodentia; family Dipodidae; genus Dipus; species Dipus sagitta. The sequence continues at coordinate 89,476,560 of CM070781.1, read as the reverse complement.
TTTGAAAGCCAAGACAACAGTGAGATGAGCGAATGATTACAACTTTTTACTCAGAAAACGTTAAGGAAGGGCTTCTAAATAACTGACATAAGTGAATATTTGCTAAGAAAAAAAATCCGCTTTGATTCTGAGCATGTTAAACCTGGAGTTGTTTATTCAGATCCTGGGAAATATTGGTGAGAAAGTCGCTCATGTGAACTCGGGTGCAGGGGAGAGACAGGCTTACAGACATAGCTGTGATGCTCATCATAGAGAGCAGTACTCAATGCCCGGGGCCTGGGTGAGACCACCAGAGTGTGATCAGGGTTTTGCTTTGCTCTTAACTAATCTGTATTTAACAGGACAGTGGGGCTGGGGAGTGTGGCTTAGTTGGTCACTTTTTCATCAGTAGGCTAATACCCACAGAACCCAGAAGAAAACATTCTTCCCTTATCTCACCACTGAGAGGAAGGAGTGCTATACAGAGGCCAAGAACTGAGCAGAGAGGTCTTATTGGGTGTCCCTTCCCAGACTGTCACCAGCCATCAGAACTTTTTATTCAATCACATTTCTATATAACTGTCCATTCTTCTTTGAACCTAATCGTAAGACTTTTCCTTGAGTTTGTGGGTCTTCTTGTCTGAAGGTTTCTGTGTCATATAAAACTTAAATATTTAGGCATGTTACATTTATTCTACTTTTAAATATTTTTATTTATTTACTTGAGAGAGAGTGTGAGTATGGATGTGTCAGGGCACCCCGCCACTACAAACAAACTCTAGACACATGGAAACTTTGCGCATCTGGATTTATGTTGGGGTGCTAGAGAATCAAACTCAGGCCATCAGGATTTGTAAGCATTTGCCTTTAACCACTGATCCATCTCTCCAGCCCACAGTTAGGTTAAATTTAAATTAAATACATCAGTTACAAGTTTTTCTTGCTGACCTGCATTTTCTTGGCCATCTTCCTTATGACAGACGAGGTAATGTGTCAGTCCTCTGTCCCTTACACTGCAATACCCAGGACAGCCCCCCACACAACAGAGAATTCCCAAAATGTTGGAAAATGGTGACATTCTACTAATTGTATCATTAAATTGTTTTGTTGAGTAGCTACAATATTTTATATGGAGAAGCTTTCTCTTAATCATCATCTTCTATTATCTTGAGATACAGATGTCATACATGTGGTGGGATATATACAGCGATGACCAGTGATGTTCTAATACGGGCCAATAGGACCCTGTTCAAGTGGATGCCTTCTTACCTCTGGACTTCCTCATTGTCACCATCACTTGAGAAGCAATATGTTTTGTTCTATATTTACTGTTCCTTCCTGAAAACAGACTCATTGGTTTATTTTTTGTCACAAATACTCTCAAGTATCTTAAATACTGTCTGTCACATAAGTGACGTTTTAGATACTTGGTAGGTGAGTGAATGACAGTGAGTGACTGGAAGGGGTAATACTTTACACTGTGTGGTAAGGGACTGCCCGTCTGCAGATGGTGTGCATACAGGAGACCTGAACGGCGAGGAGGTGCCAATGACGTGATGATTTGAACAAAGAGCCTTCAATGCAAGGGGAAAGCTTAGTGCAAGAGTTCGCCTTTGGGAAGCACCTTGTCTGTAAAGATCAGATCAAGGGCCCTGGTGCTGGGAGCGGCACGGGCAAGGATAGGGGCCACAGGTGAATCTGGAGGGCTTGGCAGGGTGGAGATGTCATAAGCCATGGTGGAGGGTTGGTTTTTTTACTTTTCAGTGGGTAGAAAAATAGAGAGGACTTAAGTAGGAGAGAGCTGATTTGATTGACATTTTATCTTTTTATTTTTATTTATTTATTTTTGCTATTTTCATTGATTTAAGAGAGAAAGAGGGAGAGAGAGAGAGAGAGAGAGAGAGCGAGCGAGCAAGAGAGAGAGATTGAGAATGGATATGCCAGGGCTTTCAGCCACTGCAAATGAACCCCAAGAAACATGTGCTACCATGTGCATCTGGCTTACATGGGTCCTGTGGAATTGAACCTGGGATTTAGGTTTTGTAGGTAAGCACCTTACCTGCTAAGCCATTTCTCTAGCCTTGACTGACATTTTAAAAATAAGCATTCTGGATGCTATTAAATAAATGGCCTTTGGTGGGGGAAGACAAGCTAGGACATTATTGGAGTAGCTGGGGTTGGATGGGTGGGGTTTGTGTGTGTGGTGACAATAAAAATGGAAGCCATTAGCATATGAGAGGTACATAACGTTCTCTGCCTTATGACATGAATGTCTAGTAGGTTCTTAAAACATAATAGGCAGGGTGTACACAATCATATTTTAACATCACAGCAAGTTTCTATAGTAGTGCATGATTGGGATTAGTGTTCCTCACCATATAGTTTCAGTGCAGGCACACAGAAAAGTTGTCTCCATTATTTTCTTGTGGCTGGTCATGGATGGAAGTGATGTGGGTCACACTGAGCGCTTGGTTGTGGATGTGAGACACTCCAGAGATCTCCTTATTCATGTGAGATGATGACTACTCTGTGAGCCTCAGCACCTGCTCAGTGACCACTCGGAGGAGATGCTACTGTCAGCCAGCAATGGACAGGGAGCTTGGGGAAGAATGTCATCTTTTATTTTAAGCCTCTGATTTTTTTTCTATAGTATTATCTAACCTAGTATGATTGATAGATGACTAAACAGGCAAAATGTTTTGTTGAGGCAACCCCAATGGACTGCCTTTTTATGCATGCACGCACATGTGCACACGTGAGAGAGAGAGAGAGAGAGAGAGAGAGAAGGAGAGAGAACTGGCACACCAGGGCCTCTAGCCATTGCAGTCAAACTCCAGATGTGTGCGCCCCCTTGAGTGCACAAGTGACCTTTCACACTCGTGTCACTGTGAGTCTAGCTTTCATGGGACCTGAAGAGTCAAATCTTAGTCCTTAGGCTTCACAGGCAAGCGCCTTAACCACTAAGCAATCTACCCAGCCCGACAGGAAAAATTTAAAGTCAGAAAACTAGATCACCTTCTAGGAAATATCTGGGAATGGCCACTGTGATGGCTTAATCTTCACTGTCAACTTGGCTGGCTTGGAATCACCTCTGGGTAGGTCTGTGCTTTTCCAGAGAGGATTAACCAAGACTCAGCGTGAATGTGGGTGGCACCATTCCATGGTCTGGGGTCCTAGAGTTAATAAAAAGGGAACATAGAGAAAGCCCATTAGGTGCCTGGGCTGACATGAACCCTTCTCTGCTTCCTGCCCTACCCAGAAATGAGTAAGTTTCCGCTGCCACAGCTGGGAGCCCTCCTACTGCCATGCTTGCCACCCATGTTGGACTGCACCCTAAAACATGGGGCAAAATAAATCCTTCCTTCCTTAACTTGCTTCTTGTCAGGTGTTTAATCAAGGCAATGAGATAAGTAACTAACCCTATGCATTGAAACTCTCCCCAGATACATACAGTTAACAGGTTGAGACAGAGCAATGTGTGAAGTATATTGGGAAATAAGTACAATCCAAAACATGGTAAGTTAAGAATGAATTTAGTTTTTTTCTTTTTTGAGAAACTTTTGACCAAGCTGACTGTAGCTTAGCATTGGCCTTATTGAAAATCTTACCACATGGAATGTAAAAAATCACAACAGCATGAAGCAGAAAGAGAATGGCTCAAAGAGATAAAAGACAGCAAGATCATAGATTATCCTGGAAAGTTAAAAAAGAAAAAAAAAAAGAGAAGAAAATAGAAAACGAATAAAATGCTTGACTGGATTTTGGTCTGCTCGCTACTGAGCCAGCTCTGGAAGGTACCATCATTTCAGCCATCTTCCTAATCAATACTGTGAGATGGGTCCGTATTGATTGCAGAGAGCATGAACCGCAGTCTAGGAAAAGTTGCTGGGATCTAGACAGCGCGGTGCATTTGGCCTCACGCACTGGCAGTGCAGCATTGCAGTCAGTTTCAATAAAAAATCACGACCAAGGAGCTGTTTTATTCTTTTTCTCACTCCTCAGGCCCTTCTGTCTCTGTCGTTAGGGAATTTAACTAGCATATGTTTCCTGTGTAATGGTTGTGCAGGGTTTTCTCACCTGCCACCACATAGGTAACTTCTTTGTTTCCTTTATTTATTTATTTAATTTTCTTTTCTTTTAAAATTTATTTGCAAGCAGGGAGAGACAGAGAGAAGAGAGACACAGACAGAGAAGAGGCATGCAAACAAACTCTAGATGCATGTGCCACTGTGCATCTGGCTGTACATGGGTACTGGGGAATTGAACCCTGGTTGTAAGGCTTTGGAAGCAAGCGTCTTGACCTCTGAGCCATCTCTCCAGCTCTTCTTTGTTTCTTTATCCTATACCTTATTTTTGGAAAATTATGTCATAAGCCTGAATAACACACATTCTTTCTCTTTAAGTGTTAACCAGGAAAAACAAAATAAAATAATGACAAAAAAACACGCACAGAGAAAAAGAAAGAGTTAACTTTAACTGGCATTGTGCTTTTCAACCAGCATGTGATTCCGTAGTTCTCAAAACTAAGAGGAAGGGACTAGTTTCTGGAAATAAGTGCAAATGATAAAATAAGGTTGCATTTCTGGGTAAGTGTCCAAGATTGGAAAAGTTCTCAGCTAGAGGGTGGAATACCAAGTGCCCCCCCACCCCTGCCACAATAAACTTAGGTATTCTGAATGCTAGTCTCCCCAGCTGATGGCAATTGGAAATTAAAGCCTCCTGGAGGCAGTGTATTATTGTGGGCGGGTTTTATGGGTGTTATAGCCAGTTTGCCCATGCCAGTGTTTGGCACACTCTCCTGTTGCTATTGTCCACCTTATGTTGGCCAGGGGGTGATGTCCACCCTCTGCTCATGCCATCATTTCCCCTGCCATTGTGAAGATTCTCCTTGAGTCTGTAAGCCAAAATAAACCACGTTTTACCCCAAAGCTGCTCTTGGTTGGCTGATTTCTGCCAGCAATGTGAACCTGACTGCAACACCAAATCTGAAGTGTATATATTGTTTATTTTAGTGTAGAATGTGTCTCTACAAGAAAGATCACTCTCAGAAGTCTACATGCAGCAGAGGGTGAAGGGAGGCATCATGTGTATAAAGGTTCAGTGGGTGCAGATGGAGGGGAAAGCAAATGAGAGAGAGGGGAACCCCTCAACCTTAGAGCTGATTCTGACAGAGGGGCTGGGCAAGCGCCTTTCACAAAGAGCCAACAGTAACAACAGTTGAAAAGCCCACGGCATTTCCTTTGCTTCTTGGCTGGGCAGGCCACACGGTTCATAACTTGCTGTAGAAGCAGCCATTTGTCTGATGGTGTCGTGGGCAGCACTGCTCCATGCCTCCTGCCTGACATTCTGTGTGAAAAAGAAGCAATTGCGTTTCCTTTCTGTACTTGCCCCCCTTTCTCCTTGGCCTGTTGTATTTCCCAAAATAACTTCACTGAACCACTGAGAATATTTTGTGGGTACAAATATGTCTTCAATGTCTTATGACTGCCAAACCTGAGATGTGAATGTCCTTAGGGTCCATGAGTTGAGTAAACTCAACCACCATATATTTTCTCATCTGATTATTATTTTTTAAAAATTTTTAAAAATTTATTTATTTATTTGCAAGCAGAGAGAGAGAGATAGAGAGAGAGAAGAGAGACAGAGAGAGAATGGGTGCGCCAGGGCTTCCAGCCACTGCAAACGAACTCCAGACCTGTGCGCCCCCTTGTGCATTTGGCTAACGTGGGTCCTGGGGAATTGAACCTTGAACTGGGGTCCTTAGGCTTCACAGGCAAGTGCTTAGCTACTAAGCAAGCCATCTCTCCAGCCTTCATCTGATTATTTTTATTAAGAACACAGTTTGTGTAAGCAAGTCATGTGTTGGTACCATCTTTTCCCTCCTTCCTGTTCCCATTTTGCTGGGAGACCTCCTCAGTGGGTTTGCTGGTATTTCACATGGGGTTGTGGGTTATGCATTGTAGGTGCAGCACTCAATTATTGCAGGGAGGCAATGCCTCTGGGCATGATGTCAGCTACTGTTTTTATTTATTTATTTAATTAATTAATTTATTTTTAAATTTTTTTTTTGTTTATTTTATTTATTTGAGAGCGACAGACAGAGAGAGAAAGAGGCAGATAGAGAGAGAGAGAGAGGATGGGTGCGCTAGGGCCTCCAGCCACTGCAAACGAACTCCAGACGCGTGCGCCCCCTTGTGCATCTGGCTAACGTGGGTCCTGGGGAATTGAACCTCGAACCGGGGTCCTTAAGCTTCACAGGTAAGTGCTTAACCGCTAAGCCATCTCTCCAGCCTGGTTTTTATTTATTTATTTATGAGAGAGAGCGAGCGAGCGAGCAAGTGAGAGAGAGAGAGAGAGAGAGAGCGAGAGCGAGTGCATGTCAGGGCCTCCAGCCACTGCAAATGATATCCAGATGCATGCCACCTTGTGCATTTGGCTTACATGGGTACTGGGTAATTGAACCTGGGTTGTTAGGCTTATCAGACAAGTGACTTATCCACTAAGCCATCTCTCTAGCCCTCAGCCACCATTTTATGTCTAATCCCTTATCATTAATAAAAAGCATCAGGAGACTGATTGGAATAAAGGTGACATTAGAACAAACCACCATGACCACAGTCTTCTCCCCCGACCCCACAGCCTGGTGAGAATGATGATCAGCAACTGTTATGTGTGATTAAATAGAAGAATTCACACCTGTCACATGATGAGACCCGTTCCTGCTCTCCGGGCACTCACTGTGTGTTGTCAGGAACACACAGGGAGTCATGACATCATTACGGTGCAAAAAGTGCAAAGTGTACATTGTTAGTATGTGTCGAGTGGAACAAGAGCTTATAGAGCTTACTTAACCCCACCTGGACGGGGTGTATTGCTCTCCTTCTGAGACCAGAAGAAATTACTACAGACTTCATCGTTTAAGTTACTAGAGGTTGTCCCTGGTTCCCTCTCTCTCCCATCTTCAAAGCCAGCATGCTTGCATCATTATGACCCTTCCTCCTTCACTGTGTCTGTATCTGTCCAGGAAAGGTTCTCTCCACTCAAGGACTCATGCAATTAGATGAGGACCAATAATGCAGGGTCACCCCCTAACTCAAGGTCATTAAAGTAATCACATTTGTAAATCCCTTTCTGTCATCTACGGTGAATAGTCCCAGGTTCTAAGGATGGAGATAGGGACATCATTGGATGCCCGATTTTCTGCAGTGACATTTGACTCGAATCCTAAAGCCTAGCCTGACACTGCGCAGGTAAATAAGGAAAACAAGCCTGTAGCAAAAGGACTCTTGGCCAAGTGGGGACCTCCGATTTGGGAACTATATGTGTTGAGGCCAATACATGGATTCGGGACTACTAAGAGCTTGAATTGCTATTTCCTTGGTATTAAAAAAAAGGCATTATTAAAAATAAGTTTGTCCTGTTACTTCAATAAGCACTTAAAAGCCAAGATTTATGCTATCAAGAACCTGCTATTAATTAGCAGCCCAATGAGGGAGGCCAGTAGTGTGATTGATGTCGATGGAATTTACAATTTGTTATTTGTTTGATTTTTCCTTTCAAACTAGAGGTCGCTAGCGTGGGCACTGGCGAGGATGTGATCACGACAGGATGGGATGGCTAGCAAGGAGCAATGGCTCCGGCAATGGGACCAAATGTGAGAGGACACCTTCTCGGGTAGTTGAAGGAGGAAGACCCAGAAATGAAGCAGTCAGAGCTGTGCTCTGGGGGTATAATGGCTCGGCATCTCCAGGCACAAGGGAACTTTCCCTTGCCTTGGAACAAAACTGGAGCCATTCCACATTGTTGGTGGGAATGTTGAATATTATAGCTGCTCTTACCACAGTGTAGCAGTTTCTTACAAAATTAAATGCACACTTAGTATCTGACCCAGGAATTGTACTTGGGAAGTTCGTTCATGGAAAATGAAAAATTACATGCACACACAAATAGTCAGAGCAGATCACTTATATAATAGCCATAAGCTGCAACTACCAAATGCAAGGATGGGTGGATCAAGCAGTGTCTTACATTCATTCAATGCACTACTATCCAATAACAGAAAGGACACAAACTGTGCTGGGGAGATGACTCAGTGGTTGAAGACATTGGTTTGTAAAGCCTGCTGGCCCAGCTTTGGTTCTCCAGTGCCCATGTAAAGCCGGATACACAATGTGTCTGGAGTTCAATTGTAGCTGTGGGAGGCCCTGGAATGCTCACTCTCTTTCTCTTTTTTTCCTCTCTCTCTCTTTCTCTCAACCTCACTCTTTTTCTCATAAATAAATAAAAATATTTTTGAAAAGAAACAAAATTAACCTGCAGCCACACGATTGACTCAGAAACACGTCATGCAAGTTGGAATAAATCATACTGACAGTATTATATATATCAGATTATGTGTATGTAGCAGTCTGGAAAAGACAAGACCATAGGGAAGTGTTTGCCGGCAGCTAGAGGTAGGGGAGAAGGCCAGAACAAAGGTCCAGCCAGTGGAGACGCTGTGGCTTGAGGGAATTCTGTATCTAGAGGATACTGGCAATTACAGTGGTAATATGTGTTCTGAAGTGCACAGAATAAAAATTCAATCAACAAATGGATACATCAAATTTACTATGTATTTTTAAAAAAATGAGAGCAAAAAGAAATGCTGGAAATTAAAAGGTAATAGGACCTGACAAGCCTACTGTGTGTCGGATTTTCTATCATGTGGAATAGGAAGGCACATAAACGTTGTGAGCTTACTCACTTAAAAATCATATACTGAGCCGGGCATGGTGGCGCACGCCTTTAATCCCAGCACTTGGAAGGCAGAGGTAGGGGAATCTCTGTGAGTTCAAGTCCACCCTGAGACTACATAGTGAATTCCAGGTCATCCTGGGCTAGAGTGAGACACTACATCGAAAAGCAAAAGCAAAATGAAAAACAAAACAAAACAAAACAAAAAAGCATATTCTAAGTTGGGCATGGTGGCACACACCTTTAATCCCAGTGCTCGGGGGGCAGAGGTAGGAGGGTCACCATGAGCTCAAGGCCAGCCTGAGACTACGTAGTGGATTCCAGGTCAGCCTGAGCTAAACTGAGATCCTACCTTGAAAAACAAAAACAACAACAAGAGCAACAAATACCACTACCACCACCAACAACAAAAAACATATTCTAGAGTCATGTTTTGTAAGAAAAAAAATCCAAAAGAAAAAGAAATCAAATTTGGGGATTGAGCAGAGGGAAGCGGAATGCTGCTCGCAGCCTCTGGTAGCAGTAAGTCACTTCTGAAGTGGCTGGCAGCCACTGCTATGAAGCAGGTGCCTTTCTACCTTGTTCTCTGGGGTTCAAGGTCAGATATGGTGTCACCATAAGCTGAGGGGAAGGGTGCTGAAATGGAGTTCCCAGGAAGGTTCAAAATTCCTGCAACTGGGGGGCTGGGGAAATGGCTTAGTGGTTATGACATTCACCTTCGAAGCCTCAGGACCCAGGTTCAATTCCCCAGGACCCACGCAAGCCAGATGCACAAGGTGGCACATGTGTCTGGAGTTTGTACGCAGTGGCTAGAGGCCCTGGCATGCCCATTCTCTCTTTCTGTCTATCTGTCTCTTTCTTTCTCATAAATAAATAAATAAAATATTAAAAAAAATCCCTGCAACTGCCTTGTAATTAAAGAACTGTAGCGTGGCACAGGCCCGTGACTTTGGCCTGCTCACAGCAATGCTGGCCTCCCCAGGGCAGGACTTGGCATGCTGAAAGGAGAAATAGTGTAGATGCTCCAGAACGGTAAGGGAAATAACAAAGACAGAAGCTGGGCTAACCTGTAAAACACTGCACTCCCTCAGCTTCCCCAAAGCACAGAGAACTGCTTAAATCCAGTTTGGGGCAATGATGCTTATGAAAAAAGTCACCTGACTGCCTCAGAGATGTGGTCGTCAGCTTGGGGACCCATTCCTGCCTCTAGACATCCATAGCTCTTGTTAAACCCCATCTCTGTGACACTTGGATGCTTGACTTCTTCCATGAAGGGAATGCTATACTCAGGACCTTAAATGCTTACCTGTGAGTTTAGCATGAGGCAGGAGACTGGGGTCCTTATGATGTCAGTAGGAAAACATACTTGGTTAGGTTGGTAAATGCTTAAATGACACAGAAGGAAGATGACAGACTGCAGTATGCCATAGCGCTCCTGAGATGGGAAGAGCCTGGGGTTTGTTTTCAGTCTTTTCCCAGTCCCATTTAACCCATGGCTGGAAGCAACCTCCACCACAATCTCATTTACAAGTTAGCTAATCTATGTTGTTTCTGATTCCTGGAGACCAAGGCCTCAAAGGATGACCTTCCCCAGGGGATGTCACTTTGGTACTATCATTGTCTATAACTGAGCTCTTCAGAGGAGGACACTATCCTAGTCCACCTAACTTCTGAGACTCAAAGGTTACTTTCCTGAGGAGAGAACTAGGAAAATAGGCTGGCAGCTGGCTCAAAATAGAGACAGATAGAAGCCGGGCGTGGTGGCGCACGCCTTTAATCCCAGCACTCGGGAGGCAGAGGTAGGAGGATCGCCGTGAGTTCAAGGCCACCCTGAGACTCCATAGTGAATTCCAGGTCTGCCTGGGCTAGAGTGAGACCCTACCTCAAAAAACCAAAAAAAAAAAAAAAAAAAAAAAAAAAAAATAGAGACAGATAGAATCTCAGGTACCTGGTTAGCTTGTTGTTTTTATACCTGGATACATGATGGTACGATACAATAGTGCTTACTAGACAGGGGATTATAAGAAAATGCCTTGTGTCAGTTACAAAACAAGATACTATTATGATAAGCCAAGCATGAGGGTTGTGAGTTGTTATTGCCCTGATCAGGTGCTTTGACAGTCATGCTGTAGAACAGGACAATATATGGAGAAACCTCAGGTCAGAGACTACTATAAGCAGTTGAGGATTAGAAACAATCAAGATCATTTGTGGGGACGGGAGATGGCTCAGCAGGTACGAGTTTGTTCTCCAGCACTCATGTCAAAATCAAGTGTGGCCACACATGCCCGTAATCCCAGTCCTGAGGTGAGGTTGCAGGGGGTGGACAGAGACAGGAAATACGGTGAAAGAATGATAAAAGAAGAGACCCAATCCTCTTCTTTGGCTGGGCACATGATGTGTACAAGGAGCACGCACATTTGCACAGAAAGAGAGAGAGAGAGAGAGAGAGAGAAGAAGAAGAAGAAGAAGATCATTTGGAAGGAAATGTAAATAAGATAAACTCTATAGAAGGGATTAGGGGCATATCTACTTGTTGATAAAAACATGTTGGCAAAACTAAAGCCAAACAGATAACGTCTGTGCTGAGGAGGCACCAAAGACGAAGATGAATCTTTTGTAACCAAAGATAACCCACAAGGCTTTTGACTCTTCTGCACTGTGGTTAAGTCCTCAGCAGCACTCAGCTTGGTTTGCCTGCTCCTCAGATAGTCCTGAGGCTTCATGATGCACCTTTGTATCCCTTGTACCAGTCTGGTAGAGTGACACGAAGCAGGCGCTCAATAAACACTTGCTGAATGAGTTCATGATGTGGGATTTGTGAGCTCTAAAAGGCCATGTAGAAGGTTACTGTATTGATTAGCGAGATGCTTCTCTGATGTTATTTGAGTTCCAAGTATAGAAGCTTGTGATCTTGCTTGATGTGAGCTGCCATTGTCTAATTCTCTTGGGGCAGGGACTTTGCACCGTGTACGCTGGCATTTGGTAGAGTGCCTATGCTGTGACTGCATTTGGCTTCATCATTATATTGGAGAGCAAAGAGAGCGTTTCTAGCAATGTAATCGTGAGAGATGTCTGGTTGATCTGGTAGGACCTGAGGAATTAAATGCAGGGATGAGAATGTGGTAAGAAAGGACAAAATTTGGAGGCCTGGTGCCTTGAGAAACAGGTGGCCATTAAAACGCTGAGATCAAATCAGACGCAAGGACAAAACAAAATACCATAATATGAAGACACTAGTTTTCTTCTCTTCGGTTTTCCATTTATACCTGGAAACATCTTGATGTGGAGATCTATATTGCTATACACAGACACATATGTGTTTAGACATGTGGTTTTGTATTTATGAGTTTGGACACACTGGAACTTGCAGGCTCATGTTTTCTTAATGTTATTGAAACATAAAACACCAATGCAAGCCTGACAAGCTGATACTGTGATTTACTCTCGAAAAACAATATTTTATGTTTTTAAAAAGCAATTCCTAAATGAAAAATCTGACTATATTACATGTGAGTACGACCCCCCTTCCCCCCCCCTTTTTTTTTAAAGTAAACTAGATCCTTGAGGGAGAAGGCATATCCGTGGAAGTTCTTTTTGGTAAGGGGCCAAGTACCATCTGACCCAAAGCACTCTGGGCCCCTTGCAATAACCACTGCTCAGAACATGGAAACCCTTTGTCCCTGAGACACTCCACGAAGTTGTGGCATTAAGAAGTATAGTTCTAGCTTTGGCCTATCCTCTTGCTAGCTCAGTCTCCATGGGAGCATTGCTTCTCTTGAGTCTTCTCACTAATGAAGTTAGTGGTGAGCGAATACAGTGTGTAACTTAGAAGGTTCTTCTGGATTTTTCCTTCAATAACTCTCTTCTTTTTGCATGTGGGTATGTGTGGTGTGAAAGCATGCATGTGTGCTTGTTCATACATATGTCAGTGCATGAGTATGCACATGCATATGAAGGTCAGAGGCTGGCATTGCGTGTCTCCCTCCATCGCTCTACACCTTATTTTTTGAGACTGAGCATCTCATTTAATCCAGGGCTTACTTCAGCAAACGCTGGAGATACCCTGTTTCTGTCTCCTGAGTGCTGGGATTACAGGTGACATATATGTGGGTACTGGGTACCCAAAGTCAGGTCATTATGCTTTGCTGAGCCACATCCATAGCTCAATAACTGTATTTGTTAAAGCATACAAAATAATAAAAAAAAACCCACTTCAACTTTTGAAAGTATGACCAAATACAAGCAGCATTCTAAATTCCTGGAATAAGTGAATTCCTTATTTCTTGTTTATTTATTAATTTACTTGAGAGCGACAGACAGAGAGAGAAAGAGGCAGAGAGAATGGGCATACCAGGACCTCTAACCACTGCAAACGAACTCCAGATGCATGTGCCACCTTGTGCATCTGGCTTATGTGGCTCCTGGGGAATCCTGCCTTGAACCAGGGTCCTTAGACTTCACAGGCAAGTGCGTAACCACTAAGCCATCTCTCCAGCCCGAATTCTTTATTTCTTTATCTTTCAGCACTCATGGCAAAGTAAAGACAAAGCATCAGCTTGTGGTGATGAATAGCACTTGGGTATCCAGCAAGTCTCTGACATGTAGTATGTGCACAGAAAATACTAGATAGGGTCAACGTCATGTGCATATGTAGGCACTCACAAATATTCACAAGTATTAATAGAAAAGAGGGTTAAGTTCCTTACTGGAGGGTGTGAGCTCCAACTTCAGAAGGGCTTCATTGTCCCTTGGGAGCGAACAGCTCATTGTTCAGCCAGAACCACTGGAAGTTGGTTGAGTTGTCAGGTTTGGTCAGTGGGATGTGTATGCTTCAGTGGGAACTGGTGCTTAAAGCATAAGAAATGGGAAAGTTGTTCCTGTAACTCATCTCGATGCTGGTAAGGGCCACAGGACACTGCAGGTCTCGGACCACCAAGACCTTGACTTCTGTTCACTCAGGAACCTGGATTCCTGACTTCCATTTAGCTGCGCTCCTACTGTGAATGGGACACCCATCACGTCAACAAACCTTTGCTAAATCGTGTAATTAGAACTGGCGGTGGCAGTAGATCAAGCCCCGTCAACTAAACACACACAAAACATTGAAAAAAGGCAAGAACAAATAGCATTCAATAAATCACCAAACACTAATGGTGTGGCTTCCTGATAAGCTAGATTCATAGCTGTGCTCAGCAGATAGAAAAGTAGCTCTGTGGCACAGATCCTAACTTGTCCTTCGTTGAAATAACTGCTGAGCTCTGGCTGAAAACTGGGCATGCTCAGGTGCGGGCACACACACATCACAATGGTGGGAACGTGGTCTTCCATTAAGTGCACAGACAGGAGCATTTCCTATCTGTCCATCCACCAGCATTCTCAGACACACAGGCAGTCAGGAAGACAGAGCTGCCCGACTCCTCTGCCGTATTTCTCCCACCCAAATGAACCGAGCCGAGTGCGCAGGAGTTAATTCTCTTCTGTGGTTCTTGCAATCCCCCCTAGAATAGAACTCTAAAAGGAGACCGACAGCTGTTTCAGAAAGCATGAGGCAATAATCAGGCGGCCTTGCTTACCACAGCACAAAGCTCTTGGGAACACAACCGCTATGCAGATCAGACTGAAGCTCTCTCTCTTTTTCAACCCTCACACTGGAAAAGCAGGCTAGCGTCTTCAAAATCTCTCTGGAATTCACATACCAAAGTGGCCAAGGGTTTCCTTCCCTCCCTCCCTTCCTTTTTCCTCACTCCCTTCCTTCCTTCCTTCTTTTTCCTCCCTCCTTCTCTCCCTCCCTCCCTCCCTTCCTTTTCCTTCCTCCCTCCCTTCCTTGCTTTTCCTCCCTCCCTTCCTTCTTTCCTTCCTCCCTCCCTCCCTCCCTCCCTCCCTTCCTTCCTTCCTTCTTTTTCCTCCCTCTCTCCCTCCTTCCCTCCCTCCCTCCCTTCCTTCCTTCCTTCCTTCTTTTCCTCCCTCCCTCCCTCCCTTCTTTTTCCTCCCTCCTTTCCTCCCTTCCTCCTTCCCTCCCTCCCTCCCTTCCTTCCTTCCTTCTTTCCTTCCTTCTTTTTCCTCCCTCCCTCCCTCCCTCCCTCCCTCCCTCCCTCCCTCCCTCGTTTTCTCCCTTCCCTTCCCTTCCCTTCCCTTCCCTTCCCTTCCCTTCCCTTCCCCTCCCCTTCCCTCCCCTCCCTTCTCCTTCCTTCCTTCCTTCCTTCCTTTCTTTCTTTCTTTCTTTCTTTCTTTCTTTCTTTCTTTCTTTCTTTCTTTCTTTCACTTTTGTGGATCTAGAAATGCCAGGGCAGAGAGGCATAACTTCCTACTCCAAGTAGAAATACTTTAGAGCATTAGAAATGCCCCTTTTTCTAGACAGACGACTAGTTCATGAGTCTCCCTCCTCAGACTCTTAGAGACTGGCCCACCTCAGGGAAAGCGCTTTCAAAACTGACTCCCTCAGTCATCAGGGTTGTCAGGGCTGTGAGAACGTCATTTGTTCCCACTTCTATTTAGTTTTCATTTCTAAAGTGGTGATTAAAATTTTTTTTTTTGCTTATTTATTTGCAACCAGAGAGAGAGAGAGAGAGAGAGAGAGAGAGAGAGAGAGAGAGAGAGATCATGAGCATGCCAGGGCCTCTAGCTGTTGCAAAAGAACTCCAGATACATGGGTCACTCTGTGCAGCTGGCTTTACATGGGTGCTGAGACATTGAACCTGTGCCATTAGGCTCTGCAGGTAAGTGCATGAACTGCTAAGCCATCTCTCCAGCCCCTCCAAAGTGGTGATTTTTTTTTTTTTTTTTTTTTTACCATTTTCTACTTACATTTCACATATGCAGTATGGAAGACATAGTCTAAAAATATAAAATCTCTCTAAATAATATAAAATGACATAGGGTCTCTCACTGAACCCGGTGCTCACCAATTTAGTTAGACTAGCTAGCCAGCAAGGTCTAGGGATCCTATCTCCGTCTCTCCTTGCTCTGGGATCATAAGCATGTCTCATGACCTGCAGCATTTAATTGAGTTGAGTTGTGCTGTAGGAATCTGAACTGAAGTCCCTATGCTTGCATGACACATGCTTTTTCCACCAAGCCACCTCCCAAGAGCATGAAGTTTTGAATAATTCTAGGTTGTATAAGAAGGAAATTTGTATTATGATTGAGGCTGATGTCTCTAGGGTTTCCCTGCATCTGGTTCTGATATCTATCATGCATGTGACCTTGGGCACATTACTGAACCTGCCTGGGCTTCAGGTCGCCATCTGCGGAATGGACTTACTAGAAACATTTGTGCTCTGGAATGCATCTGGAGCACCTGATATGGCAGTGACTCGGTACTGTATGCATGTAATAAATGCCATCCATCATTAGTAGCAGCTTTTCACTAGATTGAAGTGTCATGAGAGCAAGGACCTTGTCTGCTTCATACAATGTCTTAAGCACCTCAGAGACATTTAATAAATATTTATTGAGTCAGTATTAACCCTCACACTTATTCATATCACTGCAGTCTCCTTCTGCTAGACTGCCAATCTGTGAACAGACCAATATTCACCAGGTCTCAAGATAAATTTGCAAAGTAGGTGAAATTTTGTGTTTGCATATGTGTGTGTGTGCATGCATAAGTGTAAGCATGTTCATATGTATGCGTGTATGTGTGTATGTGTGTAGAGGCAAGAGGTTCATGTTGAATGTCTTCTTGAATTGTTCTCCACTTTTTGTGTTTGACACAGGGTCTCTCACTGAACTGGAGCTCACCGATTCCATTAGACTGGTAAGCCAATGAAGTCCAGGGATCCTGTCTCTGGGCTTAAAGGTATGTGCCACAAGCCTCAGCATTTATGTGAGCTCTGGGGATCTGAACTCAAGCCTTCGTGCTTGCATGACACACACCTTACCCACTTCTCCCCTGCCCATTAATTTTAAATCAGCTCCAAGTTCTATCAGTCATATACAACATCTATGTATTACAGCATCTAGGTGGTTACACCCCCTAATGAACATGTTAATTTCATTTTCTTCTTTTGAGGAAAAGTGACAAGAAGTTAGTAGATACATTATTAATCTCTGATTTGAGTAGGCATGTTAAGGTGGTGATTTTGCAAAAAAAAAAAAAAAAAAAGTTAGGTTAGTGTACAAAGTAATGGGTTTCTTTCTGGCACTATGTACCTATGCGTCATTATACTGTCTTCATTCCCTTTCTCCCATGTGGAGACATTTTAAAATGTAAGTGGCAAAATGGAGGGATTATATGTGCAACAGAAAATCAGGAAATAGGTCTGAGTTCATCTTAGTTGCAGTGACATTACCAAACATAGTATCTGTTGGAGAAAGGATGGGACTGAAGGAACCAGAATTGGTTACCTGTCACAGGCACTGCACAATTGATTCATCATGAGCTCCCATTGCCACGTGCAATTTTACATTTCTGTTTTATAGATATGGAATCAATGTTCAGGCAGATTAACTAACTGGTCCAAGGAAACATTACATGATCTGAAAGGAAGCATTTTATAGCAAACGAGTGTTTCCTATGCTAATCTAAGCCCGACACAGAGAATCCCCAGCAAGTGGAGAGTACTAAAGGCAACTTTAACTTTATTTTTTTCTGATTGATCATAGATGATGGTGGAAATGATGTCTGGCTTGGTTTTAATTTTAAGTGGAGTGTTACTTCTGGGTGCAGTTTTCTCTTGCTCTTTGGGGTGATAGGATTCCCTGTAGAAAGGGGTCTTGCTGGCTGGGTAATTCCTCTCAGCCCCAAGGAAAGCTAGTTTAGAAGGTAGTTTGTATCCTGTGTCCTTATAAATTGTCTTTTTGAAAAAATTTTGCCTCTTTCCTCTTGGAGGGTCAGTACATAGTTGTTGTAGAGAGCAGGCAGAGCAAGGCAAGACCAGGAGGAAGACTGCTTATTGTACTAAGGGCTCTTGGGTGTGGAGGAAGTTTGGGGACCTCGTGTTTGGATGGGAGAATAAAAGTAACTGGGGCAGACCAAATGCTCTACACAGTGTTGTGTGTGTGTGTGTGTGTGTTGGTGGGGGGGGGGGAGTTCTTGTTTTGTGGTATTTTATCTTCAGATTGAGAATCAAGACAGTACAACATGGTGGTAACATTTGTGCTTTCTGGATAGTATGAGTTTGAATTTTGCCTCATTATTGGCAAGTATATTGCCTACCATACCAATACTGATTACTTTTTTTCTTCTTCTGAACAGTTATCCAGAAGCAACTTAAGGAAGGAAAGGGGTTTATTTAGGCTTATGTTTTGAGAGGGTATAGTCCATTATTGCTGTGAAGGCATGGCAGGAGAGGGAAACCAGCTCATGACAGGAGAGGACGAACAGGAAGGAGAGCTGGCTATAAGATTTGACGGCCCACCTGCAGTGGTCCATTTCCTCCAGCAAGGCTCCACCTCCTAAAGGTTACACAACCTTCCTGACAATGACACCAGTTGGGGGCCAAGTTCAAACACATGAGCCTATGGGGACATTTTACACATTCAAACCACAACACCTACTAATTTTGGCATCTGTAAAAATGGAATTAATCATAAGACCATGTTCTGTGATTGTTGGGAGGATTGAATATGATGTAATGGTGACAAGCTAGGGATCTGAAGAGATTAGTACAGATCCCAGAGTATAATAAATGTTTGACTAATATCCCTTTTCAGTGATATTTATGAAAGCCAGCCTAGGTCCATCCAGTCTGCCACTGTGTCATCAGCTGTTCACACACAGCAGATGCTCACCACACAGTGACATAATGCACTGCCGGTTGATAGATGAATGAGTGCATGATGGAAGTGACAGCATTAGAAGGTTAGGATCTCATGCTAGCAGTCTGAATGATAATAGTAATTATAATACTTAATATTTAATTTAATATTAAAGTAAAATGAACTGAAAACTTTCAAGCTTGGCTTTATGCTCTATTCAGTGTGGTCTTTTTTTGGGCTTCCTTCTGTACACACACACACACACACACACACACACACACACACACACACACACCTGGGTAGAGAAACTTCTCCAAGCAGCTTTAGTTCTAAGCCTAAGGCCCAAATATCAATCTTACAGAGCAGGGATTTATGTGGGAGAGGAGGAAACAAGTATCTGTTTCCTTTAGCTGACATGTGCATGTTGAACTCAAAACTATGTTTTGGAAGGAGGTAGCTGAGGAAGTTTGTGTCCTTGTAAGATTTACTCCAAAGTACCCTGCATTTCTTTCTTGAATGTGACTAGTTCAGGGATTATTTCGGGGCATGAGCACTCTCCAGGGATGTTCTGTAGGGAATGCAGGGTTCTAAGAAGGTTTGCTCTGCACATGAGCCAGAGCTGGGCTTTCCTTGACCCCTGTGGCTTAAGGTGCTGTGTAATTCCTGCCTGGTTTTCCTCCTGCCAGCAGTAGGTTGGGGTAAGTACATGTGTTCCTTCAGCTCCTGGAGGTCGCCTGCCATGGCTGGCAGACATCCTGATGCGTTGGCTCAGATGAGAACCCTGATGTCTGATTTGGGTAGCATGGCCCCAGCAGGTTTCCGAGTTCAGATAAAGTAGGTATGCATTTCCAGGGCTTATGTACCAGTAAACACTGCTTTTTTTTCCCTTGGGGCTCTTCTGAAAGTGTTTGCTTCCCATACATGAATTCCAGAAAGGAATGTTATCCGTGTAATCTCAGCTGCTTCATCAGTGAAAATGGTGATTACATTTTTTCTCCTAGAATTGTGATGAAGATGGAACTAGATACACACAGAATTGTTTAAAGGGAAAGTATGAATAAAATCTCAAATAGACTGGTATGTAAATACCAGAAAGGCTTCAACTAATATTTCAGTGTATTAATTAAAAAAATTCTCAACTTGTACTAAAATACAATTTCTTTTATTTTTATTTATTTATTTGACACAGAGAGAGAGAGAGAGAGCGAGAGAGAGAGAGAGACAGAGAGAGGGAGAGAGAGAGACCGAGAGAGGGAGAATGGGTGTGTCAGGGCATTCAGCCACTGCAAACGAAGTCCAGACACATGCGCTCCCTTGTACATCTGGCTTACGTGGGTCCTGGAGAATTGAACTCAAGTCCTTTCGCTTTGCAGGCAAATGCCTTAATGGCTAAGCCATATCTTCAGCCCAATATATACTTTTGTTTTGTTTTGTTTTTGTTTTTGAAGTAGGGTTTTGCTCTAGCCCAGGCTGACCTGGAATTCACTCTGTATTCTCAGGGGGGGCTTGAACTCATGGTGATCCTCCTACCTCAGCCTCTCAAGTGCTAGGATTAAAGGTGTGCGCCACCACGCCTGGCTATTAAAATACAATTTCTATCTGACAAGTCTATTAGTTTATTTAAAGTCACCAAATTTAACTGAATGAGGAAGCTAATATTTGAAAATGTGCTGCAGTTTATATTTTTTACTGGTTCAGAAGTGTCTGTTCTGATAGTTATTCTAGGAAGTCTTGCTATGAAAAAACTTTCTAAAATGACCATATAAAGTTACCCTATTTTTTGCTATTGTGCTGACACTGATAGTGATTGTGACTAAAGCTAGTTTCAGAAAACCTATGTAAGATTAAATCTTCTATGAATTTGTTCCAATACTTGTCATAGCCTATGTCTGGAAGCTTAATTCAAGATTTCCCCAGAACTGAAGCCCAGGTGATTTATGCTGGGGCAGGGAGGGAGGGAGGAGTAGGAAGACTGTTGCCTAGCAACTCAAACATTCAGAAAGACCCAGTAACAGCTTCTGTTTGGTGTTTGCAGAACTCTTGATTTTCCAACACATACAGCAGATGTTAAGCCTCCTGTTTGAATTTTAAAGGCATGAAACAGAGTAGTGGAAAGTGGAGACAGCGCTGTCATTTGCAAACTAGCAAACTGGCTTCAGTCCCAAATTTAGGACTTTGAAGAGAATCTTCTTCATGTTGGTTCACTTTTTCTTCCCTTAAATAGAACTAGCATTGTGCTAGTTTTTTTCTTTCCTTAACCTATAGAGGCCTCGGGCTTCTTATAAACCAGGGATGTTTGCTAATAATGTTGATTCAAAAACAGTATGAATATAGGCTGGAGAGATGGCTTAACGGTTAAGGCGTTCGTCTGCAAGGCCAAAGGACCTCGGTTCAATTCCCCAGAGCCCACGTAAGCCAGGTGTACAAGGGGACTCATGTGTCTGGAGTTCGTTTGCAGTGTCTGGAGGCCCTGGCGCACCCATTCTCTCTCTGCCTCTCTCTGCCTCTTTCTCTCTCTCAAATAAATAAATAAAAATAAAGTTTTTTTAAGGCATGAATAGAAAAAGACAGATCATCTCTCCCTCTATTCCCTCTTTCTTTCACCAATTGGTAAAGTAACAAACACATTACTGCTTTGTAATCAAGAGCTAGAATTCAGATGAATTAGAATTCAAATGTGTAGCTCATTCTCATGGACATGTTTGAATTTATTTAACATCTTAATAAGTTTCATTCCTTCATCAAAAATAATAATAGGACCTGCTTTGTAGGGCTCTATGGGCTGGAATTAAATGCACAAACAAAATATCTTATGGTGCAAAGAGTACAAGAGTACTCTCCACAAACTACTGCTACCAGTTGGTGAGTGCCCACTTTATACCCACATTGTGACTCTGAGGTTTCTGTCACTTAACTAGCCTAGACTCTGCAGCCAGACAAGCCACATATCATATATATATGTATATATATGTATATGTATATATACATATACATATACATATATATATATATATATATACTTGTATATTGTATATGTGCATATGCATACATATGTATCTTCATGAATGTATACATGTGTGTGTCTTTCCTTAGGTGCCATCAATCTTCTTTTGAGGAGGGTCTATCACTGGCCAAGAACTCAACAAGTAAGCTAGACTTGCTGGCCAGTTGGCCCCAGGGACCCACCTCCCAGGGGCTTGGATTACAGACCACCATGCCTGGCTTTTTACATGAATTTCTAGGAATGAAACGCTCATCTTCATGCTTTCAAGGCAAGCACGTTACCAACTGATCTATCTCCCCAGCCCCAGACTTCTCATATTTTTTTAGTTAAGTTTTGTAACCTATTAATGCCTTGGTTTCCTCAAGTATAAAATTAGGTGATCAGTGGCATTTTACTCCACAGATTTCTATTAGAATTAAATGAGAGAATTTTTTCTAACAGCTTAGTCTAATGCTAGAAGCAAAATATTAACCCTTCACTGTCATCCCCTGTTGTTATATGTCACTGCCGGTGATGTATAATAAGAAGAATAAGAATGACATGAATAAATCATGGTCCCGTCCTTGAGTCCTTGGGAAGTCATCTGTGGAGCACATACTATCTACCTGCAAGGGCCCAGGTGGGACCATGGAGGTGTAAACACTGGCTGTATGCCTCAGTAAGGGTGTGGCCCTCCTTAGGTAGTCACAGGAACTACACTTAACCAGTGCTGACTTCACTCTCCATTGGAGAATCTGCTTCTCTTTTTAAGACAGGAGCGGGACCTGAGGAGATAAACAACCCTCGGCAATTCACCATGACCCCAGCTGAAACCCCAGAGGAAATGGGGAAAGGAGCAAGAGTGCTGTTTTCTTGATGAACCTGATATCAGCACAAGGGTGAGGGAGATAGACACTGAGGACACTCAACACCTACAAAACCAGAGATCCAGAGGCTCCTAAGAGCCCATCACTGAAGTAGACTTAAAATGCACCCAACATGGCTCAGGGAATTTTATAGAAGAGGGGTCGGAAAGATTGTTAGAGCCACAAGTTGGCACATTATGCACAGAGACATTGCCTCTTCCCCATAACTGACTGCTGTCTCCATAATGCACGACCCACAGTCCCCATGGGGATGATCTGCATCCCCAAGGAGGAGGGTCCCTTTAGAAAAGGAGCAGGGATGAGGGAAAGGATGGTACCAACATGTGCTGTATGCATATTAAGTATGTTCATAACTAATTTTAAAAAATGAAAGAAAGAAAATAAGCCAACAACAACAAAAAATTTGCAGGTAGTGATTCAGGATCAGGGCTGCTCTAATGGGAAGCAGTTTGGGGCTCTGGCCAAGGGACAGAAGATCTTCATAGCATGGGTGCTGAGATAGATTGAGACAATGATCTGACTGGTTAAAATTTGTGTGATTTCCTTGCCTGGGCTCTCCTGGGAGAAAGTTCAAGACAATTTACCTAAGACCTAATTGGCTGCCTGGGATTTGCTGGGTATAAGTTTTTCAATTAGCCACTTACAGGAAATGGATGTGAGTTGGGTGTTTACTTGCTGAGGTAGGAACCCAGGGTATTGGGACCACCTTAGTCTAATGGGCTCTCAGGTCATTGTTTTAACAGTTCTTAGTGGTTAAGGCACTTACCTGAGAAGTCTAAGGACCTATGTTGGACTCTCCAGATCCCACATTAGCCAGACACACAAAAGTGAGGCAAGTGCAAGGTTGTACATGCCCACAGATGGCTTAAGATACTGGAGTTCAATTTCAGTGGCTGAAGCCCTGGCATGCCAATTTTCTCTCTCTCCCTCTCTTTCTAAAAAAAAGTAATAGAAATGACTGATAACTGGATTCTCCCTGTGGTGGTTCTAAGAATAACTAGCATCTAGTACAACATGGATTTCAGGATGGTTTTTGTTTTCATATGTGTATGTATATGGTATGTGTGAATATATGTATGTGCACATGTGTGTGGGTGCACGTGTGTGTATATGCATGTGTGTGGTGTGTGTACATGTGTGTATGGTGTGTATATGTGTGTGTGTACGCATGTGTATATGTATGTGTGTGGTGTGTACATTTGTTTGTGGGTGCACATGCATGTATACATGTATGTGTGTATATGTATGTGTATGTATATGTGTGCCAGTGTTGGTGTACATATGTGTGTGTGCACGTGTGTGTTCACATGTGTGTGTAGGTGCACATGTGTGTGTGTGCATGTGTGTGTATGTGGAAGCCAGGACGTGACATTGAGGGTCTTTTATCACATCTTCACATTAGTTTTATGAGACAGGGTCTCTCACTGAAGCCAGAGCTCACCCATTTGGCTAGACTAGCTTACCAGTAAGACCCAGAGATCCTCCTGTCTCTGCCTTCCTGGCTCTGGGACTGCAGCCACTTGCCACCCCATCTGGCATTTCCCTAGATGCTGGGATCTAAACTCAGGTCCTCATGTTTGCAAACAAGTCCATTTCCCACTGAGCCATCTCCACAGCCCAGCTGCATGCCATTTTTAAGTTCTTCACTGGTTTTAATGTGGAGGCAAGTGTGGAATTAGTTTATTGCAGAAGTGTCACAAACATCTTGGGGGAGCTGTGAGCTACTGCTCTGTTCTCTTGACCTCTGCCATGAGCATGACTTTCAGAACAGTAGCTGTGGTCATGAGCATGACTTTCAGAATAGTAGCTGTGGTCATGCTGCAGTTTGGACCTGGGCCTCCCATGGAGATCCATGTGTTGAACAGCTAGCCCCCAGCGCTTAGCCCTGTTGAGAGTCGGGAGAGGTGGAGCCTACTGGGGGGAAGGTAAGCTATCAAGGACATGCTTTTGGAGGGGATATTAGGACCCTAGCTTCTTCCCATTTCTCTCTTTTGCTTGCTGGGCACCATCTGGCAAGCAGTTTCCTCTTCCACGCACTCTACATGATGAAATGTCCCACTGCAGACCCTGAAGCCAACCAACTGTGGACTGAAAGCGTGCGTCCGAATAAACCTTTCCTTAAATAAGCTCATTCTCTCAGGAATCTTATCACAGTGACAGAAGCTGACAACATATGCAGCAATACATCTGACTTTTTAAGGCAGCAGTTCTGACATGAATCTGGAATCTTTCATCCGACTTAATGCAACAGCTCCGAGAACAAGGAACTTTTATCCCCTACACACGGATGAGAAAAACAAGATTTTACTGAACCTCACAGCTAGTATGAAGCTGGGATGTTTAGAATATGCAACGTCCCAATAACCTCATGTGTTTGTGATTAAGCCTCATACGGAATCCCCAGCCTGTGGAGCCTTTGGGATGCGGAGCCTTGCTGGAGGAGGTGTGGCACTGGAAGTGGGCTTTTGGATTTTGTCTACGAGCCTTGCCAGGTCTAGCTAGCCAGCTCCCTCTTGCTTTGTTTTGTGGTGATGTGAGCCTGCTTTATGCTCCTCTCGTGCTTTCCCCACCACAATGAAACTTCCTCTTGAAATTGTAAGCCAAAGTAAACCCTCTCCACCAGCTGCTTCTGTTGGGGTGTCTTGTCCCCGCACTGAGAAGGCAATTGATACAGCAATGAAATTGCCTTTTCCCATCGACATGGCAGTAAGTGATCGCTTGTAACAGAGTTCTTCAAACTGGATCCTGGCAGCCGGTACCCCCAGTCCTTCCTCCCTCCACCTCCACTTGCGAATGGGAAAGACTAAGTGCACTCCCTCTCTGTGTGCTCTGGTGGCTGTGTTGTGTGTTGATATGCTACATGAGTCAGGGACAGGGAAGCATCTTGGTGGAGTACACCTTGAGGCCTCTCAGACGCTGTGATAGCATCAGTGTCGACTGCGGTGTGGGCTGTAAGGACTGGGCTCGGTGAGGAAGTGGGGAAAGCAAGTTAATCCTAGAGTTGGGTAGGGTCTGGGCTTCAGGCGAAGCTGTTCTTAAGTGTCATGGGAAGAGCTTTGGAGCCAGGAAGTATGAGCCAATCAAGAACAATTTCTTCCTTCCTGGGAGTTTCTGAGGACTCAGAAGGGCTGGAAACCAAAGGCTATGAAATTAGAAAGGTAAGGGCAACAGAGCCGAGTTTCTTGCTTAGTCATCTGCACACATTGGAAAACAGTGCGAGCTTTCCACAAGCTCCCAGATTGTGTGTCTGCGCTCTCCGGAGGACAGGCTTGTGGGAAAGGGACATGCCCACCTTACCATCCAAAGAGCCTCTAGTCACAGAAACTAACGACAGCTGTTGTGTGACTTCCCACAGTTCTGTTGGCGCTGGCCATTTTTCATATATTACCTCCTTTAATTATACAATTCCCGCGTGCTTGGGATGATGATGCCCTCATCATAAATGAAAACGCCGAATTGCTAAGATTGAGGTTTGCGGAAGATGAAACAGGTGGACGTTTGGAAACTTGGCAAGTGCTCCCGGACTCCAGCCTGGAACCAAAGGCAGAGAAGAGGCCAGGAACCACAGGCTCCACAGGTGTGTGTGCTGGAGTGGTAGTCATGTCCAGACTTGACCAGTTATAAGATCCGGCAGGACCAGAGTTCCCCGTTGTCCCCTGAACACTTGTAGCCATCCTTTGTCTGACGTGGGCGTGTGGGGGGGAGTGAAGAGTTGTACGCAAGAGACTGGAGGTCAAAGGCTGAAGTACATTTTCCCTGTTTATAATTTTCCTCCTTCGCATCAGATCTCTTTTTTTTTTTTTTTTTTTTTTGGTTTTTCGAGGTAGGGTCTCACTCGAGCTCAGGCTGACCTTGAATTCACTATGTAGTCTCAGGGTGGCCTCGAACTCACAGCAATCCTCCTACCTCTGCCTCCCAACTGCTGGGATTAAAGGAGTGCGCCACCACGCCTGGCCAGATCTCATTTTGTAAGTAAATTCTTTCATCAGAATTAGGGTTTGATCCCTCCTCCCACTATCCTGTCTCCTGGGGGAGATGGCTTTGTCTCTGAGGTGGGGGTTCTCTCTTAATTATAATTATGTCAGAGCTACTCACCCTAAATAGCTATTCAAAAGCTTAAGAATGTCTAATTATGAATAATAATAATAATAAGAAGAATAGTTTGTTAGCAAAGAGAAGATTATAATAGACAACTATACTATCAAAGCATTCTTTTTTAGTCTTTCCCAAAACATAAACATCACATCTCCCTTCTGGAGTGTGTGTATTGGGAATTCATTTTCCAACCTTGTTTTTTTTTTTTTGTGTGTGTGTGTGATTAAGCTCTCATTTCAACAACACTCTGGAATCATTAATTTTATGAAAATAGTCAATAACTATTATTTATATATCCTGAAAGTAGGCAGAAAGGCATAGGATCTGATGTTTGTGCTTCTTTATTTTTCCGTGTGTGTGTGTGAATGTGTGTGTTTGGGGGGGTGCATGTGTGTGTGCACATGTGTGTACAGGCTAGAGGGCATCTATGGACACTGTTCTCAGGCACCATCCACCTTTCATGAGTCAGGGGATCTTACTGATCTAAAAACTTAACAAGTAGGCTACACTGGCTGGACAACAGCCCCATCTGTCTCTGCTTCCCTAGCTGGGATCACAAGTTCCACACCACCATGCCTGGCTTTTTCTTTCTTTAAAATTTTTATTTATTTATGAGAGAGAGAGAGAGGAAGAGAGGGGGAGAGAGAGAGAGAGAGAGAATGGGTGCACCAGGGCATGCAGCCACTGCAAATGTACTCCAAATGCATGTGCCCCCTTGTGCATCTTGCTAACGTGGATCCTGGGGAATTGAACCTGGGTCCTTTGGCTTTGCAGGCAAGCGCCTTAACTACTAAGCCATACCTTGAGCCATTTTTCTTTCTTTCTTTCTTTTTAAATTTTTTTTATTATTAATTAGTTTTGTACTCAGTGAATACAGTCAAGTTGGTACCATTGTTAGGTTCATCCATGTCCTCCCCTTCCCCCCCTAGTCCCTCCTTGTTGAAAAACTACCACCAATCATGGGCTACAAGAGGGACTACACTTATTAAATTCTCTATAAAAAAATAAGAGTTATCCCATTTGTCTGGTGTTAACTTTACTCTCCATTGGAGAATCTGCTTCTCTTTTTCAGACAGACGCAGATCCTAAGGAGAGAACCACCCCATCATACCTCAAAAGGGTCCCAGCTGAAACTAAGAATAATTGGCAAGACAAGGAAGGGTGCTGTTTTCTTGGTGAACCCTTTCTCTTACTTACTTACTTTTTTTTTTCTTAACACGGGTCCTGGGGAATCATGCCCCACAGCAAGCACTTTCCTGACACATGTTCTTGACTAGGCTGGTGTTAATCTTTGGGATGACTTCAGACACAGTCAGATCTGATTCTCAGCAGGTGTCTGCAGTGTCAGGATGCTATGTTCCACATACAAGAAGCACAGTACAGTGCCTGTCATTCATTCTCGTCTGTGCTGGTTAGATTAAGATGTGGCCTCCCAGGAATGTATCCAAGGAGACAGTTGTATGTGGGCAATGCTAGGCCGAGGGACTCAGGTCAGGTCTCTGCTCAAGAGTGTGGGGTAAAGTCACCAGCGGTCTCTATAGGGGTGTGTAGTCAGCAGGCAGATTTCCAGGATACGACTGGTGTAGGAGCCCAGCTTGAGAACTCACCTTGGGGCATATGGTCTTGACTTATGGGAAATGGCCAGGGGGTTTTGACTCAGAGAATCCCAGAATGGAGCTCAAAAGAAAGTGTGTTTTTGAGCCTGATGAGGAAAAAAATAGTATGATAGTGACAGGTTCCTGGGGAGGTGGAAATAGAAACGGAAGAGTCTGTAGACTTGTGTGAAGATTTCATTTTATCTGAATTAGCAACTGATGGTAGTGGAAAAAATACCTGGGTCATTCAAATAGAGTGTTTATTTATTCATCATGAAATTAAAAGGCCCTGTGAAGGGGCCAGAACTGATGGGACACAAGAAAATGGACTTTAGCCTTGTTTCTCTTCAGGGCAATGGCTGCAGAAAGCTAGTTTCCTCTAGGAGTCTCACGTTCTTCAATGATGACAGGGGGCAGAGGGGTTATTGTCTCTTTCTTATTTTCTTTATTTATATTTTTAATTTTTTTTAAAAAAAGTCCACTTTATTTGAGAGAGAGGGAGGGACAGAGGGAGAGAAAGAGGCAGATAGGAAGAGAATGGGCATATCAGAGCCTCCAGCCACTGCAAATGAACTCCAGATGCATGTGGCACCTTGGCTCACATGGGTCCTGGGAAGTTGAACCTTTGGTCCCTAGGCTTTGCAGGCAAGTGCCTTAACTGCTAAGCTGTATCTCTGGCCCTCCTTCTCATTTTTCTACTAAGTGTCTTTTTTAAGTTTCTACCTTTGTGAGGAGAGTATATTTGTCTGAAGCAGGGCTGTCCAGGAGAACTGTTCCTCAGTCATGGAAATGGTTCACAGTCCTGAACGGACCAATGTAGTAGCCACTCAATACCTAAGGTGACTGAACATGTGAAATGAAGTGCTTGAGATGGATGACCGCAAGCTTAGACCACTCTGGTCTGGATGGCTTTGCCCTCATGGTATGCCTCTGCACATAGAATGAGCACCGAGGGGTGCTCCAAGTATTTTACAACTAGCACGAAACAAAGAAGAAACAATCCCATAAGAGATGATCCTTCTCTTTAGGAACTGCATGACTATTCTGAACTATCAGCAAGTTAAACGTAGGATATGCCATGTTTTTTTCACCCTGACATACAAAACTAAATTATTCTCCATGAAGGAACTTCAATGCAATTGTCTGAACAAAAACTATTAATTGTTAATCCATATTTCACCAGTTCTAGTTTGTGGTAATCATCGTTGTTAACTCAATTGGATATAGAATTAGCTAGGACATATATCTCTAGGCACGTCTGTGAGAGAGTTTCTACATAAGATCAATTGAAGTGGGAGGACCTGCCCTAACTGTGGTTGGCACCATTCCATGGAGAGCATTATAAAATGACACAACTGTTACTGTTTATATTTAGCTCTATCTGGTTAAGTTGAAGGAACCAACCAGAATGAAGCTCGTTAAGTAGGCATAAAGGAAAGAGAACACAAACACAACAGATATACTTCGCACCAGGCATTCCAGACCCTCAGGAAGGCATATGTGCAGCACGTGCCCAACTCCATCTGCTTGTTAATAGAGACTTGACGGTGACAGTCTCAAAGGGGGCTCATGTTCTTTGATTAATAATTTTTTTTAGTACGGACATTTATATAGAAGTGAATGCTATCAGAATTCAAAAGAAAATCATCAGATGAAATCTATTTTTTCTTTTAAAAAAATCCACATAGCACATAAACAGCATCGAGTCAGCTGGGACTGGCTGCCCCAGGAAAATGGGACAGGAAGGACCACTGGCTCTTGCAGAGCAGCTCAGTCTTACAGACACTCAGTGCACGTGAAGCTTTAAGACCCCGAGTTTTAGAGTTTAAAACAGGTGCAGTCCCTAGAGCTTCTATCTTTCTTTCACACGCTGACTCATCAAGAGGGTGTTGGTGGTTAGAGGATGAGTTGTAAAAAGAAACGAGCCAGGCTGGAGAGATGGATTAGCGGTTAAATGCTTGCCTGTGAAGCCTAAGGACCCTGGTTCGAGGCTTGATTCCCCAGGACCCACGTTAGCCAGATGCATAAGGGGGCGCACATGTCTGGAGTTCGTTTGCAGTGGCTGGAGGCCCTGGCATGCCCATTCTCTCTCTCTCTCTGCCTCTTTCTCTCTCTGTCTGTCGCTCTCAAATAAATAAATAAAAATAAACAAAAAAAAATAAAAAAAGAAGCAAGCCATGTTTTTGTATCTAAAGTGCCATTTGCCTCAAGTATCTCTTCAGACCTCTTCTTGAATGTTAGTGCCCCCACATGCAAAGAGACATTTAGAACTCTCCTGTCCTGTAAGGAAAGGACATGTGACAGGGAGAAAATTTTGCTTCATTACTCTTGTTTCCTTTTGTAAGGATGGAGGGTTGTGGGCTACCATGACATGACATGTGACCTCAGTGAGCCTAGGTTATAAGCTAGGTTTGAAGGGTCTAGAGTTATAATTATGCATCCAGGGTAGAAAATGAAAAGTTGGGAGGGAGTTTTCTAAAATATTTGTCTACTTATTAAAGATTCATACTTAAAATGGAATTTTAAAGAAATTTGACATTTTAGTGAAGTACAATCACTTGGTATAAAATCAGTACTAGATTGGGTGTGAAGAACTTGCTTCTTTTAGGCTAGTTCTGAACCCATGAACAACTAATATAGGCTCCAGTTAGTTTTCTTACAATATCAATTATTGTCTGCACAGAATTACTTGGAAGTTAAATGGCGTGATGCATATGAAAAATCTTTGCAAACTCAAAGGATATAACTAACCAATAGATCTCTGAGGCATTTTGGGTATATGTAGAGAAGAGGTCACATATGGGCTGCCAGTTGGTTGAACAGATGGTCTCTAAGCTCCATTCCAACCTTGAGCCTACTGTGTGAGAGACCATGTCTTCCTTGAGTGAGCTATCCAGAGTGCTGAATCTTAGTGCACACATTCATAAGGGAAAGCCAATCCCTATTTTATGAGTGGTCTGTTCATCCTTTGAACAATCTAAGGATAGTTTCCCCAAAGCAGTAAGCACAAAATCAGAGAATACCCTACCACAGCATAGAAATCTACATTTTTTGTTGCCATGTATTCCTGACTTCCTCTTTCAACCTCCTCCCCTTACTTCCCCCTCCCTTCTTTTTCCTCTTCCATCAGCTTTGTCCTTTCTCCACCCATCCTCCTGTTTCCTCTTTCCTTTGGGATGCTTCTGTTGGTCTAGACTCAGAATTATCTGTTCTCTAGGAGAGCTCTCCCTCAAACCAGCAGCTTGCGGCTTCATGGCAGTTGCTTTGTTTTCTTTAAAGTGTTTTGGCATGTCCAACCTTTGTTCCAAAGTTATTCTTTTAGATTTGCTTCTACACTAGTACTGTGATTTGACGAATTGTTAGAAGCTATTGTAGAACATAGAAGACTACATAATCACAACAGTGAGTGTTCAGATAAAATAGTCACCAGAATCACCTGATGAAGTTGTAGTACACACCACGATACCATTCACAGAATTCCAGAAAAGATAATAGTTACTGAAGCCACTTAATGACAACACGACAAGTTATAGTTCACTTGTCTTGCTAACTTTAAAACTACACAATTCTTGATTTCTCTTAAAAAAGGTAACAGGGTTTTTACCCAAATATAATTTTCTGTACAAAATGACTTAATCAATGTGTCACAGTACTTCAAATTTGTTTAACTTAAGTTTTCACAACATGTCAGTCATACCACATTCTACGTAATATTCAATTTGCTTACCACTCATGTGAGAGGGGTTTTCCCTATTTTCAGCTAATATTTACAGAAACTTAGTTTATCCGTATTTGATAGTTTATCAAAATGATAAGTATAACAGCATATAAGATGTATGTATGTATGTATGTATGTATGTATCTATCCATATTTGAGTAAATAGGCATTCCTAACTTCTCTTACTCTATGTGTTCTTTTATATATGTTCTAGCTACCCATGAGCCAATGGTCCAGCTGTAGCTAGAGTCTCTCAACCCTCTTTTCCTTGGGTTTGTTTCTATGGTCATATTTCAACTTTTCAATGGAGATACTATGAAGCAAATATTTTGGATAATCGAGTGTAGTGAGAAGACTCAAAGCAGAATCAGTTTCCATGTCTTATTTCAACAAAGGTTATCAGGGATACTAAGCCAGGCATTGTCCATGATTTCTTCCCCAGAGAAAGGAAGGTTGGGAGATATACTTCTCATGGTATTTGGGTACTAACTGCAATTATTTAGGTGACTTTGTCCTATGACTTCTAAAGTGATTCGCAAATGCAAGGTGATTATTTCTATTGGTAAAACACTACACAAATCACCATAAGCTGAGAGAAAAAGTTATGATCTCAAAATTCCATGACTATTCACATACTCTTTAATATTGAGTCCATTTCCATAGCTGTCTTCTGAATCCCGGGATCTGCATGCATGAATTCAACCCACCATAGCTTCAAACATCACTAAAAACAATTGCACCCTTCCTTTCTTGCCACTGTTGCACGAGCAGTAGAAAATAACAGTGCTCTGAGTAGCAGCATTTTCCATGTAGTAAACACCAAGAATATTCTATAGCTGAATTAAAGCCCAAAAGGAGGGTGTGTTATTTGAAAATTCTTTGCATTTTATATAAAATAATTACTTAGTTTTTTTTTTCTTTTTTGGGGTAGAGTCTTGCTGTAGCCCAGATGGAACTGGAATTCTGGAATTCACTGTGTAGTCTTGGAGTGACCTTGAACTCATTGTGATCTTCCTACCTCTGCCTCCCAGAGTGCTGGGATTCAAGGCGTGTGCCACCACATCTGGCTCCTTCATTTTTAATTTTTGGTATGGTTGGGTTCTCTCTCCAATCTTTATGGTTACTGAAGGATGACTGTATTTTACTTATTATTGTGGCACTAGGAAGCAAATCCAGGGCCTCATGTATGCTAGGAAAGTACTCTGCAATTGAGCTTCACTGTTGGCTTATGTTTAACTACCAGTTTTGAGAAAAGAATGTCAGAAATTTATTCCAACAATAGAAATTTGCATTACAATACATGTTTAGTGCCTTCTTTAGAGTTTTAGGGTTTTTTGAATGTTCAGAATTGTATAATGCATAGAAATGCTTTGAAGACTTTGAGTAAGTCAAAGCTGATGATGAGTTTCAGGTTTTTATTTTTTTAATTTTCCTTTTGGATTTTAAATTAAAGGTTTTGTGGTACAACTCAGGCTGGGTTTGGATTCATGGCAATCCTGCCTCAGCATCCTGTGTGCTGAAATTACAGGTATGAACCAAGGCAGTTCAAGCTTTCTTTCTTTTTCTTTTCAATTTTTTTATTAGTAACTTCCATGATTGTAAACACTATCCCATAGTAATGCCCTCCTTCCCCCACTTTCCCCTTGGAAACTCCATTCTCCATCATATCCCCTCCTCCTCTCAATCAGTCTCTCTTTTATTTTGATGTCATGATCTTTTCCTCCTTTTATGATGGTCTTGTGTAGGTAGTGTCAAGCACTGTGAGGTCATGAATATCCAGGCCATTTTGTGTCTGGGGAGCATGTTGTAAGGAGTCCTACCCTTACCTTGACTCTTACATTCTTTCCACCACCTCTTCAAGCTTTCTTTATTTCTTTTTCTGTTTTTTGTTTTTGGTTTTTCGAGGTAGGGTCTCACTCTGGCTCAGGCTGACCTGGAATTCACTATGTAGTCTCAGGGTGGCCTTGAACTCTTGGCAATCCTCCTACCTCTGCCTCCCGAGTGCTGGGATTAAAGGCATGTGCCACCACGCCCGGCTCTAGCTTTCTTTCTTTATCCCCTATTTAAAAATTTTTTAAAAATAGCTTTTAGTTCTCTCTGTGTATGTGTATGTGCAGATGTACGCGCACATACACATGTTCATTTGGCTTTACATGGGTGCTAGGGAATTGAACCTAGGTTGGCAGGTTTTGTAGTCAACTGCCTTTAACTGCTAAGCCATTTTCCTAGTCTCATAGCCTCTATCATTTTAACTATTACAGGTTTTGTTCACATGTGGAAGATCTATTAAAACATCTGCTGTTCATGTAAAAAAAAATGTGGTAAACTAGGTATAGTGGTGCGTTCCTTTAATCCCATCACTCAAGATGCCGAGGTAGGAAGATTGGTGTGAGTTCGAGGCCAGCCTAAGGCTACATGGTGAAGTTCATATAAGTCTGGGCGAGAGCAAGACCCTGCCTTGAGAACAAACAAACAAATAAACAAACATAAAAACACCAATGCTGATAAAACAGAACCCAAACTGAACTGGTACCAGAGAATTCTATATCCTAGAAGTTAGACTAAAAGATTGAATCCTCAACAGGACCTTAGGGGGACCACCCGAATTGAAGGGCCCTGGAAAGGGTGAGATGAAGCCTAACCTTAAATTTCTTTTGTGTCTTTTTTTTCCCTCTGTCTTTTTCTTTTTGCATTTTCCTTGGCACTGGCCTGTAATTCCCTGTACTAGGATGTGGTTAACATCCACAGTGAGCTATTGATTAGAGAGACCTACAAGGTCTCTCAAAACAAACAATATAGACTTCTATCAGTGCACTTGATTACCCACCAGAGGTTAATGGTAAGACCCTAGTGCTGAAGACACCATATGCTGTCCACACAGACCATGGAGAGACCTGGTTGGAATCCAGAAGAGTCAGTCTCCAGACAACTAGCCCATCTAGTGCTGGAAGGCTAATGAGCTACTGTGGGAAAAGGGCCAACATCTGTCTGAGCAACTCAAAGTCTAAGGGACTCAGAAGCAAACAACCTGACATGATGCTCACATAAGTGTAATAGTGGCACACGGCCATGGTGGGTAACCAATTGCTCTTGGATTGGCTAAGGAATCTGCTCAGTGGAAAGGAAACTGTTATATCTGGAACTGGGAAACAAGTCAGAATCATATCCAGATAACAATTTTGCTTTCTAATGTCAACCTCCCATGAATCTTGGTCTATAAGAGGGTCTCCACTCTTTAAATTCTCTCTAAGTTAATAATGGCTATCCCATTTAACCAGTGCTGACCACTCTCCATTGGAGATTCTGCTTCTGTTTTTCAGATGGAAGTGGGACCTGAGGAGATAAACGACCCTCTGCAATTCACCCCAGACCCCAGGTGAAACTACAGAGGAATTGGGGAAATGAGCAAGAGTGCTGCTTTCTCAGTGAACCTGATATCAGCACAAGGGTGAAGGAGATAGACACTGAGGACACTTAACACCATCAAAGCAGATATCCAGAGGCTCCTAAGAGCCTGTCACTGAAGTAGACTTAAAATGCACCCAACATGGCTCAGCGAATTTTGCAGAAGAGGGAGCAGAAAGATTATTAGAGCCACAAGTTGGCACATTATGCACAGAGACATTGCCTGTCCCCAGTAACTGACTGCTGCCCTCACAATGCATGACCCACAATCCCCATGGGGTTGACCTGCATCCTCAATGAGGAAGGCCTCTTCAGAAAAGGGGCAGGGATGAGGGAAATGATGGCACCAACATGTGTTGTTTACATACTAAGTATGTCCATATCTAATATAAATAAATAAATTAATTAAAAATAAATAAATAAAAACACCAGTGCTGTTAGCAAAGCCAGTATACAATGGCTTCAAATTCTTGATTGAGAATATGCTACATTTCCTTAAGTCTTGCTCTGTTTTCCTCATATTCAACAACTTTCTTTGTCTCTTCTACAAGAATCCAATAATTAAGGGATATACATATGTGTGTGTATATATATATATATATATATATATATATATATATCTGGGAGATATATATGTAGTTAAGGGATATATATATATGTATATGCATATGTATATATATATATGTATATATAGTCATATATATGTATACAGAGAGAGAGAGAAAGACAGAGGGAGAGTTCACAAAAACATGAAGTTTGAGTTAGAGGCTCAATTTGTAAGGTAAGTATTATAAGTTTTGTCTTTATGTATTTTGCTTTCCTCTCCTTGCTCCGGAAATTGCCGGTAGTATAAAAGCTGAGGTGCTTTAAAGTCTGAGGTAGGTGTTCTCCAGGTATGACAGAACACACTGGGCATGAAAGAGCACTGGTGCAGACAGAGGCAGCAGCCTCAGCATTAGCACACATATTTGTTTTTGTGTACCACAACTTCTACTTTTATGGATTCTCCTCACAATAAACCCATCATCCTTTTTTTCATCAAAAACTTGTTACTTACTGTGCTCTTCCTTAATTTAGAGCCCAGAATATCATAAATCACCAATATTTAATCATAACTTTCCTAAAGGCATCATAAAAATATGATCATATACCAAATTAAAAAAAATTCAGTCCACAACATTTCTAACTGGCTCTGTTTAGTCTGGAGATGAAGTAGCAAAATTTATGTCATAAGACTAAGCCTTGAATTATTGCCCCTGAAATGCCTTTCACCTGAGCTTTTTCAGGGTCTCATTAGTTTCTTCCTCTTTTCTGACTGCTAATTCTGGAAATCTTATCTGAAATATAGAAAGTTAAGGAAGGTAGCTGTCATTAGCAAGTCTCTCACTTCATTCTGGGTCCCTAGTTAGTCTCACTCTTGCTTAATCCTTTTCTTCCTTTCATATTTTATCTATAAGCTCAGGAATATTACCCAAAGTTTAATTGATCAAGTTACCTTAGCAACAGTGAACCCACAGTCCTCAGTAAGAAGATTTCGGTTGTGCCAGGCTGAGGTATTTTCCATCCAATTATGTTCATCTGTAGTTTCTCCTTGAGGAAGAAAGCCTATTTAAAAAATAAGTAGTTTATAGTAATCTTGTGTTTCCAAAGAGTTTGGTTTCTTTTTCTGTTCTTTTTCTGTCACTTACATCTTGAAGGGTATTTTCAGAGAAGAAACAAAAAGGATGAAAGTGCTGAAAATTTCAGTATTTCTATAGTGGTTTTTCTAATAGCCTCAAATAACTCCTAAAACTTCGTCCTCCTGTGTGATTTGGCCAGTAGTCCCTCTTGGCTCCTGGGGGACAGAAGCAGCATTGTGAAAATAAATAATAAGATGAGGCTCTGCAGAGAAACTCTTTCGCAAACGTCTGCCCACTTCCATAGGTTCCGAAACTCTTCCCCAGCTGGCTCTGCAGTACACCCTCCTCTAATTGTTTTGCTCACATGATTCCTGGGCATTATGCTAATTCCCACAAACAGCAGGGCACTTTAGCATCCTGCAGGATACGTGCTTATCTTTCCATCTTTGCAAACGCCTTTGTTTAGTGAAAGCTACTTGATTCCTAACCGGGCGGTAATGCAGAAACTCCAGAGTCACAAGCACGGGGTACATTACAGAACTCTGATGAGATTCAGTGAGGAGAGCATTGGATATGAATAGTAATCTTGCTTTTATCAGTACATGAACCAAAAAAAGCCCTATCTGACTTTCCCAATTATTATTCATGAAGTTCATTCTAGTCAAGTGGAAGTAAATCAGGGCTCAGCCTGTTTTTAAAGGCCTTGCCTTCAAGTTGGAAAATGCCATAGCTGTGGTCAGAGACATGGGGGTCTCTATTCTGATGTCCAAGATCACCCTGTGGTGATTGCTGGCTGGAAATACAGGACTCTGTTTGCTTAGGTAACCTCCACTGGGCCACTTTGTCCTTGAATAGTGTTTGTTTTCCTAAATCAAGCCTGCTTGAGAGAAATTCCACCTCCATCTAATTCTGTTCACTGATTCAATAGAGGTCTTGCCAATTTGCTTCCATGGTTTACAAAATTTTAAAAAGTTGTCTATACTTTGTAGAAATTCATAATCTGCAGTTCATTGGGATATGATTTGCTCCTCTCTTAAAATTCAAGGTTTCCTGAATTAAGCAGATACAGTGTGTCTAGATATCATTCCAATCCATTAAGGACTTTTGATAGCAACTAGCTTTTCCTCTAATGATTTGTGCTTTGAGAAAGGTTTTAAAATGAAAGAAATAAAAATAGAAACTTGCACATTATATACAGATATAGACATACACACACACACATACATACACACACTACTTGATGGGATTACAAGTGCACACTTGGATATTTGAGGAAGTAGCAAAAGCAGGATGATTGCTTTCACCTTTGCTCTCTTCTCTGAAACAAGTCGTCAAACCCAGGAAAGAATTTTCGAATCTTCCCTGAAAGCAATTCAGAAGATCATTACTTGACAAGTGACTTCTCTATACCTAAAGGGAAGAACACTCTTTTCTCTGACACAGGGAAGAACCTGAGCAGACAGGCTGTGTGATGTCCCATGTAATATACTGTGTTTAGATTCTATTTTTTAAATATTTATTTTATCTTATTTATTTGAGAGACAGCAAGAGTGAGAGCAAGCAAGCGAGAGCACATGTACACAAAAGAGAAAGGCAGATAGAGAATGGGCATGCTAGGGCCTCTAACCACTGCAAACGAGCTCCAGATACATATGCCATCTTGTGCATTTGGCTTACATGGGTACTGGGGAATCAAACATGGATCCTTAGGCTTTACAGGCAAGTGTTTTAAACACTGAGCCATCTCTCCAGCCCTAGATTATATTTTCTACATAATCATACCTATTTCTTCACCAGAACTAGCATTAAAAATGAACATGTGTACTTATTTCTGTGAATTTTTACTTCTTTGTTAAGGTGCCTATGTCATAAATTCTGATATTAAGTGAACTTGTAAACTTTTTCCTTGTTCATCTGTGTTTTGTCTTAGATGCCTCAGTTACAAACTTAGAATGGATAAGCAAAGATATTTCTCATTACTTATGTGATAAAAGTGTAGTCTCCTATTTGTAGAAGTGTGGGACCATTGAGGTTTTCTTTCCTTCTCTCTCTCTGTTAAATGTTTAGGAATTGGTTATGGAAGAATGCTAGCTGGATTTCTGAACAATATTTCTAAGTGATTTCTATAAGATTGTGAAGTTGTATGCTGGGAGAGAGCTTAGTCAGTAAAATGCTTGCCTTGCAGGAATGAAACCCAGAGTTTGATCCTTAGAACACACATTACAATACTGAGAACTGTGGCTTGTACTTGTAATCCCAGTGCTGGGGAGACGGAGACAGGTGGATCCCACGCGCCTGTTGGCCAGCCAGTCTGGCCTATTTGGTGAGTTCCAGCCCAGTGAGAGACCCTGTTTCAAAAAAGGTGGATGGTTGTCCCTGAGAAATAACACCTGAGTTTGTCTCTCTCTGGTCTCCACATGCATGTGCACTGAACATACACAAACATATACATGCATACAAAGAGGAATGTGAGTTTGTGAAAGTTAGCACTTTTCAATGAATCCTTGTGGAGTTTCTACTTTGACTAACTAGCATTTGATACATGAGTGGCACTTACTTCTAATTTGAAAGAGTAAAGGATAATTTACTTAGAAAATATTAATGGACTTCTGGATGCATAATTTGATTTTCTTCTCCAGCTTATACAAATCATTGCTAATTCCTACAGAATGAAACTTTAAAAAAATTGTTTAGTTATTTATTTTCAAGGAGAGAGAGAGAGGGAAAGGAAGAAGGAGGAGGACAGAGAAAAAGAGAATGGGTGTGCCAGGGCCTCTTGCCATTGCAAAAGAAATCCAGATACATGTGCCATCTGGCTTTATGTGGGTGCTGGGGAGTTGGACTCAGGAGATCAGGCTTTGCAAGCAAGTGCCTTAACTGCTGAGCCATCTCTCCAGCCCCTGCAGTGAAACTTTCAAAGAGGCAGAAAGAGGCAGTACTTGCTAGGCTGGGAGGACACTGTTGTTGAACTTCATGGCAAGAAGATAAAATGTGTACAGGCTTCGAGTTAATAACT
This sequence comes from Dipus sagitta, assembly GCA_036346955.1. Lineage (NCBI taxonomy): Eukaryota > Metazoa > Chordata > Mammalia > Rodentia > Dipodidae > Dipus > Dipus sagitta. The sequence continues at coordinate 89,436,828 of CM070781.1, read as the reverse complement.
TCCCTAACAACAACAACAACAACAACAACAACATCTTCCCCTCTTCATGTTAATAGCTCTGTAAGCGGTTTTGTGAAAGCAAGGTGATTAAAATATTATATATTAATTTCTTAACTTAAAAATGGCAGCAGTGCTGCCTTGTTCTCTGGTTACTTGGTGGTCCTGATACCCACAGGCTAACATGATGACTCCATGTGTCAATGTCACAGGGCAACAGGCACTCATGCAGCCTGTGGATGACCTGCTAACAAATCACTATGCACTGTTAGGCTAACCTATGATTTCATCATTCTCATGATCATCTTCATGAGCTTTTAAGATACTGACAGCTGTTGGTCCCAACCCCACGTCCCCTCCTATCTTTCAAGGAAAACTAATGGCAGAAGCCCTTATTCTTTCCCACATCATTTACCCACAACTATCTTGTAATGCTTGGACCTCTCTTCTCCATCTGTAACTACATACCCAGGAGGAAGGAGGTACAGAAGCAGTCAAGCCTTCCCTGGGAGCTGTCCAACATTCAGAGTCCTAAAGGAAGCAACTTTGAGAAGGACGGAGAGGCTTTTAGATGGGTGAAAGATTGATGCACTTATTTAAGTAATAAAGGAAGGGTATGGCAGATAAAAGTTTGGAGTAAGTATTGGATCAGGCTAAGATATCAGAGATATTAATGAAGAGAAACCTCTAGTTGCATAAAGTCATTGAGCAGTTGAAATGTGTCCAGTGTGGACTGTAAGTGTAAAGTACACCTGAACACAGTATATAAAGGAAGGAGATGGTCTGGAGAGATGGCTTAGCAGCTAAGGTGCTTGCCTGCAAAGCTGAAGGACCCATGTTTGACTCTTCAGGTCCCATGTAAGCCAGATGCACAAGGTGACGCAAGCACAAGGTTGCACATGTGCACAAAGTAGCACAAGTGTCTCAAGTTCAATTGCAGTGGTTGGAGGCCCTGGCATGTCAATTATCTTCTCTCTTTCATAAAAAAATAAAAAATCCATAAAATAAAAAATAAAAAGGGAAGGAAACATCTGATTAGTAATGGCTATATGGTTAAGTGTTAAAATAATAATTTTTAGATATTTGGGGTTACATTAAATTTTCAAAATTAATTTATTTATACATTGTTTCAATGTAGCTGTGAAATTTCAAAATAAATTTCAATAATAATGAATATAAATAAAAATATAAAATTATAAATATTAAAATTATATTAAAAATATTACAAAATTATAAATAAAAATAAATAAACTTCAAAATAAATTTCAATTTAAAAGTATGTACATGGACCATATTTTCAGCCTGCATTATATTTCTAGTGGACAGTGCTGGCCTTGGGTTTGAACTTATGGACAACATCGTTTAGGAGATGCTGAAGGGCAGATTTGAGGAGATAAATGAAAGAAAAGTTATAATGGTATTTAAAGATGGCATTTTTCAGTGTTGCAGCTCAGATAAAAAAGAAACCTCAAGGAGACACTAAATGGAGTGAAGAAATGACCAGTCATATTTGTTGCAGACTGATTATTTAATAAACACATAAATTCTTAATCCCTGTGACCACCTTGGTATGCATGGCCTTTTTTCTGTTTGTTTTACAAATGGAGAAAAAACAAAGTTGAGCAATTAACAATTTTCTTAAATTAGTAAATCAATTGAAATAAAATTGTCTGTTCAAATGTAGACCTGCTGTGAGCATAACATCCCCCATAGGCTCATATATTTGAACACTTGGTCCCCAGATAGTAGTGTTATACTGAATGGTTGTGAAACCTTTAGGAGGTGAAGTCTCACTGGATGAAGCAGGTCACTGAGGGAGGGCCTTGAGGTTTGATTGCCTAGCCCTAATTTTTGTCTGTTTTCTGTTTCCTGACTGTGGGTGTAAATGACCAGATATTTCATGGCCTGCTGCTCTGCCTTTCTCACAATGATAGAATACATCACTTTACACTGTAAGTCAAACTAAACCCTTGTCTCTTTAAGTTGATTTTTGTCTGGTATTTTGTCACAGTAATGAGAAGAGTAATTAATACAATGCCCTTGTACCTGACCAGCAAAATAAAGAGGATATTTTGGAACTTCTCAAGACTGGATTGAGGATTTAAAAAGAAACAACTAGGAAATACTATATGAGAAAAATAGCAGACTCTGAGCAGGAGGGACCAGAGAAGACAGTTAAGAAAAAAGTTAGACTCAAGATACCCGGGAATACTAATGGGTGGGTTAAAAACTTCAAGTCCCAAACTGGAGTTCTATTGATAAAAAACAAACACACAAACAAACAAACAAACAAACAACCCTGCTCTCTAAACTCATCCCAAGAATCCATCTTGTAAGACAAATTTAGAAAATTCCACTGCATTGTCTAGTAGCGCAAGAGGCAAATGATAACAACAAAATACAGTCGCCAGTCTTTCATCCGCTTGGCAAGGCTTCTGCAGCCCTTGACAGGTAGCAAGCTCGGGACAGTGGAAATAACTGCATCATACTGCTGTTAGGAGGTCTGAGTCCTTCCTTGCCCTGCATCTTCATGTGATCTTCTACAACACACTACATCTGCCCAGTTTCCTTATCTGGAAAGTTGGCACGTTCCTTTTGCTTTTGGAGACAGAGTCTCATGTTTCCCATGCTGGCCTTGAAATCCCTGTGTAGCTGAAGGTGACCTTGAATCTCAGAGCCCCCAGCACTCACCTCCCGAGTGCTGTGATTCCAGGCATATATCACCACTTCCAGCTTACAGAGTGCTGGGGATGGGACCCAGGGCTTGGTGCATGCTAGGCAAACACTCTACCAATTGAGCTCCATCCCCAGCTCCTGGCATGCAATTTTCTCTCCCTCCTGTAATGGCAGTTGTGAGGACAAAAAGTCCAAAAAGGACATTGTGCTGGTGGTGCTCATGAAGTTATGAAGGGGTTATGTTCTGGTTAGCCCTTTGTAAGGTGAAAATATCGTAAATCAAAGATGAATTTAATATACCTATCCCAGTAATCATCATAGCTCAGCACCAGTCAATGGTGCAATGCAGAGTATGGGTCATTTGCCTTTGAGATTGCTTGCTTGTTTAGACCTCCAGCTCAGGCTGCTTCCCAGCACCACCAGAGAGCATGGAACTGCATTGCTAGTTGAGAGCAAAAGCCTGAAATCCAAAACCCAATGGGTACGACTGGAAAATCGAAGGCATAGCTATGTAAATTGAGAACATCGTCATGTGAACTGCAAAGTGCTACACCAGACTTGAAATTCCATTCGCTGGCTGTGTTGGGGCTGGGAAGAAATGAGACCACTGGGCAGGGGGAGATGACTTTGTCAGTGGAGTGTTTGACTCACAGGAAGGTGTTTGATCACACACAAAATGTCAGGGGCATTGGTCTGTTCCTGTCATCTTGTGCTGAGGAAGTGGACATGGGCAGATCCCTGGGGTTCACTGGTCAGCCAGTCTAGCCTAATTGGTTAGGTCTAGGCCAATGAGAGACCCCGACTTCCAAAGCAGGTGAATGGCATACCTGAGGAATGGTGCCTAAGTCTGTCCTGTGGCCTCCCCATGCACACTCACATACTCCTACCACACATGCACAGACATATGAATGAACATGCACACACATTACACACATGCAAAAATAAAGAAAACTGGCCATTGTGAGTGTCCACTGTTAAAACTACAGAAGTGCCAGACTTCTACTTCATTCCTAGCAGCACTCAAATATGAATTCCATTGACTATGAGCCCTTCAAAAACCTTATTGAAGACATATAACTAATTCATATTTCTTAATCATGTAACACTGGCATCGTCAACATGTTTTACTTAACTAGAAAAGTGAAGCTCTGTGCTTGGGGGAGGTCATTAGTAAGTGTGAAAGGAAGATTATGTTCTCTAAGATAAGTTCTGTGCTTGGTCAGCCCCAGAGTATGATTTCATGGGCCTGGAGTAGAGCCCAGGTGATCATATATTTGTTATAACTTCACCAAGATTGTGATAGATGGGGAATAAGGTGCAGGTTCAGTAAGCACTCTACTTACAACCTCTCAGATGCCCTTGGCATCCCATGAGGCAGCTCGGAGCTCTGACTGTGAGGATAATGTCTATTTGCCTTGAACTTCTACTGACTGGACACACTTCTGTCCTCCAAGCACACAGGGGACAGTGGCAGCCTAAGTTCCCTCTGTGGGCTGGTCTTCAGGTCTGTCAGTGTTCTCCACTGAAGAAGTTTAGGGCCCTTCCCAGGAGGCAGTTCTCATAGTCTTCAGACTTGGAGGCTAAGTTTCATAAATTTTGAATAATTGAACAAGGCATATGAGTGAGTGGTGAGCAAAACTGTATGGTGTAGGGAGTCTCTTGGACATCCAGACTAGGTATGTGTGGGGGGAGACAATAGAGACACAATGTGTGTAGTAACAATAGCCAAGAAGCAATATTGCACATTCTTTGTACTAGCATTGTGTGTGTGTGTGTGTGTGCATGTTCATATGTGTATGGGCATATATGTTGTGCAGGCCCATGTGTACCTGTGTGAATATGTGTGTGCAGGTCAGACATTGACACTGGGTGTCTACCTCAGTCACTCTCTACCTTATTTATTGAGACAGAGTCTCCCTTTAAATCCAGAGCTCACTGATTCATCCAGTCTAATGAGCCAGCTTGTGCTTGGCTCCCCAGAGCACCGGGATTACAGGTGTGTGCTGCCTTGCCTGGTATTTATGTGGGTGCTGGGGATCCAAACTCAAGTCCTCATGCTTATACAGCAAGCACTTTACCCACAGAATCATCTCCCCAGCCCCAGGATTAAGTTGAAATATTTCTTTTTTTCCAATAAATTATAAAGTATTCTAGGTGTGTCTCTATTTATTCACATTTTCAATTCCCAAAACAATAGACAACATAAACACTTCAAACCAAAAGGAGCTCTGGACAGGTAAAGGGAGGGTCAACAACAACAACAGAAAAGGTTTAGATGAAACAAACACCCATGTGAGTGACAGCGAGCTCCAGATAGACCGGTTAGGAGGTATAGAAGCTGTCAAGACAGCTGGAGGACATAGAAAATGTGTGCTTTCAGCCAGACAGGTCCTAAAGAGACCTCTGGGCCTCACTAGGCAGGTGCAGGTAGAGTCAGATTAAAGGACGAGGCGCAGCCCCGCCGCCTTCATCAGTGCCCTCACCTTATCTCTCTGCCGCAGGCCTTGCTGTAATATTATTGGGATTGGGAAGGCTGTGTGCAGTCTCATTCCTGTAGAAGAAGGAGTGGGAGGTGGAAAAAGTCAGTTGCAAATCTGTGTGCAGGGGGCTGCTCCCGGGCCCTTCAAGTGCACCACCCTTAAGTCTGGGGCAGAGCCTGCCCCTCTTTATTAGCCTGCCAAGGTCAGTGTATGCATCCCCCATTTCCTCACCATGTAGGGGGAGCTCTCAAAAGTACCTTCTGATGACATTTCTGAAGGCAGACCATATTTTGTGAATGGAGGGGGTATTTTCCTCCCCCATCTCAAAGTCTTGTTGGAAGGAAACAATGGAAGTGCAAACTTAAATCAAATGGAAGAAATTGCAATGACAAGCGGAGAGACCATTGCACTAGGTTTCTACAAGGACTTGGCAGGCTCCTGGCTCTGACTTTTTAGTCGTCTTTATTTTAACCGCTATGCCCCGACCCAAGGTCAGGTTGGGTAAAGCAGGCGGTCAAGGATATGGGTATCACTTTCCTCTGGCTCCAAACGTCCTTGAAAGCTATGTGTGTCTCTGTGCTAGACATTCCAGGAGCCATTCATTTTGCTTATAGAAAGTGAGCCGTTACTTGATAATATATAGTGGGACTAATACATGTGAATATACCTGCTGTCCTTTGGGGAAGCCAGACAATTAACAAATGAGTGTGCTGGTAAGTGAACGAGACTGCTACAGCTATAGCTAAGTGTCAAGAAGGGTGTGAGGGTGCTGAGACAGACAATCATGTAAGGAATTATTTAGAAAGAAAGTCAGCAGGGCTCTGTAAAGGGACAAGAAAGGTGCTGTTATGCCAATGACTAAGGGAAGCCACGATGCTACATGTCCCCACAGTAACCCAGGACATGCCAGTCTCCTCTCTCAAGCTAACTCAGGTGTCTGGCCCATAAAAATACACAAGATATACAAATCTTTCTGTCCTGTTTCCTCTATGGGCAGTCAGAAGACTCTCCAAGGGGCAATGTCTAAGTCTCCAGGTAGTGGTGACTCTTAGCATCCTGGGTACTGGACAATGTCAGAAATGAAGTGCCTAGAATACACCAAATGTTCCCCAGGGTGACCCTGTTTTGATCAACTATTCACAGAAGGCTGTAGATAAAATGAAGTTCTGCTTGTTCATACTAGTGCCTGATTTTCCTCCCTTTAACCACCTCTCTTCAGTTCTGGTGCCTTTTGGTTAATATCTCAAGAACTGTAGTGTTCTTTATACAGGTAAAGACTAGGGTCAGGACTGTCTCTGGGAGTCTGGGCAGCTTAGCACAAGGCTGCTGGGTGGGAAGAGGAAATAAGTAGGGTGAAGGGAGGAGACAGCGGTCTTCCTTCCTGTGTGATGGGTGTGCCCTTCCCAATCCTTGGCCTGCCCATTGCCCTTATCCCTTACTTAGTTTGTTGTTCTGAGTAGACAATTATAATCCATGTAAATATACTCTGCTAGTGTTTTGTAGCAATTTCAATTACTGAACATCAACCAAACAGGAAGAAATCCATGGGTCTGGCTTCTGTGAACTAAAGTCTGCACGAGAGAGTAGGAACTTCTCATACTCAAAGTTCTGGAAATAATATGTTGCCACAATTCAGGTTATATATATTAACTGCATGAGGACAAGGTTACCTCGTGAGGAAGTGGAAATTAGACTAAAGAAACTCTTGTGAGTGCAGGCCTGTAATCCTAGATACTTGGGAGATCAAAACTCGAGAATCACAAGTTCAAGACCATGCTAGGCTACAGTGAGTTCCAGGCCAGCTTGGTCAACTTAGACCTCATCTCAATATAAAATAAAAAGCTTAGAAAAGTGCTGGGATGTAGTTCAGGAGTTAGAGTACCTGTGTGGCATGTGTGAGGCCATAGGTTCAATCACACAGTACTGATAAAAACAAATGAACCAACCAACCAACCAACCCAAAGCTTTCTTTGGTATTGGGGCAGCATCTGAGTTCAAGGTCAGTTTGAACATAGTGCAAACTTGTCTCAGAAGAAAATATTCTCTTCTGGGACAAGTTGAGTTATCCTCTGGTGAAGGGGGTAGTTGGCTCTGGAATCAGACTGTACTCTGGGTGGACTTTTACCTTCTCGAAATACCTACTCCCTTATATGACATGGGAGTTCATCTGACATGGATAGAAGGCAGCCCGCCTGTGAGGGGTCAGTGGGGAGATGGTGCTAACATTGGTTTGAACCATGAAAAGGTCAGGAATAAGTGAATGTCTGACAATACACGAGGGAATATGTAGTGCGTGAGTATGGCGACTCGGCCATCTGGGACCTAGGATCTATGTGTCAGGCTTCAGGGATTGGCTGGAGGACACTTCCTATGAGAGGTTACTTTCTTGCCATGTGGCTTATTTTCTGCTCCTTCTTGCCTTTTGCCTCGGTCCTAATGAAAAACCTATAAGGTTGGTGCTTAGTGACAAGCTAGGAAGGGAGAAGGTGGTGTAATAAAACTCAAGAGACAGGATCCTCCTCCTGCAGAGCTGCTGAGATGAGCTTCAAGGAGGTGGTGGAGGAGAAAAGTGGACCTGTGAGGAGGAGTAGGAGGAGGAAGAGATACACTTGTGATATTAGGGAGCACAGCATGTGATGAAGGACCCTCCTCTCAGTCCCAAGTGTGTACCACTCTCTGTGTGTTTGAGTTTCTGTGTGGCTGTCCACATCTCTGCCTGCCAGGACCTGAACCTAAGCCCTACACCTGGTTTGAAACCCATGCCATTTATGCTCACCAAGCCAGATCCCTAGACTCATACCACTGAGTCAAGGTGCCTAGGCTGGACTTGTGCCATGTGTAGCTTGCACCTGGCCTTGATGCTGACTGTTAACTCCAACCTACTTCCCTAGCTGAGTGCTTTCTCTTAGCCCTTGATGTATATTAGAACAAGAGCCTCAATACAGGGCACTTGAGTTTGAATATGGATCTCATTGTATTCTTGTTGGGTGCCTTTAAGTAAGCTGACTAGACCTTTGAAGCCACAGAGTTCTCATCTTTGGAAAGGGGATCATGAGGGTACTGAGTACTTATGAGACATATGTAAAGTATCATACAGACCTGATACAGAATACATGGCTAATTTGTGTTTGGTATTGCAGTTATTCTATGTGCAAAGACTTCAGAGAGCAAGTGTTCTCCCATCTGCCTGATAGGGCCAAACCAAATCTGAAATTTGAGATATACTTCTCCTTTTGCCATGATGCCATAGACCCTTTGATTTATACCATGACCTCTGTTGGTCATGGTAATTTCTATTTTTTTGTTTATTTGTTTGGCTGTTTTTTTCAAGGTAGGGTCTCACTCTAACTCTGGCTGACCTCGAATTTGTTATATAGTCTTAGAGTGGCCTCAAAGCCATGGCAATCCCTCCTACCTCTGCCTCCCAAGTGCTGCGATTAAAGGTGTGTGCCACCACGCCCAGCTGGTCATGGACATTTCTAAAGTGATTGTGAAGTGGTCAAGAGCAGAACAGGTAGCTTCATAGCATCCTTGTTAGATATGCTTTACCAGGAACATATGTGAACACTGATCAGAAAGTCTCTGTATTTTTCAGCTCAACTTTTTTGTTAGTTATGTTTAAGGAAAATGTTCCCAGATGCTAACTTGCACATTTTCCTTACCCACACCTGTCCTTGCTCAGATCTGTTCTGAGTCCACCCCAAACAGGTGTGTCAGAAGTTCTGACATCTATAGAAATTGAGCCCTGTGGGAAAGTTGGCAATCCATCCTTCTCTGATGAACTTCACCTTGGTCTCCTTGGAGCGCCCTCAGGAGCGTGGAGACTGGTACCTAGCTATATTCAACACAGAGGAATAAACTCTGTTACTTTAAATCTTGTCTGGTTCTAGGAGTCCTGGCTAATGCTTACTGCTCAGGAATTTAAACATGCCACGCTTTTCATGAGAGCTCATTAAGAGGCTCATTAGGCTTTGAAATACTGAATAGCTTTGCTAGTAGAATGTGGGGATGAATGAGTGAAAATGAATCAAAATAACACTTCAAAATTATATTATTCTTCATTCAATGTTGAACCAATATGTGTTTTTGAATACTTACCTTTGCCAGGCACAATGATATTGCCTGCCCCATATGGCTCAGGTTCTATGGCAACAGCATGCCTTGGAGGTTATAGTGAGTCCTGACTCTCCCCCCTTTTTCTGGTCTCCCTTGCTCTATTTCCTAGCTTCCATGAGGGGCGCGACCTCTGTCACATGTCTGCCACCATGTCTCTGCCACCGTCTCTCCTGCTGCCACATGTCTGCTGTCCTGTCTCCTGATTCACTTCAGGCTGACCGTGGGCCAAAGCCTCTGAAGCTGGGTACCAACATAACCCTTTCCTCTTTGTAACCTGATTTCTCAAGTATTTGAGACAGCAATGACAAAGCTGACTCATATAGATGGAGAGGGGAAGAGGAGAATAAGGACGGGCAGACTTTACTAGAAAGAAAAGCAGACCAGTGAGGTCATTGCAGTATGAGAAGGTTCTTAAAAGATTAGAGAATGGTAGCTTGCCTTTAGGCTGGTGGGGGAGAGAGCATAGAGAAGGAAAGTGCAATGATGGGGTGTTGGGGGATGGTGGGATGTGAGGAGCACAGATGGGAGGGCCTGGATTTCCCACGGGCACCTGGACTATTCATCACAGGAAGGTGGATCGTCTGGGTACAGTCACTGGTAGTGGAATAAGTGTGATTGTGGGAGGCTGAAGGAGTTCTTTTATATGCTTCATTTTTTTTTTCTTCCAATGAAATAGGAATTAAGGTCATCAGTTTTAATGACAATGTAGGAGTAGAGGTTAGAGATATGAGAAATGACAAGATAAGAAGTAGAGGAACATTACATTTTGCAATAGACTATGGAGATGTCATATGTTTGCTCTGGAGTCCATGCGAGGTTGGTACCTTTGAATAGAGAGTGAGACCGTTTCCCACTGTGCACTGTATTAGCTACTTGGGCACAAGTACAGAATAAGTGGAGAGTTAAGTTTAACCAAGGCTGAAGTGTTGCCTAAAGAGTGTGATAAAGCCTGAGAGAGGGAAAGGAAATGAAGGATTCGTGTGGAGGAGCGACAAAAGTAATTGCTATAGACTTTGGGCTGGGTAAGAGAGAAAGTGAAGACACCCAGAAAGCTAGAGTGACGAGATGGAAGTATGGTTGATGTGTGGTGGTTGTTGGTGCTGTCAGTGGTTTCTGGGAAAGTATGAGAATGCTCCACACACCTGGGGGATAGTGGCCAGCATGTGTGTAACTCAGTGCCACCAGTGGTATCTGGTGAGGTGTGACAATGCACCACATACCTGGGAGGTAGTAGCCAGTGAATGAGGATCCTGTAAGTATAGATAATGGACCTGTTGGAGGACAGGTGTGGAGGAATAACCCTTAGTGGGGGGTGATTGAGATCCAGAGACAAACATGTCATCAGAGGACGGAGAGGCTAAAGAGAGTGCATTAACATAAATGTAGGTAGGAAGAATTTCACGGCTCCTTTTGGTTTAGAAAACAAAGTAGTTATTTAGAATTTACTATCAGTTTTCTCCATGTGCTTATATCGAATGGAATGAAGCACTCATGGAAGATGAAACTTCGAGCTCAGACACTGGTGGGTGGGTCAGTGTGGCTGTGGAGGCAAAGAGGGTCTTAGTGTTACCTCTGTAGGTGTCCCTATGTGCCGTCCCACTGAAATTCCATTGGCAAGCTAGGGTCCCTCTGGGAATAGTGGCACATTGCAGTCGTTTTTTTTAACTATCTGCTTTTCTAATTCAACTACAAGAGAGCTACCATCCATAAGGAAGTTCAAAGATTAGCAATGACTTACTGTGTCCAAGAGTTTCGTGCTACTTGTAGCCTGCTGACGTCAAGAACACATATTCTGCAGTTCAACAGCCATGGGCTCACATCCCACTTCCTTCTCATTAACCATGTATGCCTGGAAAAGGCATGTAAGTCCTTTGCCTCACATGTATAATGGGGATGGCAATCTTGCCTCTTCAGGTGTGTGATAAGAAATCAACAAGGCCGGGCTTCCCATGCAGTGTACTCAGTGTTTTCCTAGCACAGAGAAAATGTCTAGGAAATTTCAACCACTGGTGCACAAAGGCAATCAAACTTCATGTTTGGCCTATTCCCGGAGGGGCACACTTCTGTGTCAGCCAGCGTGCTGTGGCCCTTCAGAGAAAAAGGGGATGAGAGGACGCTGACTCCGGTCTCTGGTGATCCGGTAACATGCTCGGTGAGAGATGATGAAAAGAAAAAATCCTATTTTTATTCATAGAACCGACTTCCTGAATTCTCTGAGCCAAAGGTGTGCACCTCTCAGTCCGAATAGCCCAGGAAGTGTAGCGCCTCTGTCTCTATAGTTACCCAGCGAACTGAAACAGTGTTTCTCCTTTCAGCTTCCTTGTTGGCGATGATTACATTATTGTATTACATGATGATTAAGCCAGAGCACAGATTTGATAAACATTCATGTATAAGCATAGGGTCTATTATTGTGTAAAAAATGTACTGTTTTCAGGGAAACAAGGACAAACCCTAGGATGAGGTGGGATAAACTCACACAGTATCAGGCAAAGTAGCTTTTCTTTGCTCCTTGTTAAGCCCCTCAACCTTTGACCAGGAAACCATGTGGGTCCTTCATTCTACCCTCTGTCTCTATATTTCCTCGCTGAGCTTGGAGCTCACGCTCTGAGATGCTGGGGGCTGAGATAATGAGTCTACACTGCTCATTTCCTCTGCTTGCCAGATGGCAGCCCCTGCCCAGTGGGGGTGAGCTGCCTCTTATAAGAGATTGTACAGTGCTAGAGGAGTTGGATCCTCTTTCTCTTTCTAAATGCCACAAGGTTACACAATTAAGGGAGAGATTAAATCAAGAACATCTACGCCAGTCCTCAAAGCATCTGAAAAGTGTCTCTTCTTGTACCTTACGTTGGAATTTTAGTGGAATTACCTTGAATTGGGAACTTGAATTGTAAGAAAGGTTTTTCTTAATGGGCTTAGAAGTTTCTTTTGTGAAGGAATACAGGTGTTGCAGTTACCTTCGTGTTGCTGACACAAAACACCCAGCCCAAAGCAGCTCATGGGAGGAAAGTTGTTTATTTTGACTTACAGTCTTGAGGGGAAGCTCCATGATGGCTGGGAAAAGATAGCATGAGCAGAGGCTGGACATCACCTCCTTGTCACAGTTAGGTGGACAACAGGAAAGTGAGTTGAGTTAACACTGGCAAACGAGGGCTAATAAACCATAAAGGTTCACTTCCAGCCAGGCTCCACCTTCCAAACTGCCACCAGCTGGTGATCAAACATTAGAACACATGAGTTTGTGGGGGACACCTGACTCCAACCACTTCAAGAGATAATTTGATTCTTTCTAGATGTCCTCAGATCTTTTCAGGTTCAACCAGCAGCAATCAAGCCATCTATTTCCTTGCAGACTGTGTGTGTACATATCAGTGTGTATGTATGTCTGTCTGTGTGTTGGGGTGTGAGCAACTTTCAGGTGTTCATTATTTAAATGCAGAAATCAGACTGTGTATAAAATTAATTTCTATGCTGGGACAGATTTTATTTCTAGATGATCCTTGCTCCAACAGCTCCTATACCCAGGCACCCAAGAGAAAGCAGATTCTCTTTTGTTGGTCCCTAAGTATTGGGAAAACATTTGCTTTGTAAGCTATAAGACCTAGATTCTTTTAAGGGGGGATGGACAGGGTTTCATGTATCCCATGCTGGCCTGGAACATGCTATGTAGCCCAAGGATGGCTTTGAACTTCTGATCCTCCTTCCTTTGGTATACACCACCACATTCAGCTTATTCAGAGCTGGGGATGGAACCCAGGACATTGTATGTCTAGCTAAGCAGTCTCCCAACTGAGCTTCATCCCCAGCCACAAGAACCTAGATCTCAGCCTCAGAGTAGTTATCACTGTGGATAACCTACGTCAAATCCTATCACCTCTTTCAGCCTCACTTCCTATTTAGCAGAATAAAGTTCCATGACTACAGAAGAACCAATATGACAGTGGTTAGGGCTTTTCCTTAGAGATCAGATGACCTTGTTCAAATCCACGATTCAAAAATCTCAGAATTCAATGACATTGTGCCTCAGTTTTAACACCTGTAAGATAGGGATGACAACTGTACTTGCTTTTTAAGGATTGAATTACTGTTCTCCTATGAGTTGGACAATAAATATACCCAGTACCATTACATTTAAGAACCCTGGCATGAAACATAAAGTCAGTGTTGCTGTTAGATCCATGAAGTATTTTTAAAATATATTATTTATTTATTTGCAGGGAGAGGGACGGGAAGAGAAAGAGAATATGAGAATGGGTGCACCAGGGCATCTAGCCACTGCAAATGAAGTCCAGACACATGTATCACTTTGTGAATCTGGCCTTATGTGGGCACTGGGGTATAGAACATGAATCATTAGGCCTTGCAGACAAGTGTCTTAATCACTGAGCCATCTGTCTAGCCCTGAGGTACTTTTTACTTAGCATTTTAAATTTATTTTTTAAATTTATTATCCTTTATTTTAGGCCTCACTGTTTTCTGGAAGTTTTTTTAGATGTCATACTTGGTCATTGAAATCCAGTAGGGAGAGCTCAGAGATGTTCTAGGACTCCCTGCAGAGAACTGAATAGATGCTGATGTTGAATGATTCTTCTCACAAGGCAAATGTGTGCAAGGCATGCTCCATCCTTAGGCTTGTGCTATTGGGAGTTGGAGGAAAATTTTAGAGGTGGGAGAAGGTTTAGGTCATTGATTGTGTGTTCTTGGAAGGGGCTGTTGGGCTCCTGTGATTTCCTATCTCCATTTAAAAATATTTTATTTACTTGAGAGGGAAGGAAAGAGAGAGAGAGAGAGAGAGAGAGAGAGAGAGAGAGAATGAGAATGGGTGCACCAGGGCCTCCAGTTACTGCAAACCACCTTCAGACGCATGTGCCACCTTGTGCATCTGGCTTACATGGGTCCTGGGGAATCGAACCTGGGTCCTTTGGCTTTGTAGGCAAGCACCTTAACTGCTAAACCATCTCTCCAGCCCCCTATCTCCATTTTTTTATTCCAGCCATGAAGTGAACAGTTTGTTCTGCCATGTGGCCCTCTGCCATACTATACCACCTTGATACAGACCTAAAAGTAACAAGGCCAACAGACCATGAACCAATGCTCCCAAAACTATGGGTCAAATAGTCCTTTTCTCTTTATAAGCTAATCAACTCAGGTATTTTGTTATAGGAACAGAAAGCTGGCTTACACAACAGCCTATGATGACAGACCCTGTCCTTGAGGATTGTAGTAGAGAGGAATTTGGGTTACTTCATCTCTTGGTGATGCATGCTCTTTTTCTTTGCCAAATACTATTGGTACTGGTGATGGCTTTGGTTCCAGGTGAGTAGAAATGGACAAGGGTGGTAATCCCCACTTTATATTCTTAACTATGTAGGGGAAAGCTCAAGTTCCATTCTCCTTCTCCAAATCCATGATCTTTTCTCCTAGTCTAGATTTTGTTAAATCATGCTCTATCTCCAAAGAAAACATTTTTGGACTTCATCTACATTTATTGCTCTCTTTCCTTTATTTCCTATGATTTCTATGAAGTCTTACTTTTCTTTTAACATCCACATCAAATTCTTTTCATGATGCTTTTCCAAATCACCTCCAATGTTTCCTTGGAGCCTGGGGCTCATAGCCCAGTGATCTGATGTCTCAGGACATGTCACACATCCTACCCGATATGATAGATACTGATATGTCATGCATACTCACTTTTCCTAAGTGAGGAAGCCTGGAAGACAGAGATTGACTCTTACTCATATTTGATTAGTGTAGAAAGTAGCACATTGTGAAGCACAGTGAAGGCTCAGCCAACATTTGTCAAAGTAATTTATTATTTTGTGTGTGCTTATTTTGTGTGTGTGTTTGTGTATGGGTATACCAGAGTCTCTTGTTACTGCAAATGACCACCAGATACTAGTCTAATCTAGTCTAGTTTAGTCTACTGGCTTTGCAAGCAAGCACCTTTAATGACCAAACCATCTCCCCAGCGCCCCCCATGAGTATATTCTACGCCCCCACCAAGGTCCCAGCATGTGCTCATGCTGTCAGTAGACTATCATTAGAACTCCTGCTTTCGTGTTCCTAGCTATTGCCTCCACAGCTCACAGCCCCCCCCACACTTCCTCCCCTCTTTGCAGGCTGAAGGTTAATTACTTTCATTGAGGAAATCAGTCACGATGCACTTCAGTTGTCTGTTCTCTTCTGTTTACGTTCAGGCTATTTTAAGAATGTAATAAAAGGTGGCAGCAGCTATTTACAAACTAAGGAGTAGCCCTGAATTCCCCTATGGGGCACATTCCCATCTATCTTCATTTCTGTTCAGAAGTGATTTCCCAAAGAGCCTGTGTGATTAACATTTTCCCTTTCATACCACCTTCCCAATTCACTTCACCAACCATAGAGGATTTTCACTTTATTCTTGCCTTGGCTTTAATTTTACATTTGATTTGGATTCTTCTTTTCTCATAAAAGTGGAAACATGGGGAAACCCCTCTAAGCTGTGTAAATATCCTTCTGCGAATTGGATGTATTAAGATAAGAGCTTCATTCCTGAAGGAAAAGTGAACACTACCTTGTGATTGGGTAACAGAAAAGTGCACTGTCTAAAACCTCAAGCACTTAAAAATAATGGTAACATATAAATTCTTTAATGTCATATTCACTTGGTATTAAGACCAAGACATGCACAACTGCAGCAAGTGACTAAAATAATAATAAATTTTATGTTTAGTGCTGTTAGTAAACTTGAATTTGGATCTGCTTACACATACCCAATATCTACCATATAGGCAGGAGTGTTGGGAGTTTGGTTCCGCATTAGGTGCTGCATGGCTACCATTAGATAAGCACAGAGATTGCTAACTTCAGAGCATAGAGAGTGATGAGATTAATTATGTCAGGGCTTTAAAGAATTTCCCAACTTGGCCTTTAGAAGCTTTTCCTTCCCTGCTCTTCTCCAGCCTCACTGTAATTTTAAAGATAATCTCATGACCTTGAAAAATTGTTTATTCTTCATTTGGTACAGCGTGCCTCATTGTTGTGGCAAGAAAAGACCCTCAGACTCCACTCAAATGCATGCCCCGGATCCCGCATTCAATACTTATCTCACTGAAGCTCCAACAAAATCCTTTCTTTGAACACATGGTGGGCCCTTCTGAACCGTAGACGCTCTGAAAAGAATTTCCTATTTCCTGGAAGGCTTTGCTTATCCCGAACTCCTCATGTGCTCTTGACCCATCTGTCACTTCTGAGCACGAGGAGAGAAATGGGAAAAAGTCAAGAGGAGCTTGCTACCGAGCAGGGCTCAGTAAACACCTGCTCAGCAAAATGAATAGACAGTTCGCTTTGAAGATTAGGAGAAAGAGCTGTGTCTTATGAGTGGGTTCTGTTCTAAGTCTTTCTGTCAGTTTAACCTAGTTTAGCTAATTCACACATGTTATTGTTTTTATGTGAAAACAGATAACTGCTGTGTCTTCCTAAAAACTTCCAGAAGAGAAGGTCTTTATTTCTCAACAATGTGCTCAGTAACTATTATGCTGAGGCTCCTGCTCCATCCAAACCCTGGGGTAGCGGCAGAAGTGGATGGCTGGGTAGGAAGCTGGCACTCAGGCTTTGTGGAGGAGCAGCATGGTGGACGTTTTGACTGGGATATTAGTTTATTACAGGTGTCATATATACTGGCTGGCTTAAGCAGTAGAAACTTCTCCACAATTTTGGAGGCTGGGAATCCAAGCTCGAGGGTCCAGCAGGGAGGATTTTCTCTAAAGTCTCCCTGCGTGGTTGTGGGTAACTGTCTTCCACCTGCGGTTTTCACATGGTGTTTTGGGTCATTTTATGTGCTACAGTAAAATGTCCTGAGACGAGTTAGCTTGTAAACAATAAGAATTTCTTTTCTTTCAGATGTAGAGGCTGGGCAATTCACATGAAAACATCAGTACTGCATCTATACGCAGTGGAGGGAGGCAGGGCCAGCACTGTGTGATGGCTGTGTCGTAAGATCCATAATCCCATGTGGGAGGAAGGAGCCTCATGGCCTATCAGCTCTTAAAGGCCTCATCTCTCTTAATACCATCACATTGGCCACACCTGAGTTTTGAAGGAACCATTAAGGCTGGGGGCACTTTGAGTGTGTCCATGTGTTAATCCTTCTTATGAGAACATCAGCCATACTGGAGTAGGGTCCATTGCCATGGCTTCATTTTAGCTTAATTGTTTCTTTAAAGTCCTTGCCTCCAAGTACAGTCTGAGGGAGGTCCTGGGGGCAGTGGGCCATAGAACATCCACATACAAACTTTGAAGGGACGCAGTTCACCTAGTAACAGAATGGTCACGGGGACAGCGGTGAGCGGGCTGCTCAAAGGACTCTTAGAAGGCAAGCATTCCTTGTGGCCTTGGCATTTCCCTTTTGGAAATATCTTATTCATGGTGGGTGCTTCATGAGTATTTTGGAACTGAATGTAGACCCTACTTAGAAGTGAAACAAGAATCCTGTTACGTTCTTTCAGCATATAAGTCTTCTTTCTTAGCCATTTATCTAAGTTACAGTACTTTGTTCACATATTCATTTTTTTTCTCTTCTTCTTTTTTTTCTTTTTCTTTTTCTTTTTTTGCCTCTGAAGCGGGGTCTCACTCTAATCCAGGCTGATCTGGAACTTACTCTGTAGCCCCAGGCTAGTGTCCTTTGAACCCACAGCAATCCCCTTATCTCAGCCTCACAAGTGCTAGGACTAAAGGCATGTGCCATGATCACCCAACATACTCATTTAAATACCTGTTAGAAATAGTGGCAAAATCATATTAGTGAGACTTTCCCTCATGCAGCCCACCCATGAACTGATAATAGCCATACTGGTAAAAGCCATGCTTTGGGTATGGCTATTTAGCTAACTTTAAATTCAGTTCATTATACTGGCCACCTTTATCTGCGGATATTTGATTAATTGTTTATTTTACCAAGGGTATGCAAGAAAATTTTATTTACATATTTATCAGCAGCCTAATTCCTAAGATGATTTTCGGTGGCTCTTAAGATGTAGACACTGTAAGTCTGTGTCTTTATCCATCTTCTTCATGATGTGATAGTTAGAGCCATCTGTCTTCTTCATGGCTGTGATGGTTACTGTCAACATTGATAAGTTGTAGAATTACCTGGGAGATGAATCTCTAGCCATGTCTTTGAGAGAGTTTATACATCAGGTTAACTGAGCTGGGAAGACTCACTCTGGCTATAGGTAGTGCCATTCCATAGGCAGGGGGTTTAGACTGAATAGAATGGAGAAAGCGACCTCAGGATAAGCATTCACCACTCTCTCATTCCTGATTAAGGGTACAATGTGACTAGCCATTGCCTATTCCTAGATCCATCTGCTATGCCTTATTCACCGAGATGGACTGTGTATCCTGGAACTGTAGGTTCAAATAAATCCTTCCTTCCTCAAGTTACTTTGTCAGGTGTGTATTTTTTGTCACAGCACCAAGCAAGACATAGCTGACGCAATGACCATTTTTACATCTAAGAGGCGGTGGTCTGCTGTTCTTGTTCTCAGTGAACCATGCTGGGGCCTGGAAATGCCATTCCCTATGGTGTCTACAACATACATAAGGAAGAAACCATTCTAGAACATGGACACCTAGCCTAGTTGCTGGCCTGCAGTTCTCCATGGGCACAGGGTCACCTACGTGGACTAGACAAGCAGAGCAAAAGTGTGAAAGCCAACAAAGCATATCACATCTATCCGTCTTCATTGGTGGGAGTTGTAACAGAAAGGTATAGTGAGAGACACTGCTTCAGGACAATGCCCTGTG
This sequence comes from Dipus sagitta, assembly GCA_036346955.1. Classification (NCBI taxonomy): domain Eukaryota; kingdom Metazoa; phylum Chordata; class Mammalia; order Rodentia; family Dipodidae; genus Dipus; species Dipus sagitta. Next base: position 89,417,770 of record CM070781.1, on the reverse strand, counting down.
GTGTGTGCTCTGATGTAAAGATGCCAGGAGGAGCTCAGAGACCTGAGAGATGGCTTACATGGTTGCAGTCTCACCATGTGCTATGCTCTTGGCATTATATTCCATAGTTATATGTTCACAGATCTAGGAGTATCTTCTGTTCTAGAAGGTAAACTCTGTGAGGTAAATACTATGGCTGTCTTGTTTGAAGCTCTATCACAAGAAATCAGAGCAGTTTCTGATGTTAAACAAGTCAGATTCTCAGAGGCTACATTCACCACCATGGCTGTGTCAAATGTTAAAGCCAATGTTTGTTCTACCTAACTTCAAGCCACTGAGAACATCTAAAGAGACAAAATATTGGTTTGTAAACTATAATGTTGCTTGTGAAGATATGTTTGATAGTGAAAAAGAAATGGGAGTTTGAATGGCAGAATATCCTATATGGTAATATGATAAGAAACCTTAATGCTACATAAAGACATTGGTGGAATTGATGACTGCCATTTTAGTACTTAGCAAATTACTATTACCTTTTTTTTTAAAGGCAAGCCCAGTAGACTGGCCTTTTTTTAATGTTAGAGAACAAGTGTGTGTGTGTGTGTGTGTGTGTGTGTGTGTGTGTGTGTGAGAGAGAGAGAGAGAGAGAGAGAGAGAGGGAGGGAGAGAAAGAGAGAAAATTGGTGCACCAGGGTTTCCAGCCACTGTACTTGAACTCCAGATGTGTGTGCTACCTTGTGCACATGTGCAACCTTGTGCAGTTGAGTCACCTTTGTGCATCTGGTTTAAGTGGGACTTGGAGAGTTGATCATAGGTTCTTACGCTTTGCAGGCATGTGTCTTAACCACTAAGCCATCTCTCCAGCCCTGCTATTACCTTTTAAACGAATGTTATTTTTTAGAGAAATCACAATGAACACATAAATAAATAAATAAACAAACACATTTGAAAGCACAAATAGTTGAATTCATAGGTGATAGTGATACGTGAATCCTTCCCTTGTTAATAAATTCTTTCAAAGTTGTGATCCCTCTCAGATGAGTCCTTTCTGTGAAAAATGTCCTTTGGTGAACCCCTAAAGGTCACTAAGTATTCCATGAAGACTTTTGTTTAAATAATCACATGGAGAGATCCCTCCAAACCTCCTCTGTCAGCAAATGCCACAAAGCAGAATGAATTTCACACCTTTTGGGAGCCCATTAATTTTCTTTCAGTGGCATTAAGTAATGAAGAGTCTTATAGCAAGGTCACAATTCCATTTTTCATCAAACTACTATCTTTTCTCATGTATGATACATGAAGCATTTCTTGCTCAGGGCAAAATGTTTTATTAAAATTATTTCCTTTGTTCTTTTCTTTATAGATGGGCCTTTGTGACAATACAGATTCTCTATCCAGTATATTTCTCTAGGACCTGGATTGTGTAATTATTCTCATAGAACTTCACCTAATGCTACATTTAATTTCTTTCCATTATTTTTTCTAAGAAGCTTGTCTTTATTGTCTACACAGCAATAGCCTGTCTTCCTTCTTCCTTCCTTCCCTCCCTCCTTCTCTTTATTCTTTTCTTCTTAGTTGTGGGACATTTATCTTTCAAAAGACAGTAGCAAATGTAAATCTTAGCCATGGCTGGCCTTTCTCCATCCTCTGGGGACAAAGAATCCCTGACTGTTAGAGCTGATCTTCCTAACTCCTGTCCCACCCCCATGATGCTATTACCCAGCCACTGTTGATGAAAGGAAAGATATCACACCTGGTTGCATACAGAGGTGCATGTCCCAGTCGTTTAAATTCAGAACTACCCCTCTGTTGCTCAGACTTGAATTTACCTGGGTAGGTGTAAAAGCCTCTCAACATGGTCTCCCTCTCACCTCTGCTCCTTTGAACCTATTTACCCTCTGTTGCCTGAGAGAGTGCCCTAAAATACCAATCTCCTCATGGCAGTCTTTCTAAATTCCTATTGAAAGAGCAGTTCTGGACTTCCTCTGCCACTTCTCACATTTGCAGGGCCATCAGCGACATGATCTTGAGGTCCTCTTGACTCAAGAGAGATCCTCTTGAGGTCCTCTGACTGAGGAGAGGACCTCTGTGATTCCTGGAAGTTCTGATGTGAATGTACCATGTACACTGAAAACTGGTAAGTATCAGACATGCAAAGTAATTGGGGAATTACCTCAGACACATCCCAACTGCTGTTCCTTCCAGATGGTCACCAAGACCAGTTTATTTTTCTTTCCAATGCATCATGTTCTCCACCAACCATTCTTAAAGCCTGTTCCATAATCTAGTTTCCTTGCCTCAGGTGACTCAGCTCTGATACATCCTTTTCATCAGCTAAGTATCCTTAACTCACTCCTTTGCACCATGCTAAGAAAACTTCACTGATGTTCAGATGTGGGTATACATCACACTGTACCTTATAAACGTGTACAATTCTTACATGCTAATCAAAACCAGAAAACAAATGGGGCAGATTTCAGTAACTTAAGGTTGTGAACATCCAATGTGATCCAATTTATTCAGAAATGTTAGCACAATACAAAAATCAGCAAATGTTCATGTGGTTATAATCTTGTATGAGCAATTGTTATGGGACAGTGCTTGCAGGGTCATTAAATTTGGTGTGACATAATACAATGTTCTCCTAGGTTTTACTTAGTCATTGTTGTTGGGAATTGAACCCAGGGGTTTACTCCTGTGATATACCTGTAGCTACTTCCAATTTTTACTTTATACTTGTGATTTCTCTGAGGGACACTATTAACAGTACCTTATATACTTGTGGAAAAGTAGAAATTGAATGCTAAGCTTCACAAACAAGTGTTTTCTAAGTCTGTGCCCTTTGCATCATGTAGGAGAAAATACTCTGGTTATATTTTTGAAGTAAAATGTCAGAGAAAGATCACAGTTCATGCGTGCATGTTTCAGAGGGTCCCCATCCTCAGAGACATTCACAAGGCTCAGTGATATGCATCACTGTTTCATTTGTCTTATATTTATGTCTCCATGTTACCATCTACATCACCACAAATTCATTGTAAAATTTTTGAGTAGGTATTAGAAAACATAATAGAAAATACACTCCCTAAGTAATAATGTGGTTTCTTGCAGAGTTTATGATGTCAGATCAAGTTAAATAAATAATACTATGTAAAGGACATACTTGGGCAAAGATTATTCCTCTTCAAGAATTACCTGTCAGAGTGAAAATTTATTTCTGTGGCTCTGTGGTGATTGAATTAGGATCAAAACAGTTGCATTCACAATGATATCAACAGATTTTCCTCAGTTTTACAGAAGGAGTCTCTAGAGTGCTTAGGGAAGCCCTTGGTCAGACCCCTGGAGATGAGTATCAGTACCAGATGGTTTCCCTTCTGGTTCAATCTCAGAGCCATCCACTATCTTCTTTATTTCTAGTTTCACTGTTTGCTTCCTCACAAATGCTTGTTAAGAGCCGCCTTACTCCGCGGTGAGGACGGCAGTCTCCATAGTCCATGTTGCATTTTGCGCAGTGCCAGGACTGTAACCGGTGATCAGTCAATTCTCACACAGAGTAGGGCTGCTCGGAGCTCAGTGCACCACAACCTCCTGGGTCTTGCAGAGAGTTGTGTTCCGCATGGACAGATTTGGAATGGGGTCCACCACGCTGCGTTTCCAACATCTCCCGGGTGCTGATGCCAATGCCAATGCCAGTGCACTCAGTGAGCAGAGCAGGAGTTGGCAATGGTGGCCCAAGGGCCGAATGCAATTAGATATTTGTTCTTGTATAAGGAGTTCAACAGGAACACAGCCATGCCAAGTCATTGTGTGTTGTCTATATCTGCTTGTACATGACAGTGATAGTTAGAAGGAAAGACTCTCCAGCCCCCAGAGCCTGGCTCTTTACAGAGCAAAATAAACATATATATATATATATATATATATATATATATATACATATATATATATATATATATATATATAGAGAGAGAGAGAGAGAGAGAGAGAGAGCACTGTAGGTTCATAGCATCCCCCAAGGGGGCCATGGAAGGCTGCTACAGGGAGATGACAGGACCAGTCAGGAGAATCTGGTTATGTTATGAGATCCCATAGGATCTACTAAACATGAGAAAGAAGATCCTAGCAATAATAAAGACCTCATAAGTCAATGTCAAACTTGGTATATGTGAGGCAATAGGTGCCAGTGGGAAGTGGGCAGGGTGCTTTTTACCTTGTCTGTGTCGTTTTACGCCCTCTGAGCATGTTTCTCGTTTGCTCATTTGCAAGGGAGGATTCATCAAGCTTTTGGATTCTCTTGGAGGACTCATCCTTATGTACATGGGCCAAGAGAAGAGGGTGCTGTCAGCTGTAAGGGACACGGCTGCTGGAGCGTCTGTCACTGTAATACTTGGAGTCATGTGTGTAGCTGTTTCCTGGTTCTAAATGACGCCCTTAGCAAGGGTCATGGTGAGAAGTGGATCTGAGCTGAGGATTCGGCCTCACTGTGGAGCTCTTGTAGCTTTATCTCACAGGGAAGGCTCACAACAGAGTTTTGGGTTCTTGTTTACTGTTGTCAGGCACTGTGGCAGGAACTTTGTATTCATTCTGTTACTAAACTCTCTTACAAACTGTGCACTGTAGTTACAATCACTCATATCACTTACGAGATGAGAACAGTAATGCTTGCTTACATTCACTGAGTGATCTAGGGAAAACTGGGTAATGATTTGCAGAGCTGAATCCAGAACCAGGACTTCCTACATTTTTTTTTTTTTTTTCTGCTTGGCCATGAGGCTTTCACTCTACAGGCCTGGTATAAAGATAGGGGTTCAGAACATAGGACATGTACATACAAAGTTTTTGCTTAATTAAAAAAAGAATTAAAACAATAGTAAAAATGATAGGGGTTCAGGGGATCACATAGACCTACTTGGAACCCAACCTCTTTCAGGAGACACAACTTTATTTCTGTTTGCTGGTAGAAAGTGTTTTCCTAAAAGCAGTGAAGCTCCCTTGTGTTGAGATGAGGGAGTGTGTGGGGCTTATTTTGCAGGCTAGATGAGAATCACAGGAATGATAAGGTCCATAGCAAAATATATCATGTGTTACGCTTGCCATCTCATTTCATTAGCATAACTCTCCTGTGACATAGAAGTAATTATTTATTTTAAGAGCAGATGAGGGGCTGGAGAGATGGCTTAGCAGTTAAGATGCTTGCCTGCGAAGCCTAAGGACCCATGTTTCACTGACGAGATCCCATATGAGCCAGACACACAAAGGTGAGGCACATGCCAAGTCACACACATGCCCACTAGGTGGAGCCAGCGTCTGGAGTTAAAGTGCAGTGGTTGAGGTCCTGGAGTGCCAATTCTCTCCCTCCCTCCCTGTCTCTTTTTCTCTAAAATAAAATAAAAAAGAGGAGATGATAAGGGCTGGAGAGCTGACTCAGCTGCTCAGAGAATTGCCTATGGAAGTTTGAGGGGCTGAGGAGGTCTGAGAGACTCCTTCAAGTTAGATTTCCATGTTTGTGTAGAACCCCAGTCCTGTAAAAGGAGCAGAGATCTGAGAATCACCAGAGCCCATGAGACAAAACAGACTAAACAACTAACTTACTACAAAGCAGTCAGATCAGGATAAGTAAGAGTCTCTGGCTCAAATAAGAACAGTTGGGGGCTGAAGAGCTGGCTTAGCAGTTAAGGCACTTGCCTGTGTAGCTTAAGGATCCAAGTCTAATTCCCCAGTAGCCACATAAGCTAGATGCATGTGGTGGTGCATGCACCTGATGCATCTGGAATTTGTTTGCAGTGGCTAGAGGCCCTGGTGAACCCATTCTCTCTTTCTCTCTGACATAAACAAATAAAAATATTTAAAAAAAATAACAGATGGAAGACCAATGGAGTGGGACATGCAGCATTCTTCTGGGGCCACTGCAGGTGAGTGCCTCTTACTGCAAGCAAGCACATGGGGTACCACATGGGCACATACATGTGCATATGCCACACATACCCCCCCCCACACATAAGAGAGTCATATTCTTAAAACTCATGTAGATTCCATTCAAGATCAGAGCATCCAGACATGTTGGACTGTGGAGCTTAGCATGGATCAACTCTGTGAGTGAGCTTAGGAAAGTCATGTACTCTTTAAGTGTGGTTGTATTTTGTTATTGTTGTTTGCTTTTGAGATGGTCTCACATATATCAGGCTGGCCATGAACTTGCTGTGTAGATGAAGATGAAAACTTGTGTTTCTGATCCTTTTGTTTCTACATCTTGAGTTCTGGGATTACAGGCATACACCACCTTTAACACAGGCATTACATGATGCTGGGAATCAATCCTAGGCCTTTCTGTATGCTAGGCAATAACTCTATCAACTTAGCCACATCCCCAGCCCAAGTTTCAATGTCTTTACTGTAAGCAGGGATTGTACCAGAAAATATCTCATGGCTGTCCCAATGCTAACATTGGAATATTCTGTGAAATTGACATCCAAGTTGCCTAGTGTTGTTATTTTGGAGAATTTTTAACATATTAAATTATAGTCTTAAGGACCATGTGGCAGACTTTAGCTTTCAAAGTTCATAGCACTCATGATAACAATGGAAGCGAGGGTTGAAATGTGGGTTTATTCTTCACAGGTGTTTTGTCTGGATGGCAACCTGAGCATGTAGAACCTTGGCTTTAACATCAAATTGCATAATATTCCGCTTCTGTGATTCTCACCTGCCAGTTGTCACTTCTGATCAGGCCTCCATTCTGGAGACACACACAGAATTCCAGAGTGGCTGCTTCATGGGCAAGCTGGCTTTGCTATTTGAAATGCTAAAAACGTCCATCGTTTGTTGTTTGGGAAAAGCTCCCTTAGCAGGGGAGATGAAAGAGATGAGCACCTCTGAAGCTCCTTCACTCTGGTGCTGGCTTTCTGTGGAGGCTCAACTACACACATGTGTCTGTCTGAAGAAATACCGGGGTGTTTCTCAGTGGTCTGATGGTGTCGAAACTGCCTTTCGAATATGCCATTCATGGTGATTCTGAGCATATTGTAGGCCTTTGGTTTAGACACGTGAGTATCATGTCCTGAGCAATATGCGCTAGGTCTGGTATGGTGCCATCTACAGGAATAAGGCTAGGGATGAAGTAAGGAGAGTAGAAAGCATCGTCCCCTGTTCTTTCTGCCAATTGGCTGGTATGCATTTCATCAATATTCACATATCTATTAGTCAAGAACAACAACAAAAAATTAGGTTTTACACCAGTTTTTTTTTTTAAACTGGATCTTTTTTTTTTGAGGTAGGGTCTCACTTTAGCCCAGGCTGACCTGGAATTCATTATGCAGTGTCAGGGTGACCTTGAACTCACTGGGATCTTCCTACCTCTGCCTCCCAAGTGCTGGGATTAAAGGCGTGCACCACCACCACTGGCTTGGAAGGTTGACAAATGGGAAAAAGGTTATCATTTTGAAAACATGTGACATGTTAGAGGCAGTAATGTCTGCTCCCCTCCCCTCTTCTCCCTCTTCATCTTATCTCGCTTTCCTTATTTCTCTGTCATGGGCATGTTCCACATGAGTAAGCAGGGTGAGATTCTAATGAGCCAGTTCCATGATGGAAGTCATGGCACCATGGAGCCAGATTCTATTAGTCAGGATTCTCACCATGGACAGAACTTATAGGATGGATATGGGTTGTAATGGAGATTAGTTTACAAGACACGAGCTGGGCAGTCCAGCAATAGCTGTCAGCAGACTGGAGAGTTAGAGAACCTGGTAGCTGCTCAGCCCATGAGGCTGGATGCCTCAGCAGTCCCCATTCGGCACTGAAGGCCTGGAGGATTCCTAGAGAGAGCCGCTGACTTTCAGTCCACACTGGAAGGCTCAAGAATCTGGGTTCCAGTGTCCATGAAGGATAGTAGCAACAGTGTAGATAGACACATGCACTGTTGAGTAGTACGGGCAGCCAGGCAAAAAGCCACATGCTCTGTGGACCTTCTGTATATAAAGTTTACCACATGAAGGGCTGCCCACTCTGGGGGGAAAGACTTCTTCCCTCCATCAATCCTTTCTAGAAACAACCTCCCAGCTCTGCCTAAGAGGCATGGCTCTTATTTGATTCCTTATGGGATCAAGCTGACAAGAGAACTTTCCCATCATACCTTCAAAGTCTGCTACTCAGGAGGATGTGGGATAAAACATTCACTATGGAGTGAAAGCAAAACTGACCACAGGCCCAGCCACAAAGACCACTCTCACCTACAGGTGGGCAGCTGGTTATGCTCCAAGTTGCCATATTTGCAAATGGACTCCTGCCAGGTAGGAGTCACTAAGGTCAGGTAGGTGTTCCTCTGTGTCACAGATAAAAGCCCAAGACCTAGAGAGAGGACACAGCTTGATCAAGGTCACATGACATCATGGCATAGAGGTGATACATCCCTTGTTGGTCCACTTAAGAGCTACAGACCTCAGATCCAGACTGGAGTAAACTCAGACCCAACAACTAAAGGCAAATCAATGCATCCGACAGAGAACTGCAGAACCGTTAGGGGAGAACACTATGCGTCTGGACACATGAGTGCAGAGTCCCATCTTGCGTTCTATGGGCCTCCAATAACCTCTTTGGGACACTTAGCCGAAGGGAACATATACAGGCCTTGGAATCAGATTAAAGTTTGCTGCTGTCTCTGCTTCTTACTGGCAGTGTTGCCTTGGACAAGTTTTTTGTTTTCACCCCGTACACCTTAGTTTCCTTATCTCACAGAGATGCAATGACGACCGAGGTCCTGGGAGAGGGAGCAGCCCAGCTCGCAGACAAGCAGCAGAGGGATCACACACGTAGAAGGCACTCAACGCAAACTGAAAGGCAGGCCCTGTGTGCAGCTTCCACTCAGGGCCTCCTTTTTGGGTTTGAACTTCGGCTGCACTTTATTTTGTCCTTTATTCCCCGGGAAGGCTCATTTTAAAGATTTTGCTACCTGCCATCTAAACTTCACATGTGAGACTTAGACGATAGGCTGAAATGAGTCCAACATTCTTTTCGTGGTTGCCAGCACGCCCCGTCGCCCTCTCTCTTAGACTGATGAACAGAATCCTGACATATGCTATAATGCCATTCCTCAAGATGAAGTCTCAGGTGATAATTTTCACTTCATAGGAATGTCAGTTCAATTCAGCGTTCATTAGCATTCATGCTTGATAATCTGAGAAAGAATAGCTTGCCTGGTCCTACAGAGAGACTTTTGGAACCCCTAACTTCCATCCTGCTAGGGTTTAGTGGGCAGAAAGAGAAGCCTGGAAAGACATCTCAGTAGCAATTAAACACAACTTATTTGCACTAATGTAATAGAATTGAACCTGTGTTCAGTGCTTTTGAGGTTCTGTTTATACATAAGACTTTTTTTTTTTATCATTTTTACATCATTTTCTACAGGTCTGAGTAGGTGATTCTTGCCATTTTCCTGGAAGGAGAAAATTCGTGTTTTCAAGGCCTTCTTTAGGGAATTGATGCCCAATTCCAGCAGGCTTCATCCTGTTCCAGCTCCTGCTCAGAGGACTGGGTCGGTGGTGTGCTGTGATCAAGAGCTCTGTTTTTCTGGGAAGAAAAGTCAGTTCTGACAGTAGCCCTTGAAACTTAGGGAGTCTGAGATGCTGCCTGGTATATTTTCCAGCACCCTGTATGGGGAATCTTCAGAGAACCATAGCTTCATCTGCTAAGTGGGTTTTGTAGATGGAGGAGCAGGTGGGATACTGTCAGCTGGCACTGCCTGGAGCCACCCTGACACTAGCTGGCCCTGGAAACATCACTCTTGAGACCAACAAATAGTACGCTCACCACTTCTGAGGGATATCTCTCCACCAACGTTGTCCCTTTGTTATTTGTTCTGAAACAGAGTCTCACTATGTAGCCAAGGCTGGTATCGCTATCCTCCTGTCTCAGCCTCTTTAGTGCTGGCAAAACAGGACGGAGTCACCTCACCCAGCTTATTCACACAGGAGGGAGTCACCTCATCTAGCTTATTCACACAGGAGGGAGTCACCTCATCCAGCTTCTTCACACAGGAGGGAGTCACCTCACCCAGTTTCTTCACACAGGAGGGAGTCACCTCACCCAGCTTCTTCACACGGGTGGGAGTCACCTCATCCAGCTTCTTCACACAAGAGGGAGTCAAATCACCCAGCTTCTTCACACGGTGGGAGTGATATCACACAGCTTCTTCACACAAGTGGGAGTCACCTCACCCAGCTTCTTCACACAGGAGGGAGTCACCTCACCCAGCTTCTTCACACAGGAGGGAGTCACCTCACCCAGCTTCTTCACACAGGAGGGAGTCACCTCACCCAGCTTCTTCAGCTTGTGACTTTTTTCTGGAAAACTTCTATACTCACCAAAAATTTCTCTTAATTAACTATGCCTATCCCCTTTAGCCCACGGTGCTCTCGCTCTCCATTGGAAAATATGTTTTCTTTTTTACAGAAGGCAGTGAAAACTGGGCAGAACTAAAATCCATGAACATGACAAGAACAGAGAGCTGACTTCCTATCATCAATGAACCACCCCTTGCACATCAGCCACGATCCAAGTGAAACCTCAGAGGAATTGGCGAGTTAAGCAGGAATGCTGCTCTGACAGTGAGCCTGACAACCTGCGCCAGGGAGATGGTGATGGACAGTGAGGACACTCAAAATATATCAAAGCAGAAATCTAGAAGCTGCTAGGAGCTCAACACTAAAGTAGACTTAAAACACACCTACCACGGCTCACACAACACTGTGGAAGAGGGGGAGGAAATATTGTAAGAGGCACAGGTTGGGAAGGAACACCCGGTTCCCCAGCACCCATGTAAGCCAGATGCACAAGGGGGTGCATATGTCGAGTTCAGTTGCAGTGGCTGGAGGCCCTGGTGCACCCATTCTCTCCCTCTCTTTCTCAAGTAAATAAATAAATAAATAAATAAATAAATAAATAAATAAATAAATAAAATTTAAAAAGAAAGAATACACTTTAAAGTAAAGAAAAAGAAAGTGATGCATGTGTCCAAGTGTTTTGAGAAATATAAATGGTAGACTTGGGATACTTTTTTTTATGGTTCTCTAGCTTAATGATTTTTGTTCCCAATTTCAGTATTATCTTTCTCTTGTTTCTTTGAGCTTACCCTCATATTCCTTTGGGTTGAATTGTTCAGTTCAAATTTTGGACCTTCTTATTTTGTACTGAATTATGTTCCCAAATCTGAATTTTTCTGTAAATACTATTTTAGGAGTGTCTTTCCTATGGTGATAGGAGAGGCTTTTACTAACCTTCAGTTTAAAATATTTCACAGCTTTGGTGAAGTCACAATCTTCCACAAAAATTAAAGGTAAGTCTTTTGTTTTCAAGATGAAAGTATGTGAGATTCATAAAGATGCTAGGGAAGTGGTCACAGGTATGAAAGGAGCTCACAAGGCACAAGAGGAGTAGAAGGAACCCTTGCAAGCTAAAAAAGTAAATGAAACGAAAGATGGGTTTCTGGAAGTGTGCAAGGTGTTAAAACCGGCCTGAGAAGAGAAGTTTTGAAACTAAAGCTCCTGGGCTCAGTGCATTTCACAGAGAAACTGAACCAAACTCACACAGAATAGGTGATTTCCAACATATGCAGTGTTTTTTTTTCCCCAGAAATAGAAAATGAAGGTAAAATTGTCTAACTAGTATCACAAAGTTAGTATAATAATTAGATCCAAGGTGGATAAACACACACACACACATACTTTCTCTCTCTCTCTCTCTCTCTCTCTCTCTCTCTTTTATTTATATATATATTTTTATTTGAGAGTGACAGACAGACAGAGATAGAAGGAGGCAGGGAGGGAGGGAGAGAGAGAGAATGGGTGCACCAGGGCCTCCAGCCACTGAAAACGAACTCCAGATGTGTGCACCCCCTTGTGCATCTGGCTTACGTGGGTCCTGGGCAATTGAGCCTCGAACTGGTGTCCTTGGGCTTCACAGGCAAGTGCTTAACCACTAAGCCATCTTTCCAGCCCCCCACACTCTCTTAAAGGCCAGTTTCACTGATGGCTATGGAATACAAATGGGGTGATTGCTAGCTATATCCAGTTGTATTTTACTAAAATCCTTACCAAACACAGTTTAATACTAGAACTTAAAGATGAGTCAATATTAATATATTTATGCAATCACTATGTTAGTTACACAGTTTAATACTAGAACTTAAAAATGAGTCAATATTAATACATTCATGCGGTCACTATGTCAGTTACTATATGGTAAAAAAATCATAGTTACATTATTAATTTTGATAAAGCAATCAAAAAAGCCATGGCCTGGGGAGATGGCTCACTTGGTAGAGCACTTGTCATGCATGACTAATGGCTTAAGTTTGGTCCTCACCACTCAGGTAACTGCTTGTTCAGGTGGTATGCACCTGTGTGGCATGCACTTGTAATCCCAGGCCTCAGGAGTGATAGCTAGTCTAGCTAAATTGGTGAGCTCTGGATTCAAGTAAAAGACCTTATCGTAGGCCCAGGAGAAATCACAGAGCAAGTGGGAAGACAAGCAAGAGTGCTGCTTCCATGGTGAGCCTGACAATCAGGGCCAGGGTGAAAGAGACAGATACTGAGGACGCTCAACACCTACCAAAGCAGAGATCCAGAGGCTCCTAAGAGCTCATCACTGAAGTAGACTTAAAATACACCCTCTACAGCTCAGGGAAGTTTGTGCAAGAGGAGGTGGAAAGACTGTAAGAGCCACAGGTAGGGACATCATACCCAGAGGCATTGTCTCACTCCAGTAACTGACTGCTGCTCTCACAACGCATAACCCACAACCCCATGGGGAAGACCAGCAACCCCACTGAGGAGGGCCCCCAGAGGAATGGAGGCAGGGAGGAGAGAAAAGATGGCACCAACACATGATATATCCCTACAAAGTATGTTCTTAATTAAAAAATTAAATTGAAAAAAGAAAGACCTTGCCTCAATAAGGAAAGTGGAGAGTGATTGAGCAAGCTGTCCATCATCATCGTCTAGCCTCCACATGCACATGCATACACGTGCACCTGCGCACAGTGTGCCCGCAAACATACACGTATATACGCACACACACACAAGCCTTTTGATAAGGTTGGTTATACTTCTAAAAACTCCCTAGAGAGCCAGGCCTTCCTTCACTTTCTTTCATGGTCTGTCAAAGGCTGGAGCACGCGTCACCCTTAGTGCAGGCGCTTTAGAATAGGCGCCGACAGACAGCTCCTGTCTCCGCTGTTTGGTGCAGCACACGGCGTCCTGGCTGAGCAATGAGGAGTAAGATGAAAGGAATAAGGGTTGAAAAGCAAGAGACGGACTGTTATTATTTGGAAATGACACGAACATTTACATCAGACATGAAAGAATTGATAAATAAGCTATGGAAAGTAATAGGTGTTTAGAAAGTTTACTAGATATGAAAGGAGCTTCATATTTCTTATATTACAAAAAACCAAATAGAAAATACGACATCATCAAAGTCTATGAATATTAAAAAAGCAGCATAGAAATTACCCTAATATGCATAGAATTATTTCAGGTAAAATATAAAATCCTACTTAAGGGTATTAAAGAAAAACATGGGAAAGGGGCGATAGTATCATATATATGCTTTGGGTGTTTCTTTACAATATTCCTAAGTTAGTGTATAATTTAATCTACTTATGTAAACTCAATTAGAATAATAGTGAGAGTTTTAAGAGAAATTGAACTGAGGGGGCAATTATTTTCTAATATTAAATATAGGCTATTACATTAATTGCATTTAAACATTTAAATATTAACAAAGACACAATTTTTAAGTTTTAAATGACTATAGAAACCAGTTAGGAAAAGGCACATTATTTTATAAATGGAGAACTGACTTATTACATGGGGAAAAGTTAGAACCCTGTCTAACATCATATATAAAAACCTTCTAAGTCCTAAAGTTGTAAATCTAAAGTCCTAAAGGCAGACACAATGGCCAACGATGCCTGTGGTCGAAGCTTTTCAGAGGCCAAGACAAAAGGATCCCTAAGCTCAGGAGTTCAAGACCCACCTCGACAATATAAAAGAACCCTATCTTAACAGGAGAAAAAGAAGGAAAGGAAAAAAGAAAGGAGAAAAGAAAAGTATGATTTCTTTTTACTTTTTGCTGGGTTTGGGGGATGGGGTCTTGTTTAGACAGGCTCTCGTGTACCCAGGTTGGCCTGGAACCCACTATGCAGCTGAAGATGACATTGAACTCCTATTCTGCCCCCCCATCTCCATCTCCAGAGAGCTGTGACTATAAGTGCTCGCCACCATATCCAACTTCAAGAAAAGTTATTTTGTGTGTCTTATTTATTTGTTTACTTATGTATTAATTTTTTTGTTTCCTGGTCATCTTTTCCCGCCCTTTTAAAATTGAGAACTTTAATATATGAACATACAGCAGTTTGATCATGTTCCTATCTTTATTCTTTTTGGTCCCCTTTTCCCAACCCCATACCCTGAGGACCCTCCTCTTTCAAGGTATTCCCTCCTCTCTCCTGTCACGTCATTCTTTTTCTCCTCTTCTTTCCAGCGTGTTACAATGTGCTGAACCATGCATGTCTGTGGGCATATTAGTAACCACTGGAGGGTCATGAACACACCAATTGGTTCATATCAGGAGGACAGTGCCTTCAGGGTACATAGACACCCTGTGGCTCTTACATTTTTTTTTCATCCCTTTTTCCACAGAGTACTCTGAGCTTTGAAGATGTGGTAGCTGTCTTTAGTGCTGAGAGATCAATAGCCTCTTATTTTCTAGATGAGTTTTGAGTCTTCACAGTGTCTGCCACTTGTAGTTAACTTTCCGTTGCTGGGATAAACACCTGACCTGAACAGCTGATGGGAGGGGAAGCTTCATGATGGCAGGGGAAAGAATGGCATGAGCAGAGGTTGGACTTTACCTCTGCCACAATAGATAGAAATCAGCAGCAGGACAGTGAGTCTAACACTGGAAAGCTAGGGGCTAATAAACCACAAGGTCCTCTCCCAGTAACACACCTTCTCCAGCAAGGCGCCACCTCCAAATTGCTATCCACTGAGAGCCAAGCATTCAAAACAAATGAGTTTATGGCGGATACCTAATTCAAGCCACCACAGCCACCATGTCCATGGAGATAGTTCTCTGGCTAGCAATGAGAAAGGCACTCATTCAATCCTCTACTTCCCCTGCAATGTTCCCTGAGGCCTTGGTGGGCGTGACAGAGATGACTCATCCAGTTGAAAGACCTGGTCTATCTTTTGAAAAGTTAAGCTCTCAGCAAGCA
Source organism: Dipus sagitta (assembly GCA_036346955.1). Taxonomy (NCBI): domain Eukaryota; kingdom Metazoa; phylum Chordata; class Mammalia; order Rodentia; family Dipodidae; genus Dipus; species Dipus sagitta. The sequence goes on along the minus strand of CM070781.1, from coordinate 89,402,520 downwards.
TAGCAAAAATATGAAGATCATAGAAGGTGATGTTTGCTGAAAATAACTCTAGTTTTCTAAATAAGAACCCCAAAAGCTTCAAGCATAAAGGGCAGAGACGATTAATTTACATCAAAACATGGATTATGTTAAATCAAAGAGACACTTGTCAAAATTACCAGAAGACTAACTGAAAGAAGTTTCTTGCAGAGCTTCAAAGAACACCAACCGCCAAACTCACTTGGGAATTACAAATCAGGAGAAATGGCAGGAGAGCCAGGCAACATGGGCAACCCTATGATTAGGCAAGATAAATGCTACCTCATGAGGATCAAGTTTCATGTGCTGGCAACATTAAGCTCTGAGCGATATCTGCACTGTTTAGAGAAGCGCAAATTTCAAACACAAGGAAATAACAGCCTCACACCTGTTGGGCAACAGGAGCAGCACATCAAGCAGTGCCGTGCCTTGGCTGAGACGTGGGGAACTGGAAAGTGATACAGTGGTCTGTCAGTGAATTAAATCTGCAAATCCCGGAGCCTGGACACGCGTGTGAACGACAAACCTTCCTTAACAGGTTCACAAGGAGACATGTGCAACTGTGTGCGCTTGTTACGGCAGAGCGAAGGAGGCCACTCCAAGCAAGGTGTGACCTCTGCGTACTGTGAGACACTCAGCATAGGAACTTGACTTACACTTCAGGTTTCTGTGAAAATAGGATGCTTCATTTAAGAACCGTGATGGATAACAAAAAAACTTCTTTTTATAATATAAAACTCTGATATAGATCACATATTATGTTGGCCAACTTTCTGTTAATTATCACAAAATACCTGATATAACCAGTGTAAAATGAGAAAAGAGTTACTCCAACTCATCATTTCGGAGGTTTCATTCCATCCTTGTTTTAGGGCCTGTGGCAAGGCAATAGATGATCACAGATTGGTAGAGGAAACCCCTTCCCCCATGACCCATGACTAGGCACAGTAGATCAAAAGACAAGAACCCCATAATTTGCCTATAGACAGGCCCCAGTGACCTAACTTCCTACCAGATGCCACATCCGGAACGTTCTACTATCTCATTAGTGCCATGGGCTAGGGTCCGAGTATTTAACATCTAGATCCTTTTGTAGCATTCCACACCCAAGCTACTAACACATATGAATATGATATAACATCTATTTCAAGAGTGTACTTAGTCTTGAGTGAATGTATGGAAGTGGAGTGAACGGGGATCGAAAGGGCCGAGGAGAACAAGAGTCTTAAAAAGACAAAGGCAAAAATAAAAGAACTGTATGGATTCAGGATAAAAGTATGTGATGAGCTGAGAACTGTTATTTTATCTATTATTATATGAGAGTATTATTGATACTCTCATGTCTTTAACCATTTACTTTAAAATTATGACTTACTACTAGATTATGATTCAATGATTATTTTCCCTACTTTATTTTAATGGAGTCAGGACCTGTATGCATGGTAATTATGCTTATATCCACAACACCTAAAACGTTATTGCTGTCCCATGATAGATGTTCAATAAAAACTTACCGAGTCATCAATGACACTGACATGATTATAGAACACTAAGTGAAAACTACTTTAGCGTAAAGCTACTTCATATGCTGTAAGCGAATAACATGTTCTCATGCTGTCATCAAAACAATGATGTAAGTCTTCTCATTCATGTGTTTGGATGACCAGACAATAGGTTCTCAGAGTCTAAGTGACTTTTACAGGTTTCTAAGTGGTGGCACCAGGATTTTCATGGATTGTTTTGGCTCTGTTTTTTTTTTTATTATTAATTACAAGTCATTGCTAGGTTGTGATAGAAGGAAACTACACTCTTATTTTTTATTTAATTATTTAATTTTGAGATAGGATCTCACTACGTAGTCCAGAGTGGCCTTGAACTCACTATCTTCTGAGGGCTGGGGTGGCAGGTGTAAACCACACCACGCAGTCTTGAAGATGTACTTTTATTTTTGTCTCCCAATTTTGTGGCAAGTGCATTTCTCTAGCATAAGAAAAGGAGGTGGAGACTGCGGGTGTAGATGAATGGTGAATGCCTAGTGTGAACATGGCTCTGGGTTCAATCCCCAGCACTGCAACCAAAATAAAGTTACATATGATTTAAGAAATAAAAGTTCCTTTTAAACAAAAAAAAAAAAGGGAAGATGGAGAAACCACAGACTCTGAACTTGAGGCACCTGGGGACACTCTGATCCCTTTGTCTTTACATCAGATGTTAGCGTACATGTAAGCCAGTGAAATACTACAGATGTCAAGCTGGGCCTCAGGTGAGAACTGGGTAAGTTATACATGAATACAGCAGACTCAAAATGCAAATACTCTGTATCATCATCTTCCTTCTTTCTTACATATATTTTCAATTACAGTTGAGAGCATAACCATTTTCCTTAAAGCTGTTTTAGCATTTGCCCAATAATAGTACATAAGGAGAGGTTCTTGAAGGAAATTAATTATGTGACTATATAACAAACTTCACTACTGAAAATGCCATTTTAATAAGAATAATGTGTCTGTGGAGCTGGCATTGTTTTTATTGAACTCATTTGTTTTCTCCTTATTGAGTTGAGGATAAACGTGCCCTCATGAATTCTGTCATCCTGGCCAGACCAAGTTCATCAACAGTATGACGCAGCATTAAGGTTCTACCCAGAGTTGTAGGAGATTGATGCTACAGAGCCCTGTGACCACCTTCTCCTCTGCCATCCTAAGTATCCAGTTCTCAGAGTCTCTGTCCTGAAGGAGTGGTTATGGCACAGATTATAACAGCAGGCATTGACTTCTTCGCTGGGCACGTCACATTTTCTGTTGGCTTCTGAAATGACACCCTGTCCTATAACTGCCTCCTAGTCATGCTTTTTTTTTTTTTTTTTTTTTTTTTTTTTAGGGTGGCATTTACCATTTAGAGATTCTGTCTGTGCTTTTCTGGCTGACACAGCTAAATCATGGCAAGTCTGGGCCCAAATGAAGGCCCAAGATCAACCGAGCTGCATAAAGTGGGGGAGACAAATGAACATGCCTGATTATTCATTATAACCTGTGTCATGGATATCCAGCTATTGCCAGACACTTGCCTGTTTCCACAGCCTTAACAGAGCCTGTGCCTGGTGCAGGTGGTAGTGTGCCTCGGGCTCTTGCCCTATAGCTGTTTCATTTCTCTGTGATCTTGCAACTGTCTCTTCAAGACGAACAGCCGGGCAGGGACACAGATACCCCCAGGAAATTAATGTTCCCAGGCCCACTTCTCTGAACAGTTACCTTCTGTGATCCAAATCGGATTTTCTTGTGTGCAGATCATAAGTTTTTTTTGAAAGTGACAACTTTGGATGTGGGTTCATGCATACAGATTAATGCCAGAGATAGATTGGGGCTTGTTGTAAACTGGAAAAAAAAAAAAACTGTGTCCTCATAATGTGTTTCCTTCCTCAAAAGGTGCCAAAATATTACTGAAATGTTAATTACCTAATACTGTTTTCTGTTAAAATTTAAATATGCATAGTAAGATGTTGATTTTTTAAAATTTTATTTATTTTCTTGCAAGGAGAGAGAGGGAGAGAGAGAGAGAGAGAAAAGAAGAGAGATAGACACCTACAGAATGGGCACGCCAGGGCCTCTAGCCACTGGAAACGAACTCCAGAAACATGTGTCCCTTGTGCATCTGGTTTCCATGGGTCCTAGGGAATCAAACCTAGGTCCGTTGGCTTCGCAAGCAAATACCTTAACTGCTAAGCCATCTCTCTAGCTCAGATATTGATTTTTTTGACAAAGCTGTGTTTCTCAGATTTTTTGGGGGGGGGGCATGTGTATGTGTATTTGATGTGCAGGAATGTGTCTATGTATGTTTGTCTGTGTCTGGGTGCACGTGTTTGTGGAGGCCAGGGGGTCAACATCAGGTATCTTTTTCAGTCAAGCTTTATCTCATATTTTGAGGCACGGTCTCGCACTGAATCTCAACCTGAGTTGCTTAGACTAGTTAACCAGCAAATTCCACTGATCTGCTTGTCTCTGCCTCCCCAGCACTGGGATACGGGTGTATACTGCCACACTGAGTGTTTTCATGTGGACGTAGAGGGTCTGAACTCAGGTCCTCATGCATGTATGATGAGTACCTTACCCTACCCTCCTCCCCCACCCCTCAGATCCTTGCACAGTGAGCCTCACCCATGCTTCTTCTCTCATCTCACAATCAGAGCACACCCTCAACCTGCCTGCTGTTGGGGGACCTCCCTCAGGATGCGCAGGCTCACTGTGCCACAAGCTCTGCAAGAGAGAAGTGCCATTAATGCCCACCAGGTGCACCCCTGTTCAGCATCTGGGTAGGTACCTCCATTTTGTCCTTCATTGCTGCCTTCCAGAGGTTTCCTGGCTGGACTCTGCATCACCTGCTCAAGAAGGAAGCTGGCTTCACATTGTAACGTCTTCTAGTGGCCTCTCCTCCTGACACTTCATTTGATTCCCTCTTACAGGTTTTACTTTACCCTCCCAGTAAGTGATGGGCACTGAAATAGTCAACTGTCTCAGGAGTTTGCATCAGAGATGATTCCAAATGAGAAAAGGGAGAGAAATACAGGACTCTCAGAGTCTAAACATGGGAAGGGTGCTACCTTTATAAAAAGAAAGCAAAAACCCTGCAGGTTCTACGGCTGACTAGCCAGGATAAATGTACCAACTGGTGTAATGGTGGCATGTCTGTTATTGGGAAAAGCAACTGCTTTCTGATTAGATTCGAGGCCTGTTCCATGGTACAAAATTCATGCCTTTTACTGAATACTGAATCAAAAGTCTATGGCTGGGGAGATCATAAATCCTCCTCCTCCTACTGTTGTCTGATTAAATGCATATTTTATGCCTACCAAACTGCCCTCTAAATACTTATGTTTATGCCCGTATATTAGTGCTACTCTCACTTTAGGTTAGAGAATCTCTTCTCTTTTTCAGATTACAGTGACCACTGGGGTGACTCAAAACTCACCAAAGTTCTGAGAAGTGACAGTGGAGTGTTCAGTACTAAATGAGACATCTCTATCACACCCTCCAAGGCTCAGGGACCACTGTGGAAGAGATGGTGGAAAGAATGAAAGAGCCAAAGGAAGGGGAAGAGTGCTTTGCCACACCGTCTTCCAGACACAAAGTGGCCATGGTATTCATGACCTCAGAGTGGTTGGTGTCACCTACATAAAACCTGCGTAACAGGAAGGGGAGGATGGTGGCATCAAAATAGAAGAGAAACCAGTTGGGAAGATGAAGCGATTCAGTGCAGAGGGAATTCACAAGGGGGAAAAGGGAAAGTGGTGGGAGGGGATTATGATCATGGTGTGTTTTCTATATGCACAGAAGTTGTCAATAAAATGCTAACCAAAGAAAAAGAAAGTGAAGGTTTTGTAAGCAGGAAGTATCCCTTAGGTGTTAAGAAGAGTGAAGGGCCTTTTTACATGTATTTTTCCATCTGATCTAACAGCTGTTCTGGGTGGTGTGATATTATGCCCACTTTAATGTAAGACTGTTTGTGTCTGTGCCAGTGAACTTGTGTGTGAGTGAATGTACATGTGTGTGCACTTGAGTGTTGTTCCTCAGGCACCACCTACCTTTTTGGAGATAGGGTCTCTCATTGACATGGAACTTGTCAAGTGGGATAGACTATGTGGCTTGTGAGTCTCATGTCTCTGCCTCCCCAGTGCTGGGATTACCAGTGTGTGCTACCATACATGTGTGTGTGTGTGTGTGTGTGTGTGTGTGTGTGCGTGTGTGAGCTCTGGGGATCAAACTCAAGTCCTTATAAAGAGGTGTGCACTTACTAAGTTATCTCCCCAGCCACTTCTTGTGTCCATTTTATATGTGAGTAAATTAAGGCCCAATAAAACAAAATTTACCTTAGTTCACAGAGCTAGTGAGGATTGTAGAACTTTGGCTTGTGCTGAGATCATATAGTTTTAAGTCCTGTACTTTGCACTCAAGATTATACTGGGCTGCTTTGCTACACCACTGTTTTTCATCTATACAAATGATGGTGAATCTACAGCAGGAATGAACATAAAGCCAAGAGAGAGGTTGGTAATGTGTCCACTGACACATGCCTAGTTTGGGATTGTCTATGAACTCATTAGGTCAAAAGAAGCCCCTTCCCAGCCTTTCTCCATCAACTCAAGTCTACACCAAAGCCAAGAGGACCTGACCAACCAAAGAGAACAAATTCCAGGTGTGTCCTGATGGATGTTAGGCCCAAGGAATAGGGGAAATGAAGTGGTTTGTATAGAGCCATGTCTGAGCAAACACGATAGTCACACAACACTATGGGGGACATGGGTTTTGGAAGTTAGCAGAGTTGGGTCCAGCATTCATCTCACCCATCACCCTTCACCAAGAGCAACACCCTAACAATGAGCCCCTTCTGCCCTTAACCATATGAGCTTGCAGTGTGTCAGTCCATCAGTTACCTTTGCCTGGTATAGAAAGTCTCAGGCATGCCCTGCCTTCTCTGACTCAGGTACCCTAACTAGGTGCTTCAATGGCCCCCAAAGGCAATGACAACCAGGTGCAGTTGGTGACATGGTGGAACTTCTGGACCCTCAGCAGTGCATTTCATATTCTGGCTTGTATTGGGCATGGCCATGGATAAGGCGGTGTGGCTCTCTAACAGTGTAGAGTGTGAAGGGAATGGAGAAGACAGTTGTTGGTTTCTCTGGTAGCTCTGTGGGCAAAGTCCAAGCTTGAGGCATGTTAGTAGTAGAAACACTTGGCATAGTCACAGACACTTTGGAGATCTGGACAGTGAGTGGTATAACCTGAAGGTTCCCTGAGAGGGTCAGAATAAAAGCTGAGGCAGTTAAATACTAGAAACTTCTGTCTCCCAGAGCCTGGGGAGATGGAGGAGGATTGACGTTCAGCTCCTGGAAGTCAGGGACCTTATCTTTCTAGAAGTCTTTATTTTGAAATAACTATAGATTGACCAGCAATTCTAAAGAATTGTGCAAGAAAGTCCCAAATAGTCTTCGCCAAGCTTTCCAGATAGTAGCATTTTTTACAATTGTAGTATAAGAACCAAGAAAATGACCTTGTTATAATCAGTAGAGCTCATTAAGATTTCTTCAGTTGAATAAGTACTCATGTATCTTTACATATGTATGTATAGTACTTTACCATGTTTAGACTTGAGTAACCACCCTGCAATTGTAACGCTTAACTGTGCCATCCCAAGACTCTCTCATCAGTGTCTTTAAACTCACCTTTCATGCCCTTCACTTTCCTCTAACCTTTGGAGACCACTAATGCATTCTCCACATCTATAGTTACTCTATTTCATGAATGATCCATGAGTATAATCATGCAGTATGTCTCCCTTTGAGACTGGCTCCATTTTTTTATGGAATTTATTAACTTTCTCAAGTTGCATTAAGCTTAGGACAAGTTACAGAAAAATTTCAATTGTCTAATGAAAATGCTTCCACCTATATAATAACCATTCTGAGGGACTGCCATGGCATCAGCTGTCCTTAAGGTTCATAAAATGACATTACTATTACCCAATTTTTCTAAATTTCCACAGAAACACATTAAGATAAGCAGATCAATTGGCTGGCTTTGGCTCTATTTTTAACTCTGCATAGCTTCCGTGAGTTTTCAGGGCATTGCCTACGGTACGTTATCCCTTTATATCATTGAGTTGTTTTCTACTGCAAGTGTACCACAGGGAGCTGACCTTTGTATCTCTGTCACCTCCTCGGTATCCAGCTCAGGGATAGAGGTCCGTGTCAGCTGCGTGAATCATTTGTGATGTTAAACATCTTGCACAAGTGGCAAAAGTGTGGCTGGCTATATCCACACTATTAAGGACAGACAATTATTTTGACCTGATTCCAATCTAGCACCATGAGCCCTTTTAAATGACTGGTCATCTTATTCGACTGGAAGTGGACCAGATCAGACAAGCACATTCAGCAGCTGTATTTGAGTGCTGGTGTGATTAAGCTAGATTTTCCCTTCATGATGTATTTACAAACTTCAGTCCTTTCACTCTTGGTCACCCCATGTACTCAATGGAATCCGTCCATGACATTAACACAGCTGGAGACCCTTGAGGATGAAGCGGCGTTAGTGATGGAGTTTAAGGACAAAGCACAGAGAGGATCTTAGAACACCTTCTTCCAATGTACTTTCTGATGACAGGAATGGCTTCGCTGTGCATTGCCCTTGAGAGTCTAAAATGGCAGTCTCCCGATCATCATTTTGCATTGCTCTGAACGAACACCATGAGGTAGGTGGGGATCACGTGGAGGTAGTGGTTGTGAACTATTACCCTTGCACTTGACAAAGAGAACACAGAACTAAGGAAAGGCTGTTGGATTTGCTTGAGAATGCATGACTACAAGTGAACCTGTCTCCCACTCTGATCTTCCTTCTACATTCACTCCATCAGACTGCTATTTTTCATGGACAAGTAAGCTCTTTTCATAAAGGGAGGAAGTCTTTGCTTGCAGTTTTTCTTAAGAGACTGTTTCACCATCTGACTACCATAAAACCAATGTCAAAATGTCTCTTATCTGTATTTCTTCAGCATTCGCTTGCTGAAAGAGGTGTTTGCAACCCACAGAAGGTCTATCTTATTGTTCTTCATCCAGCAAATCTGAGATACTTAGAAAAAACTACTGTATATGTTACTAAACATGACTGTGGTAATTTATTTTACTTGGGGGAAAAGTCTTAGCTATTTAGGAAGTCTTATAAAAACCTCCAGATGGCTTGATTATAGCATTTTAGGAACCAAGGATATAGAAATAAAATGGATAAATAAGCATAACTTAGAAACACAGAGAGATGAAAATAAAAGTTAAAAGGGAAGCTTGAATCTTTTAAAATGAGGTCTTTTCATTTATGATAAAAAAAAAATAGCTCAACAAAGGGGTCCTGAAAGGTGCCTCAGTGGCTAAAGGTGCTTCCTTTCATAGCCTGCCTGCCAGGGGTCAGTTCACTAGCCACTCATGTAAAGTTGGACAGGTATTCATTTGCAGAGACAAGATAGTATAGTGCATGCATGTGAACGTGTGCACACACAATTGCAAATAACTAAATAAATATTTTTTTAAAAGCTCAACAATCAGGAATCTGTGCCAATGTTCTCAACCTGATAAAGAATATGTATTAAGAACCTACAGTTAATATCACACCTAATGGTGAGAAACAACTCTTTCCTCATAAGATTGAGAACAAGGCAAGTGTTGCAGTAAACCGTTTTTTCACTGGAACAAAACACCTGACCAAATGTGGATAACAGAAGGAAAGGATTTATTTTGGCTTACAGAGTTGAGGGGAAACTCCATGATGGCAGGGGAAAGGATGGCATGAGCAGAGGGTGGACATCACGTCTGCCACAGCAAGTGTTTGCTCTGTGGCATGAGAGAGCTGAATACTGGCTAAAAGGCTGTAACACACATAAACCCATCCCCAACAACACACCTCTTCCAGCAGGGCTCCAACTCCCACCATCTGGGAACATAGTACTCAGAACACATGAGTTTACAGGGGACACCTAATTCAAAAACCACCATAGAGAGAATTTTCTTTTTCACCATTCTTAGTCAACATATGACCAAAAGTTCTAGCTACTCCAGCAAGACAAGTAAAAGAGATGAAATGGAATTTGTGAATTAAGAAACAAATATTTATTTATTTTTATATGTCATGATTGTGAGAGCTGCCTCATGGGGAGTGGAAGGGCAGGAAGGAGCATGGAAGATGAGAATTGTCCGTTAAAAATCAAGCATAGGCAGGGCTGGAGATGTGGCTCAGTAGTTGAAGGTCCTTGACTGAAAAGGACCTACTCATTTTATTCAGAATGAAGTGAGTACCACAGAAATTAAATCACTTTCTTAAGGCCATACAATTTATAGTAAATATTAGAGGAGGGACTGAACACTTGTTTAATTCTAAGAGTGCTCTTATTTGTTCTCTGTGTTAGAGTACAATATAGTGGATGACTAGATTCTGATGTGAAATTAGTTGGGCTCTCTTTCTGGGATTTCTAATTATTTCCTATATGATCTTACATATATACCCACTATATCTGTGCCTAATGTTCACATAGGAAACTCATACAACCTAAGTAGACTGCTATAAGTATTAAATAAAATAATTAATGCCAATATCTTAGTGCATAAATGGTACAAAGTACAAATTTGGTACACAGCACATAGAATTTGAACATGGATTTGCTTTTGTCAAAAGAACAAACAATATTTGAAGATGTTTTGAGAATTCAAAAATATCAAGAAACATCTGTCCAGAATTAGAATCTGTGAAGACCAACAAAGAAATGTGTGACGAGTGCTACTTTGAAGAGCTTATATGGAAGGAATTCTAAGTAGTCTGGTATTCTATACCAGAACAGCCCATTCAAACTACCACCCCTCTCATTCACGTGTTCTTTCCACTGCCCGAGAAAATACTTTCTGGATGAAACGCAATGCATATTTTTTTTTTCTTATCTGAAATGAGATATTCAACAACTTCAAATTATTGGGGACAAATTATATACAAAACACTGTTGCACTCTCTCATTGCTGAGTCAAAACACCTGACCAAAACCAGCTTTAGAGGGAAAAGGATTTATTTCAGCTTACAGACTTGAGGGAAATTTTCATCATGGTGGGGAAAGCATGGCAGAGCAGGGGCTTGACATCACTTCTTGTCACATCCATTGGAAGGTAGTGTAAAGAGTGAGATAACTATACCTAATGGGGCTGACCTAACAAACATTAAGGCTCAGCCCCAGCGACCCACCTCCTCCAGCAAATCTCCACTTCCCAAAGGTTCCAGCAGCTGAGGACTGAGTATGACGTTTAATCACAAACGCATAAGGCTGTGGGGAGGACTTCATATCCAAACCACCACATACTCATGGCTGTCTCATGATGTAAAATGCATTCAGTCTAACTTTAAAAGTCCCCATAGTCTTTGCCAACTCCACCACTATTCAAAAATCCAAAGTTCAAAGTCTCATCTGAGACTCAATACTTGACTGTGAGCCTTACAAAATCAAAACAAAAAAATTACATACCTCTAGTACATGATAGCATAAAGTAAACATCCACATTGCAAAGAGGAAAAATCATACTGGGACTCCAAAAGGAGGCTTTGGGAATATCAAGGAAAGGTTGGATAAATACAAGTTCAAAATCCATGAGGGAAAACGTCAAATCCTGCTGCTCCATGTCCTACATCTGGGACCCACAGCAAAATCTATGGGCTCCAAACTCTACCTTACTCCATACCTCCAGCCTAGGCTGCTTGATTTCTGAGCAAATGCACCCAAGGCAAAAATGAGCAAATTTCTTTGGCAGCTATCCCATAATCCTGGTATTTTCAACATCCTGGGGTCTCCATTGAATGCCACAATTTATCTTCACATGTCCATGTCCTGGTCTACAGGATCCCAGGCAGGGACTATGACCCTCTTCCACATTACCTAGGGGCCATCTCCAAAAAAACACCCCTGTTGCACATCCAATGACCCTGTATTTCCTGTACTTGCCATTCTTTCAACATCAGTACCAGGAAGGCTACCAAATCTGGCATAAGGCCAACTTTGAGGAGCAAAAATGTCTTCAGAATTCTTCCATTTATCCCCTTTCAGCATTCTTCCTATTGTCCCAATGCAGAGCAGCTAACCCATCTTCAGTGGTGGCAATCTCTTAATCACAGCTGAAGGCTACAATCTCTGTGCCCAAGATCTGAACCTGCTCACACATTTCCTACATCAAACACACCAGCGCATTACTTTTAAATTCAACTCTGTTAAAATTCTCAGAATGCAGGCATAACACATCCAGAGACATGTTGCACCTGTATCCTGAGGATAAACTGCCTTAAACTGTCTCTACTCTAGTCCTGACAAACTTCTTTTTTTCCTCTGAAATTTCATAAACCAAGCCTCAACAGTTATTTCTGTACTGCATTTAGGTCTTTCAAACTCTCACCAGAATGTTCTATGAATCTCTGCTTGGCTTCTCTAATTCAAAGTTATTTCTACAATCCTTTTGCAAATCAATTCAAAAAGACCAAAAAACCACAGGGTCAAGCTTATTGAAGTAATGGTCCTACTTCTTGGCACTAATTTTCTGTTGTGGATACCTAACTTGTCTCTGGGACAAAACACCTGATCAAAGGCAGCTTGTGAGAGGAAAGGGTTTATTTTGGCTTATAGTCTCAATGGCAAGTCTATTCATGGCATGCAAAAGCAGAAGCTAGTCATCACATCTTGTTATATCAGCTGTGAGGTAGCAGCAAGAGTGGGCTAGTGATAACCAGTGGTTCTGGACTAATAAACTTCAACGATTGTCTCCATTGATACACCTCCTCCAGCAAAACTCTACCTCCAAAGCTTCCAACAGCTGGTACTGGGTGCAAGGCTTAATTTACAAATGCTTTAGGCAAAGGGAGGCATTTGACATCCAAGCCACCAGAAGCAGCACTACCTTAGTTAGTCAAAGAACTTATGTTCTTGTTAAGTGCATTTTGTTGTTGTTTTCGCCTTTCCTTGAGACAGGGTCTCCCTATGTAGCTTTGGTTGACCTTAAACTTATGACATTCCTTTTGCCGTTGCCTCCCAAATTATGGGGTTATAAACATGTATCCACAAAGAGTGTTTTTTAAATTAAATATTTTAACATAATAAATGAGTAGTGTCACAGAACTGTGTACATTAAATACTGTAGGTGTTTAGAGGCAACAAAGACTGTTTCCAGCAGATATGGAAAAGCATCAAAGAAGAGAAGGGGTAACATTTGATCAGACACATGAAGATAATGGGGAAATTGATCTAGAATGAAAGAAAAACAGGAAAGGTATGAAGGAAGAACCATAAAGTCTTATAAATTAGAAATATGTGTGAAAGAGATTATAATGAAAAAAAAAAAAGAGGTTGGTTGAATCTGAGTAGAGGACTCTCACAAGCAGTCTCGGTAGTATGGGTTTTATCCACGGGTTAGAAGTATACCTGTGTGTGTGTGTGTGTGTGTGTGTGTGTGTGTGTGTGTGTGTGTGTGACAGAGAGAGAGAGAGAGAGAAAGAGAGAGAGAGAGAGAGAGAAAGAGAGAAACAGGCTCTGACTTGCCCTTTGGGAAATGACTCTGCTATTTACAGAACGAACAGGAAGACAGAGAGGAGGTGAAGAGGTGAGCTAGGTACTGTAAAATCCACAATGAGGTCTGGACTGAGGTTATGGTGGTGAAGAGGTTACATCTGCAATGAACTGTGGAAGCGAAATTGGCAGAATCAAGCTCTATTTGGATGTGTTTCCAGGAACAGAAAGGCACACAATAAATTTCAAGGCTGATGGGTAAGAGGGGTTCTGAAAAAATAAAGATGGGCTAGGGTTGTCAGAATCATTGAAATTATCATAAAACTTAGCAAGTTTATAGTCCATCTCATGGCCAGCTAGAAGTTAAAAGGGAGGAGTGGCGTGTTAGAGCAAGAAAAAGGCAACACAGAGAACAAAGTTCGTTAGGAGACATCAGCTTTCTTCTATCATCTTTGTGACTGATTAGTGGTGCCAGCTTTACCCTGTGACTTCGTTAGTGGCTTCATCATAAACCATTCTATACAACAAACTATAATTGGTTTCTAGAGGTTATTAGGTACTAATGAAGAATTTGCTCATCAATCTTTTATGAGTATTCACATTTCATTGCATCACAAGACAGTTCTCTTCAGATACTGTGTTATAAGATACCTTGTTCCACTTCCGAGTCACAAGACTCCTCTGACCTCTGGAGAAGAAAGCAGCAATGCTCATAAGTGGCATTGAATGAGCAGAATGAGAACACTGCCATCTCCCAGGCTGTTCTCATTTTGATTATAGTTTTTAAATCTCTGATGCACAGTGATATCATAAGACAATGAACCAGGACCTGGTCTCTTTGTCTGTATCCTGAATGCCATAGATCACCTCAATGGAAAGAATGTTCTTGTGTGAGAAATCATTTTCTATGACTCCCTGATCTGGGGTTGGAAAATGTGGAAGAAATTAGAGGCTGATTTATTGTCATAGCTGGGTATAAGATTTTAGCCATCTTTAGTACTCAATGAATTTTACTTGTTATATCTACCTTTTTTATTTATTTGAAAGAAAGAATGAGCATTGACACACAAAAGGGCTTTCAGCTTCTGCAAATGAACTCCAGAAACATGTGCTACTGTGTGCATCTGGCATTAAATGGGTATTGGGGAGTCAAACCCCGGTTTTCAGGCTTTCCCAGCAAGCAGCGTTAACTATTGGACCATCACTCCAGCCCTGGAATACCTGATTTTAAAACTGAAGTAAAAAACTAGTCTTATAAAAATGAACAGACTACATATAATATGAGTTGTGCAGGTTGAATTACTCTTTTGTGTTTCTAACAACTGTAATGTCTATAAAACTACGAGGCCCTAGGTTTTCATTCTTAATGGCTGTATCTTTGCACAATAAATATACTGATCACCATGAATTAGTAGGTAATGAGCAACAATCAAAGCATTGACTTTTTATAATGATAGTAATTTATCAGTGTTACTTATAATGGCAATAAGCTGAAAGATCATTTTATGTTCAAATATAAAGTGTTCAACGTGATCATAGAGACTTAGGGGTGAGAGACTGTTGTATGAAGGATGCATGGAATGGATATCTGATTATGGTTGTTCCTAGCTCTCTGACTCGACCTGCACACTGGAAGCAGAAGAGCTATGACACAGGAAACTGGGTGGAACTATGGCCTATGCAAAGAGACACTGCAGAGAATTTAAGAATTTGTAGGATGCCTATAGTAACTTATAGAAATCTAACAAGGAGTTAAACAGAGCTGCTCTGCTGCAGATGACTCTAAAGTTGTCTTTTGTTTTTCTCTCACACCTGCTGTGAAAGATGAGCTTATTGTGAGAATTTTTAAAAATTCTTTCATATGTATGTCTGTGGTGTGTGTGTGTGTGTGTGTGTGTGTGTGTGTGTGTAGGACAGAAATTAATGTTTCAACCTTATTCTTTGAGACAAGATCTGTCACTGAATGCAGAGTTCACTGACTCATGTTAGCAAAGCCAGCCCTAGGGATCCTCCTATCTCCACCTTCCTAGCAGTGACATCACAGCCATGTTGTCATGCCTGAGTTTTATGGTGCGCCTGGAGACCTGCACTTGGGTCCTTATGCTTGGGTGGCTTAGTAACCATGTCCTCAGCCACAAAGAAGAGTTTTTGCATGTGTATGTGCACATGTACATGGACTTGCATGCTTGTAAGGGATATGGTGAGGGTTGCAAATCAGAATCCCATGTCTTTCAAAATCTTGCCTTAGTAACCTTGATGTTCTCTGACCTAACCAGCTTCTGGGTAAGGAAGATAGCTAATCAGCATTTTCTGTCTGAATCGTGCTGGAGCCTTGCTCTTCCAAGTTCAAGCAGTCTGGTAAAGATTTCCCTTCAGTAATGGCTCATGTTCAAGGCTGTTGAACACTTGCTCTATCAGCCTTTTCCACTGGCCCCTGCTGGCTTCCCTCCAGGACTCCACTGCAGAGTTGTACTACTTCCTGCTGAATGCTGCCTCCTGCTCTGTCCCAAAGCTGACAAAAAAAAACCCAAACAGATACCCTTTTTTAATGAATCCCCAGAGTCCAGGAGCCTCAATGAACTATGTGCAAGGCAGGGAGAGGAGAAACTCTGTTTCCATTGAGCAATGACTGTGCTGTACTCTCTGGTCTCCCTCTTTTCTATTTTAGCCCAAATCTGGAGGGAGCAAAATTTCCCTTCAAAGTCCTCATGCTCAAATAGAGGCCCCAGAGTCACAGGTACTTGCAAGCTGATTCTGCTGTTCTTCACTTGCCTTAAGCATTTCTGTCTAGGACTTCACATCAGAAAGGTGACAGATGTTTACGTTGGCTCTGGAGGGATACTAGCACTGGGTTTTATCTCACTGGACCACATATAGTCATAGTTTAATGTAAGAGGGTTTAAGGGTACCTTATGTGTATTGTATATTCACCTCAATGGAGATACTCTTTGTATCTCTATGTTGTTCTTGTTATGGAGAGAAAGGCAGAGGGACACACCCTGAAGTCTGACAGACCCATGTGTTTTGAGCCTCTGTGTTGAGATGTGTATATTTTATGAGGCATCATGTTTTTCTTGCTTCCAAAAGAGTTTAAAAAGAATCATCATAACCACATGGTGCCTCCCAGATGATGCAGAGTAATGCATGGTGTCAATTAAATGCTTCCAAACCTGTTGGACTGTTTGAAGTGTTTGCAAATTAAACAGCCCATACCTTCATTTGATTTGAAAACATTTTCTAGGAAAGCTGGAGGGCATGCATGATAAAGCTGTGGCTAGAATTTCTCTTTTTTTTTCCATGTGGGAGTTAGCCTCTAGCTTCATTATATTGGATATACCTGCATGGCATGAGAATTATATCAGTACAGTTAAACTCTTACTACAATCCAAATTAGTTAAAGGAAGTTTAACTTGCAACAACTGGCAAATCTGGGCATGGACTTCTGTTCTCTTTAACTTCATTGGCTCTAGTCAAGGAATCCCTACATATGCATGTACCTACCCATTCATTTATCCGTCGTCTCTCCAACCATCATGCATCCATCCACCAATCATTCATGCATACATCATCCACCCACCATCTGTACATCTATCATCATCTATTTATCCATCCATCTTGCATCCATCCACCCATCCATCATCTATCCATTATTTATCCATCATCTATCCACAATCTATCCATCATCTATCTACCTGTATGAATCTTATCCATTATGCACTATTTGTACCTAAGCATGAACAGCAAAGAATTGTAGTTGAGCTAAAGCTGGGAGTTTTATCAGCTCATGGTTGTGAGAGTCAAGTGCATCCATGTTCTTTGAGCTCAAAGGCTTGGGTTTCCCACACCTTTTCTTGAGTGTAGTTAGGACTGATAATACTAATAAATTACCAGTCCCTTTTTGGCCTGTGTTAGGCAGGAAGTACCACTGTGAAAGACATCTTTACCATAAATATCCAAAGGTACTCTGGGATATATTAGTCCCAGGGAGGAAAGAATCTAAAGTGGGAAGATGACCAAAAGAATAGGGTTTTGAATGAGTAAGAAGTAATTTTTCCTCCAAAAATCATATCCAGAAGGATGAGGAAAGTCTCTGCCTTTCTCTAAGTTCAGTTATCTGAATGCTGTTTTTTTTTTTTTTTAAAGAGAGAGAGAGAGAAAGAGAGAGAGAGAGACAGAATTGGCACCCCAGGGCTTGAGTCACTGCAATTGAACTCCAGATGCTTGCACCATCTAGTGGGCATGTGCGACCTGTACTTGTCTCACCATTGTGTGTCTGGCTTGTGTGGGATCTGGAGAGTCAAACATGGGTGTTTAGGCTTTGCAGGCAAGCGCCTTAAATACTAAGCCATCTCTCCAGCTCTCTGAATACTTTTGAAAGTTAGACTTCTAGAAAGTACAAGTGGGAACACCTCTTCTGTGTGAGGAGCACTACTTTATTGAGTTATTTATAGTATGAATTTTAGGTTTGTTTCTTTGCTTGTAAATAATGTCTCATACATTGAATATTATGAAATTGCTTTTCCAAGTAATTGAATTTGCTTCCTAGAACATTAAAGCTGGCTAGCCTTTGCTAAGTTTTACTAAAAACAACTCCAACATTTTCTGATCTTAAAATTATAATCTATGGCCTGGGCTTAATCAGTAAAGTTTTTGCTGTGCAAACATAAAGACACAAGTTCAAGTCCCCATGTAAAAATTGGGTGCAGTGGCTTGAACCTTTAATCTTGGTGCTCAGGAGGCTAATACAAGAGGATCCCTAGGACTTGCTGTCTAACTAGTCTAGACAAATCAGTGAGCTCCTGGTTTAGTAAGAGACTGTCTCAAAAAATGAGAGTAATTAATGAAGATACCTGACATTGGTCTTCACATGCATTTCACACATGTGAACATCATGCCACTGCAAATATTCATACAAACATGCATCCATACACGCACACATGCATACACATTAAAAAAGGAATAGAGGACTGGGGAGATTGCTTAGTGGTTAAGGTGCTTGCTCATGAAGCCTAGGGACCCTTGTTTGATTCTCCAGATCCCACGTAAGTCAGACGCACAAGGTGACCCAAGCACACAAGGTCACACATGCACACAAGGTAGCACAAGTGTCTGGAGTTCAATTGCAGTGGCTGGAGGCTCTGGCACACCAATTCTCTCCCTCCCTCTCTCTTTCTCTCTCTAGCTGTCTTGCATACAAAAAGAATAGAGTCTACTAATGTAATGGGACATTTTGCTCTGAAGATTTGAAGCTCAGGTTTTGAGTCCTCATGCTGATTTGCATCTACTATGATACATAATGCCTTCTAGCTTGTATTTGAGACAAAAATGATGAAAGTGAAGAGAAGGACGAGGATGGAGGGAATGCCACTGCATCTCATTCTCTTACATTCCTGCATTTACAGGAAATTTTCAACTGGAGCCATAGTTACAAGGACCAATAGCTGTTCCAAACCTGGGGAATTCTGGTCAAGACTGTGAGGGATAGAGGGGAGTAAAGTCCAAACAAGTCATCATATTTCTTCCCATGGTTTGGGTATGAGCAGAAATGGCTCATTAGTATAGTTCTCTTACATGGAGCACTTTGGAAGTGGCCTTCATGGTCATTCACACATGAAAAAAGGCAGGAGCAAAGCAGTACAGTGGACACAGAGATAGGTGAACCCTCCCTTAGCACCAGAGGCTTCAGAAATGTCTTTGGGCATAATTGAAAATGTGAATCTACTGTTCATGCCAGGTAACACTGGCAGCATGTTAAACATACTAAATATTATCTCATTTTTCTAAGCTGTAAACAACACCTCCTGCCTACTCTGGTTACTATGTGCTGTTTTGTAGTGTAGAACTGTGGTGAGGGTGTAGAGGTGTGATTTGTAGTGTAGAACTGTAGTGAGGTGTAGAGGTGTGATTTGTAGCATACAACTGTGGTGAGGGTGTACAGATGTGATTTGTAGTGTAGAACTATGGTGAGGGTGTAGAGGTGTGATTTGTAGTGTATAACTGTGGTGAGATGTACAGGTGTTATTTGTGATATACAACTGCGGTGAGGGTGTAGAGGTGTGATTTGTAGTATACAACTGTGGTGAGGATATAGAGGTATGAGGGCATTTGTGCCTTTACTCTTATGGCTTCTAACTCAAGGAGCTTCAGTATGGTTATTCCAGATTGGTTATTTCCATGAGCTCAAACTCACCATATCTCTTGGACCTTTCATTCTCTTCCTGAATGACTTGTGATCATTGCCTATTTCTTTAAGGTGGACAGGTTTATACTATTGATCTCTGTATGTGTGTGTCTGTCACCGAGCCTTCTGGTTAGAAGATTGCTCCATAGGAGCAAAGGTGATGGTGGTCTTAGAATGCGTGCGCCTCATTCCTCACTGTGGGTCTATGTTTCCATTGTAGATCCCTGTCTGCTGTGCTTCCCCATTCTTCTTTCCTCACTCCACTCAACTCATGACAATTGGTGCTTTGATCACTCTTGAACTTTACCTTCAGTAAGAGATTTGCCTGTTACTAACCTCCCTTTGAGCAGCAATCAGCCTCTGTATCTGTTAACATTTCCTGAAGAATTGTTTTAATTCCACCTCTTTTATTCCCCATACAGAGCCCAGTATTCATGAACAAAACCATCAGAGATGAGTGATGTGAGCACATTCATACATGTAGGAAAATGTACAACCATTTACAGAGAACCATGAGGAATTCAATGTGGATGGAACTAAATGTTTAAAAATTGAGTCAAAGTATAAATGTTTGAAAGGCTAATTGTGGCCTAAAATAAATTTGGGATTCTAATGTATATAATCAATAGGTTTTTAAATTATTAGAGAATTGTACCAACATGAAAATAAATGAATTAACTTTGTTTCCACTAAACAAGTAAATATTATAGTTCTAGAGCTCTAGGAGAAAGTATGCAAGTGAATAGAACTTACAGAGAAAGTTCTTTGTGCTTATCAATCATCACTGATTTAAAGCTGGGTATGAGTGTTCTTAAGTACAAATATAATGGTTGTAATATGCACACAGTTGTCAATATTGTCTGCAGAGAGACCCAACAAGAACTCTGTAAAAGATGCTGTCATTGACTATCTCTCTTCCTCTAAAAGAAATTTTCCCTTTCCCAAATTACTCTCTTCCTTAATATAAAAGTTAGAAAAACAACTTCCAATGGTAGAATCTGCTAGTGGTACCTCTGGGGTCTTTGGTAATTTTGCTTTTGTCCATTATGACTCTTCAATTCATTTCAACCACATCCTGAACTGGATACTCACAAGACCTCATAAGTTTCCCTATTTATTAGACTGTAATTTCTTGAGAATACTGATCACAGTCACAGTCGTCAAACCTTGTCTCATCTCCAGAGCAGTGTCTCATCTCCCCTCTTAAGTATTTTGACCGTGTTCATTCTATGATGTATGTTCTCTGCTATAGGGAGGGAAATGATAAGATAAATGCACTTTAATTGATGGAGACCAGAATATGTCTCTTCAAGAAACACTTACTTTGAAAATCAAGTGAGAATAGAGTCTGGTATTTACAGAGGAAATCTCCTGGCTCCCCCTGTCCAGTCCTTCTCTCCACATTAAGGGTTGCAGCAGAATCAAGAGGGGAGACTTGAGGGAGCAGAGAGTGGAGGAGAAAGGTGGAGGCAGGGCCAGAATCACCTTCATTAAAATACCTCACTCTACAGTTTAGGTTATGAATGTATTTTGATACTAAAATATGAGGAAAATCTCATGTGATTAATTGAGGGACTAGCCATTTTCTTACGAAAAGCTGGGCTGAGGGGTTGGTTAGTTTCCACTCATCAGCATTAGCCTGAAGGTTCATACTGATCACTGTCTCACAATTACCACTGCTGTCACTTTACGATATTCTGGATGTTCAAATTCCACTTTTTTCTTTCCATCAAAATTTGTATTCTAAGCTTTGCTTTGGGAAATCAGAGACTGAAATACCACAGCAGGATAATTGATTGCACTGGGCTGGTTCTATAATATCACTCCTAGTCTTGGAGGCACAGTGATATATTCAGACACCAGTGTTTCCAGATTGGCATAATGAAAACTGGCATGGCTCACACAGTACAGGTGGTAAAAGAGTGGCATAAACAATATCAGCAAGTCTTCACCCTGTGCGCCTCCCCACCAAGGTGACTAGGAATCCAAGATTAGGTGGACAAGAAACATTAACACAAAGTTTTCAGGGACAGACTTGAGAAGGTGGCTGGACATTTGGGGAGAAATTCCTTTCATGTGGCGTGTTATTGTCAATGTGAAAGAAATCAAAATGATGTGTTATTTCTCTGAGGTCTCTATGAGAACAAAAGCACTCTGTTACAAAAGAATGATGAGGAAGGGGCTGGGGAGAGGGCTCAGTTGGCAAAGTGCTTATCAAGCAAACATGAGGACCCAAGTTCAGATCCCAACACTTGCGTTAAGGCTGGGGCAGCAATGCATGCCTGTGATCCAAGTGCTGGCAAGGCAGTGACAAAATCACTGAGGCTTGCTGGGCAAGTAGTCTAGGTGAATTGTTAAGCCCCAGGTTCAGGGAGAGACCATGTTTCAACAAATAGGGAGGAGAGTGATTGAAGAAGATACCTGGTGCCTACATGTGCGTACAGACAGACAGACAGACAGACAGACAGACACACACACACACACACACACACACACACACACAATGATGAGCTGTTTTGTGATTGTCAGTTGTAATGAAGTGCTGGAGTGGAAGTAAACGCATTCTCCTAGATCACTTCCTATAATTCCCAGATTGCATATATAAAGCCACACAATCAGACTTCAGACATTCTTTTAAAGGGAAAAAAAATAATGGTATAACATACTATAAATAGGCCTTGGAATTTTCTTTGTAGTTGTACATTTAAAAGGAACCATTATTAGATAACCAAAATATAAGGGCTATTACAAACGAGTAGTAAAATTCTCAAGTCTTCTTTCTGGTCACTTCAAAAAATACTGGCTTTCAACTGAGAGAAGGAAATACATGTCAAATCTATATAACCTAGCAAATTTAAGCTATTAAACCATAAGACAGTGGTCATTGCATTTGATGATTTTACCAAGGAGACAAGACGTACACACTTGACCTTTCAAGTGCCTATGATAATCTTGAATTTAACCCTTAGCTAGTGAAAGTGGCATGGCTACATTAAGCTCCATCACTTGTTGAATTCTTACTGTATGTCAAGGCACTATCCTGTGAGGGAGACTTCATCACAATTTTCACTTCATGTGAGAGATCAGTGCTCAGAAACATTGAACAACTCCAAGTCTGACAATTAATAGGTAGCGGAACTGATATTTAAGTTTGAGCCTTTCTATCCTAAGTCTCCTCTTCTTTTTGACAAGACTTCTATTATCCAAATATACATTGCTATTGTCTATGGAAGCTTGAAGAATGGAACATTTTTTGCTATTTTCTGATTTCTTCAGTGATGGTTCTAGAATGATTGATCCCAGGCACTCAAAGTATTCTAAAACTGTCCTTCAATTGGGCAACATTCAACTACCTCTTCGAGTAGGCAACCTCAAAATTGTTTCCCTTGTCAATATTTTCCCTTCAATTTCTTCTTGTAGGGCCACTTCACAGTGTTATAATTGAGATGGAGGAAAGTTATGACATATGTAGGTTTTACCTTTCACAGCAATACATTTGGAGGAAGGTGAACAGGTGACCCCTGACTTATGTGGGAAAAGGGAACAGATGGGCACTGAGTCTGTTCTCTGTTCTGGGGGTGGAGGCATGGTAGCACTTTTAGTTGTCAGGATGGGCCATTTTGCAGAGGAGGGAAGAGCTTCAGAAAGTTGAGTGACCTGGATCTGGGGAGACAGTTCAGCTGGTAAAGCGCTTGCCATGCTAGAATGAGGACTTGAATTCAGATGCCCTGCACCTATATGAAAGATAGACACAATGATGTGTGCTTGTAATCCAGATGCTGGTGAGTTGGTGACAAGGAAATCACTGGGGCTTGCGGCTAACTGGTTTAGCTGACCTAGTGAGATCTGAGTTCAATAAGACACTCTGTCTCAAAAACCCAGGTTGAGAAAGACCGAGGGAGATAACCTGACACTGATGTCTGGCCTCTCCATGTACACACATACACATGTATTCACACATGTGCCATATGCATGAAAACATGCATGCATACCATAGACATACAGGCAAGTAAAACAAAGTTGAGTGGGTTGTCTAAGGTAGCTAAGACAGGGATTTGAATCCAGCCCCTCACCTTCTCTTCCTTATTTGAAACTGTTCTTGGCACATACTATCTCCTCATTTCCTTCATGGCAACCCTTGCCCTCTTACAGATGGAGACTTTGCTATGGATTAGAAAATGGAGAGCCACTGGCTCAGGAGATACAAGACAACATGAAAATTATTAACACATTGTACCTAATACATGCTGAGCTATTTCTATGAATACATTTTAAATGGAGAAATTTCACTCAGAACACGATACATTAATGAGAATCCAATCATTTTCTTTAGCACAGATGTCGTACAGCTGCAAAAGAGTGAATAATTTGCTCATGTTCAAAAATCTAAGGCAATAATGAAACGTTTTAATGAAGTTTACTCGTTCTTGGGCTGGGTGTCAATCACGCCACAAAGGGGGGAAAAGAGATACCCTATAAGCAGATGTTTCTTTTCTTTCTTTTTTTTTAATGGCCGTCCACATTCTCTGAGTCTTTACTAGGAAATCCTGGTCTTACTTTGGTTATCCTGGCAGTTTTCATGTTCCCAGCATTACCCTTGTCTCCTGGGAGTTAGGGATCTTGGTTTTTGCTAAAGGCTCTGGGAATTGGGGCCAGAAAGAAACAACAAGTGGGTGCTAATCCCTATGAAACTCTGACGGCGCCAGGGGACACCTGAGTCTGATGTAATTTCCCAGCTCTGCTGTTATTGTGTTTTAGGTTTCCTGGGACCTGGCACCTCCTTTCAAGACAGACCCAAGATAAGGATCCTTTGTGGGGAGGGTGGTTTAGACGCCTGTGGTCTGACCAGTGTGGGGAAAATGATGCCTGGACTTGACCACCTGACATCATGAGTGGTTTTGCATGGCATTTGAAATTGAGACCTTGAATAAAACCTGCCAATATCAATTTGTCGATATCTATAGGGCATGTGACCAAAACAGGAGTTGGAAGCATGCAAGCATCTTTACTGCTGTGCCTTTTTTTTATTTTTTATTTTTTGGTTTTTTTGAGGTAGGGTCTTGCTCTGGCCCAGGCTGACCTGGAATTCACTATGTAGTCTCAGGATGGCCTTGAGCTCATGGCCATCCTCCTACCTCTGCCTCCCTAGTGCTGGGATTAAAGACGTGTGCCACCACGCCTGGCTTGTGCCATTTTTTTTTTTAAAAAGATCATTTATTTATTTGCTAGCAAAGGTGGGGGGAAGAGAATGGTGATGCACCAGGGCCACTTGCTGCTGCAAAGGAATTCCAGGTGCATTGTGGTGGTTTGATTCAGGTGTCCCCCATAAACTTAGGTGTTCTGAATGCTAGGTTCCCAGCTGATGGAGATTTGGGAATTGATGCCTCCTGGAGGCAGTGTATTGTTGGGGGTGGGCTTATGGGTGTTATAGCCAGTTTCCCCTTGCAAGCGTTTAGCACACCCTCCTGTTCCTGTTGTCCACCTGATGTTGGCCAGGGGTGATGTCTACCCTCTGCTCATGCTATTTTTTTCCCTGCCATGATGGGCTTTCCCTCGAATCTGTAAGCCAAAATAACCCCCTTTTTTCCCCCAAAAGCTCCTCTTGGTGGAGTGATTTCTGCCAGCTATGTGAACCTGACTGCAACATGCATGCACCACTTTGTGCATTTCGCAGAGGTGAGATTGGAGAGGTCAGTTAACTATAGAATTCTAAAGTGACTATTTTCTTAAGTGACTAACTTTTCTCAACCCACCTCACAAGAAAAGGAACAAAACTAACATGTATCTCATGGAGAAATTTTAAGGATAAGATGAAATAATACTTGAAAAAGATTTTTACAAAGTAATTGCTATAAAAATACACAGTAAATTAGTTATTAGCTGTTGATTGTGGTAAATGTAATGAAGAAAATGTGTAGGGTCTTATGAGGGAGTAGCAGAGACAGAGGTAGTTTAGATTGGCTTATAAAGAGAGAGAGAGAGAGAGAGAAACTCCTGGAAGAATTATTTAAGTGGAGACCCAAAGGATGCAAGGGTGAACACAGAAACAAGGACAAAAGAATGATGATGGCAGGTCTGGAAAGATGGCTTAGCGGTTAGGCGCTTGCCTGTGAAGCCTAAGGGCTCCGGTTCAAGGCTCGATTCCCCAGGACCCACGTTAGCCAGATGCACAAGGGGGCGCACACATCTGGAGTTCGTTTGCAGTGGCTGGAAGCCCTGGCGCGCCCATTCTCTCTCTCTCTTTCTCTGTCTGTCTGTTGCTCTGATGATGGAAGCAGAACAGAGGGGCCCCTGGGTAACGGGGCTGTCAGTTTCATCCAGGAGCAGAGGACGGGGAGCCTGTGTAGCTCCTGTGGATGGAATAAAAGAAGCAAGTATGGGGGGGGGAGTTGGTGAGGTGGAGGAGGGGCACTTCCTGTCCATCTGTTCCTCCCTTCTCATTTCCACTGACGCCATTCTAATTCAGGCTCTATTATCTTAGGCCTAAGCTATTTCAATGACTGGAATTATTCTTCCTGTCTGTACTCCCTTGCATCTTGTATCCTTTGTGTAAAATCCTGGCAGATTTAGGTCCTAAATCAATCCTTTGATCATGCCACTGCCCGGCCAGAGAACTTGCAAGGTTACCATTGTTTATCAGACAAAAATCTGAAATCCCCAAGCAAGCATACCTTAGTATTTCCACTGTGGCTTCACCCTTTGTCTCACAACTCCACCTGGAATGGTTCCTTCTTCTCCTTTGAGCCTAGTCTAGGGCTGTGCAAATTCACAGTGACTTTCAAGGTCTATAGTAACTGTCTACTTAGAAGTTAGGTTCTCCTCTTCAAAGCTAGCTAATGTTCAAGTTATCCTTTACTATGGTCTTAATGTTAGTTTCTTTCCAAAATTCACATATTGAAATTAAAAGCCCCCTGTATAATTAGGTTATGGGGATAAAAACCACATGGTCATAATTAGTTCTTATCAAGGAGGGTCTAGAGAAGTAGCTACCTCTCCTGTCACGTCACCTTCTATGGACCATGAACAGGCCCTCACCAGACACAGAATCCAACCGTGCCTTGATCCTACACTCTATAACAACACTCAGTTATAGCCTACACAGACAGAAACAACTTTCATGTATCAACGTTTTCAAATTTAAAAACTAGGTGTTGGGGACATAGCTGTCAGTACAGTCCTTGTCACACTGGCAGAGGACCTGAATTTGGATCCCTAGTACCCATGTCACATGCCAGATAGAGTATTCCTGTATGCCTGAGCTGAGGAAGATAGAGACAAGGAGATCCCTAGGGTTCACTGACCAGCTTGATTGGTGAGCTCCAGGCCAAGTGGATACCCTGTCTCAAGGGAGGTTGTATGGCATTCCTGCAGATGACATCTGAAGTTGTCCTCTGGCCTCCACACACACGCATGCCTGGACACATACATGAACATGCATACATATACACATGCATAAGAAAAAATAAAAACTACATGTGAAAAATATAAAAAGTCATTCATGTTGTATTGTTAAGAATTAAAATATTTTTTCTCATTGTGTATGTGGAGGTTGAGAACTTAATTAGTGTGCACTTTCCATTATAATATTATGCCCATAAAAAGTCATTGAAAATATTGTTTTAAGGGCTGCATAATATTCAAAGGTAGGAATGTACCATAAAATATGTTCACTAGGGAATGGCAGTTTCTCTATCCATAAAATGAGTCCATGAGAACATTGTGAGGATTAATGGGGTACATATTAAAGCATTCACACCATTAATGAGGACTATTAGATGCTTAGTAAATGATTGTTATTCCTTTTCTCTTTCTGGAAAGTGTCCCCTAGATAATTTTCTCTCAGATGAGGACTAGTATGTGGTAGAGAGGGTAGGGAAGCTTTTTTCTGCTCCTAAAAAATTGTCTTCAGTCTGCCTACAAAGCCAAGTTTTTTCATTATTCATACAAAACTTTTAGCCTTTGTAAACTATATCTAAAAAATAAAACAAATTTGCACTGTTAGAAGTTTCTTGGATCAAAGAGACAGAAACCTTTTTTAAGTCATGGTTTACAGGTGATGGGAAAACAAGTTAATCTGTTTCTTTCTTTATTTTTGTTTGAGACAGAGAGAGGGGGAGAGAGAAAGAGAGAGAGAGAGAAAGAGAAAGAGAGAGAGAGAGCACACCAGGGCCTCTAGCCACTACAAATGAAATCCAGATGCATTCACCACCTTGTGCATCTGGCTTACATGGAATCTGGAGAATCAAACCTGGGTCCTTAGACTTTGCCTTAATTGCTAAGCTATCTTTCCAGCCCCATGCTTCTTTTTCTGTGCCCCTACTTTCCATATATAATTGTGGCTTTCAACTTTTTGTTTGTGATAAGTAGAAGTATCATTGGGCTTAGTTTTTTCACATTATAACAAAGCTTCATAGTAAATGTTGTAGACGCAGTCTTATTTTATCCTTTTCCTACCTATTTGATTGTAGGTCAAAAAACTTTCATCCTGCTCTGTGTTTAAAGCCAATTAATCTTTGATAAGCTCACATAACAGTCATCTTTTACTAAGAAGTATGTGTTCAGTATTTTGAATGTTTCTTTAGGTTTATTTCTCCTTGTTCATGGCCTTCTTGAGAATCTTTTTCTCTTTCAAAATCCATGTGATATTGTCTGTCTTTTATTTAAAAGTTTTATTTTTGACATTTTTGACATGTTCATATGTGTATATGATGTACTTTGATCTTATTCTCCCTAATTACCTTTGTTTATTCCTCTCCCCCCCTTCTAACACATTTCTTCTTCCACACTAATCCTCATTTTGATTTCACAATTTTTTTCTTAATGTATGGAGTCAAATTAGGGCTGCTTCCATGTGTGTGGGTGGAGCGCTGCTTTCTGTAAGATGGGCAACTTACCGTTGACATAGCCATTGCATTCATGAACTGTCTCACAGCTGCTGTGGTTTCCAGTACAAGGCAGCCTGTCAATGCTTGCCCATTGGTGGTGAAAGGATATGTGAGAACCCAGAGCTCCTAGCATACCTAATGGCAGATGATGGTTGCGACTTTCTATGTCTAAAGATGGACAGTCCTTTATTTGAAGTGTTTTTCTAGCACCTGCAGTTGAGGAAGGCTTTCTATCTTCACTCTCTTTCTCCTGGTTGACTGTAGACTTTCCAAAGACCAGCATCATGGACTGCTCTACAATGTATCCACACAAGCTAGACAGTCTCTTGCAGGGAAGCTGCTCTATTCAGTGTGTCAGTTACTTTTTCTTTGCTGTGTACAAACACCTGAGATAGACAACTTCAGAGAAGAATTTACTTTAATACATGGTTTTGTAGGATTTAGTTCATAGTCTTGGCTCTGTTGATTCTGGCCTATGGTGAATCAAGACATTATTCCTGCTTGAGTATATGAAGGGGGGGGGGTGGAGCTGTTTACCTCACAGAGGGCAAGATGTGATTGGGGACCAGGTAAACAATGACCTATTCCTTCTAGCTATGACCCACCCAGTTTTCCAAACCTCTCTACACAGCACCTCCATCTGGGGATGGAGTGTTCCAGACATGAGCTTGTGGGAGAATTGCATATTCAAATCACAACATGTAAAAATCCATTAATGATGACTCTATTTTTCTCAGGCTATTAGAGAACTGTTTTCAGGACACAGATTTTTGGATTCCATTAACTGGCTCTATGTTCCTAAAGATGCTATCTGCTCTTTCTAGTCCCCAAAATTTCTTATCACATAAGTAAAATAATTATTACCTTGTTTATGAACAAAAGGGGATAATACATATGAAGGGACTTAGAACATGGAACATATACTACGCAAGGCATCTTCCTTTCTGTTTTGAGATGTCTCAATTCAATTTTTTAAAATGCTTCTTGTTTCTTTTCTGAGATTGAGTTCAGAAGAGAAAAAAAAATATGTAAGGAAATGCTATAAGAACCAGTGGAAAGATTAGAAAAAAGGTAGGTACATTGAGCTTTTCCCCAAACTTTTTTTCTGATTTCCTTTTAGTAAATTTCATTAAAAAAGGGTTTCTATTTGGCAGATTGACAGATGACCTCCTTTTAGCCTCTCTGGTTGTGAGCTATAAGTGAGAAGTAGGCATGAAGAGAATGAGAGCAGGTATCAGAATTCCCCATGCTTGTCCTTTGAATTCAGGAATTAGGTTTTCCAGGCCCTGTTCTTTTAGGTATAGACTTGAGTTTTCTTTATCTATAAATCAATTATGCCAGAGAGGCATCAAAGCAGGGTGATTCAGAACACAGATGCTTTAGTTGGTGGAGTTGTGAGGACAAAATAAAATAATTAATGTAAAGAAAGTCTTAGTAAGGCATCTGGTACAGGGTAAGCCCTTAAAATGCAATATTTATCATGATGAAAAGGATAATGACTGTTCAATAAAAAGATCCACTAAAACAAAATGCTGTATTGGTGCTATTAAAATTTGAGGTGGGGTTGTTGTTGTTAGGACCCAGGGCTTCACATATGCCCAGCAAGTAATCTACTACAGAGCTATAATTCCAGGCCATTTTTTAAAATAACGTTGAAAATAAGAATTTGTATGCGTATTTCATAATTTGACAGTCAATAAAGTTTTTCACTTATTTTTGCTTATGTACAATCTGTAGTTCCCTTCTTGTTGCTAAGACAAACAGCAGACCAGAAGCAGTTCATGCTTCATCATGGTGGAGGGAGCTGGCATACCTCAGCATACATCCATAGCAGAGAGACCACCATCACCACTAAACACAGACATCCAGAGTACAAGATGGCTCTCTCCATGCCTTTTAGGGCTGGACTCAAGATCTTCCCCTAGTGACATACCTCGTCCAGAAGGGTTCTGCCTGCTGAAGTAAGAAAGTAAGGAAGCTTCATGAAAAACATCTGAGTCTATGGGCCATTTATATTCAAGCCACCTCATTCTGCCTATGGCCCCCATAGACTCATGTTCATCTCAAAATGCAAATTGTACTCGGTCCAACTTCTATAGTCTTCACTAACTTTAACACTGTTCAAAATCCAAAGTCTCATCTGAGATTCAAGACTGTCTCTTAACTGTGAGACATATAAAACACAAGTTATGCATTTCTAACACATAATGGCACAGAGTGAACATTCCCATTGCAAAAAGAAGTTTTATCAAGGAGCAACTGGACCAATGCAAAAATCAATAACCAGCAAGCAAACACCAAACACATGCAATTTCAAGTCTAACACCCATAAACAGTGACCAAGTCTCTGGGTTTCCAATTCTACTCCTCCAGCTGGTTGCTCACAGCTCAGGAAAAATACCATCCTGTGCTGGCAGCTCTCCATGGCAGCTGTTACAGAGTCCTGGTATATCCAAAACATACTCAGGTCTACACTGAAAACCATGTTGCATCTTCACAGCACCATACCATGGCCTTAGTGAGTCTCCATACAGATATTTCAACCCTGCCTCACACTGCCACATCTCAGTGGCTCCTGGAACTGGTTCGTATTCATAGCTATACACAATGGCCTTATTGGGTCTACATGCAGATTTTTCAGCCCTACTTCACAATGCTGCATTTCAGTGGCTCCTAGAACCATGGATACTTCATGACCCCCTTTCCTGCATTTTTCATGTTTCCAAAACCAGGACCAGGTATGGGGAGATAGCTGCATTCTTAAATCCAGGGGGGAATAAAGCTGACCTCAAATAGCAAGATAATTCTTTAGAATTCTTCATTCAAGACTTCTCCTTGCACAAGTATTTGCATCTCTACTCATTTGGGCCTTGAATGGAAAAATTTTAACCCCAGGAATCTTTTCACTGGTCCCAATGCAAAATACTTTGCTCACCCTTCATGGTGACAATCTTCTCAACAACTGCAGCTTAACTAACCTAAAGCCAGTCTCTGTGCTTGTAATTTCAAAGTTGCTTAAGTTTTTCCTGTGACAAATTGTGTGTCTTTCATCTTTCTCTTCTAGACCTTCTGCTAAACACACCAATCCATTACTTTTAAATTCGACTTTGTTCAAACACTCAGGGTATTGTTGGAATGCAGCCTGTTTTTCTTCTAGTAGCCCAGTTCCAACACAGTCCTTCCCTTTCCCTTTGAAAGTTCATAAGTGAAGCCTTCACAGTCCATAATTCTCTCTGCATTTAGCATTTTCAAATTCTCACTAGAGTAGCCAAACCTCTGCTTACAACACCACAAGACTTCCCCAGTTGAAAGTACCAAATCCTTCTACATTGCTCTTGCAAACACATTTAAAAAGACCCCAAACTACATGATTAGATTCATCACATTATCAACCCCACTTCTCAATACCAAATTTCTGTTGTAATCAACCTTTTTGTTTGGGACAAACACCGGAGCAGCAGCAGCTTATGGGAAAAAATGGTTCATTTCAGTTTATAGAGCCCAGAGGAATCTCCATTATGGTGGGAGAACCTGGCACACTTTATATATCTATAGAAGAGAGAGAATACCACACCAGCAAGCACAAGCTGACTTAAGACACACCTACTAAGACTGGACTCAAAATCTTATCCCCAGTGACATACTTCCACCAGCAGATCTCCACCTGCTAAAGACTAAATAGGAAGCTTAATATTAATCCAATAACACCTGAGACTATGTGGGGTCATGTACATTCAAACCATAACATACAACTATAGGAAATAAAATGTATTGGTTTTACTTTAAGATGCCATCCATTAAATCATTCAATTAGCTATCTGTCAGTCATCTATCAATAATTTTTCTATACTTATATATAAGTTGGAACATATTGAGACTTGTTGCAATCAGCTTCTACTTGCTGGGATGAACATCCAATCACACACAACTTACTTGAGGATTGTAGATCTGGAAACTTCCATCAATGGCAATAGAAGCTTTCATAGATCCCAGCAGAGAGAGAGAGAAAAAAAAAAAACCCCACCAAACAAGTAGAAAATATCAAAAGCAACAAGCACAGACAGCCAGAACTCAAACTGCATTCCCTGCACCTTTGGGCTGGAATTTAGATCCTTCCCAAACATACCCCTTAGGGCTGGATCCCAGGATCCACCTCCAGTGACACCTCCTCTAGCCAGGCAGCTGGAGACCCAAGTTACAAGTGTTAATAAAACACCTGAGTCATTGGGGGGCATATATGCAAACTATTACACCTCTTCTATCAGGAATCTGCCTGATAGGGGCTCAAGTAGGAAGTTGAATATAAAATGACTGAGTCTATGCTGCCAAACATTCAAACTATCACATTCAAACTACCACAGTGATAATATTTTCTTATTATTTAGGATGACAACTTTTGGATAGGAGGGTCTTCTTTCAGGTTTTTTTTTAACTTTCGCTTGTAGATTTTTTAATGCACTGAATTAAAAATAATAATATTTCTCTAGAATAACATGGTGATCTTTTAAAAATAAATAAATGCATAAAATTAGAAACAAATATTCCAATAATGACTAATTCTGGATGATGGATATTTGGGCAATTTTTATTTGCTCTATGTCTTTCTTAAAATAAATCATATTTACATATAGACATTTATGCAATCATCTTAAAAATCATTGTAATTGCTTATACAAAAAAATCAGACACTTCTATCTCCCTTGCCCCATGCTACATTTTTCAGATGTTTACCCTGAATATCTTTTGGGGGAAGAAAATGGTGTTATGCTGGTCATGGGTTTGACCCTGGTTTATTAATAAGGGTGGTGTAAGTCAAAAAACATTTAGGCATCATTTTCCATTTTAAGAAAGGATTTGGCATGAATCTCTAGCTATATCATGAGAACTTACAATCTTTAAACTATGAAAAAAGAGAATTTAAGCCCACCTCTTATAATTTAGGCCTTGATTGTTCCCCAGTATTTATGTATTGAAGGCTTGGTCATGAGGTGCTCATGCTATTGGGAGATGGAGGAAACTTTAGGAGGTGGGTCTAGGTGGAGGAAGTATGTCACTGGAGGTATGCTTTTGAAGGTCTTTTTTCTCCCTCTCCCGCCCTCCTTCTCTCTGTCGCTCTCCCTCTTCCTCCATGTCATTCTTTCCAACTCTGACAAGGTGGCCAGATTTGTTTCACTTCATGCTTCTGCCATAATATTCTGCCTCATCCCAGGCTAAGAAATGCTAGGACCAAGTGACCATGGAATGGATTTCTGAAACTGAGCAAAATCATCCCTCCTTTGCTTTTCATCAAGTTTGTCACAAAGATGGATGGATGGCTACCACACAGCTTTACTAACACAGTAATATTGCTTTAATAAGAGAATAAAAGGACATTTGAACATTTCAATTTTAACTCTATGTCCCTCCAAGTCAAATCATTTTTTTTATTTTATGGGTATAAAACTTTAAAATGCTTTTATAACCTTGCTCACTTTCTTTCTTGGGCTAAAAATCCCATAAAAATCTAATTTTTTCCCCAGCATCAGTATGTCTGTTGCTTTCTTTGAGAACTTCTAATTTAATTTACTTATCTCCTCTATCTTGCTTTTAATATTCTGTAACTCCCTCAAAACTGTGGTCATTTATAATTTGATTTCCCCTCAGAATGTATTTTTATGTTTGTTTAGAATAATTCATGTCATAGACTCATGTTTCAATGTCCCCTATTCCATTGACACTCTCTGGATCTCTCAAATATTACTATTTTTGTTTTGTTTTTGTTTTTCGAGGTAGGGTTTCACTGCAGCCCAGGCTGACCTGGAATTCACTATGTAGTCTCTGGGTGGCCTCAAACTCACTCTGATCCTTCTACCTCTGCCTCTCAAGTGCTGGAACTAAAGGCGTGTGCCACCACACTCAGGTCAGATATTAAAATTTTATCTAAATATCCAAATTTTATTAAGTCGGAGGCATTCCTGCAACTGAATGAGAATGTTCATCCCACACAACCTAGTTTGGTCTTTCTCCCAAAATATTTTAAAGGTAATTTGTTTTTCAAGAACTATGCTGACAAAACAACAGAATACATAAGGAAATTACTCCTGTTAGATATCTCTTAGCATGATCCAAGGAATTATGAATTCTTCTTAGGTCTTTATTGTCAGTACTTGCTAAAAAGCTAGTCAGCAAACCTGAAACGTGTCAATGTGTATGCAACTGCGAATATGCACACACACAATTTCCACATAAACTTTGATGGGCAAATGCTAACTGGAGGGATAATCATATTTACTTCATTGACCTCCTTGGTAATCCTTTATGTAAATTCTCACATAAAATGAATCTATTAGAGACCGGAAAACACACAGCCCTAATTATGGTCCTCAAATGTGGGCAATTTAGAACAAATAGTTAATTATAATCAGAAGCTTGAAGGGGTTTGGAGCCATATTATAAGTATAAGCATTAAGTTTACAATGGGCAATAATCCACAAGCCTTCTTGTCTTTTATTTCTTAATTTAGAATATCAAGTTTTAATTCTTAGAGCTTATTCTAAACATCTTCCTAGGAAATCCATCTGGGATAATTAACATTGCTTGTCAACTTGACAGGATCTAGCATCACCGAGGAGACAAACCTCTAGGTTATATCTGTCAGGGAGTTTCTATCTTGGGTTGAGGTGGGAAGATCCACCTCAATAGTGAGTGGCACCGTTCTGTGGGGTGGGGTCCTGCATTGAATAAAAATGAGAAAGCAAGCTGAGCATCAGCATTCACCACTCTCTACTTTCCGACCGTGGATACAATGTGACCAGCTGCCTCAATCTCCTTCCACCATGTCTCACCCTCAGACTATGAGCCAAAATAAACCCTTCCTTCCTTAAGCTGTTTGTGTCAGTTATGTTTGTCATGGTAACAAGAAAAGTAACTAATATGCCATCCCACTTGACACTGTACTCTTCCCCTACACCTGGCTCATTGCCACGTTTCTGCTCTCTGTCCTTCAGGTTGTCTTAGCCTATGCTGATGGAGCATATGCCTCGGCAACTTGATGTGGGCTCTGGTCCTCTGTTAGTATGCCCAGGCTCGCATGAACTGAGTGGCTGATAGACAACAGAAATGCATTTCTCACAGCTCTGGAGTCTAGGAAATTCCAGATCAAAATCCAGCAGATCCGATGTTGGGTGAGGGCCTAGCTCTAGGGTTGAGATGGTTCTCCCCTCACTGTGTTCTCAAATCATGGAAAGAAAGAAGGAGCTCTTGGAGTCTCTTTGGTAAAAGCACTAATTCCTACAACTTCATCATTGAAATGCCACCCTGTAACACCATCATAGCAATTTTGGGGGAACGTAGATATTCAATCAGTAGCAGGTCTTAGCATTACGTTACCTTAGACAAGATATTAAGTCCTTGAGGCCTATTTTTAGTGATCAGTGAAACAAATGTGTTGAATTTAATAATATTCTAAGCTTTTATCAGCTTGGCAATTCTATGGGTTCTAAGTTGTTATATTGTAGTTGTTAGTATAATGCTTTATGCCTACAAATTCTTAGGCTAGGCATAAATTTACAGACAGATCATTTAATCAAATTGAGTAATTTTACATACTAGGAAACTGATAGATTAAATGACTAATTTTGTGTCAAGTAAGTTAGTGAGATATAGGACCTGACTTTGGGCTTCCTTATAAAAGGCAGGTCATTCCAAAATATGTATCATTAGTCACTGACAAATCAAATGAATTATTTGGTAAGAGAAATGCCCGCAGGTATTAATTAAAATTAGATTTTTCTGGATTATGATCCTTTTTAAGAATCAAATTTTGTCACCCCCAAATTTCAAGTTACATTACATTTCCTTAGTTCATTTTAAAATCTCCATGGAACATTTAATCCAATACTTGAATTTCCGAAGCCAGATCAAATGGTAAACTTGGGTTTTGAGTAGAAAATATAGAGCTTAAATATTTCAACATTCTGTTGGCTGTGTGCTATAATATATTTATGGCCTTGGGTTATATACTACATTTTAAAAGCCAGGTTCAGTTGCTTCTTTCAACATGTTTTCTGGACTGGACAATATTCAGCTGTGTTTTGCAATTGCGATTAATTTTATAACTATTTCAATCATGTCTGACCTCACCTGTACTGTTCACATCCTACTTGCACACTTTACTCCAGGTGCACATCACATCTATGGTTTAACACTCCTCCCCCCTCCATAGAAATACTCCCCCTGCCTGCTTAGCCCTAGAGGTGAGTCCAGTGAAGAGGCATGGACAATGAACAAAGACACGCTGACGATGAGGTGATGCGAGGAGAACATCAGAAGCAGGGTGCCCTCGAGAGAGAGGCGAGGAGAGCATGCTGCTGTCGCTTTG
This sequence comes from Dipus sagitta, assembly GCA_036346955.1. NCBI lineage: Eukaryota > Metazoa > Chordata > Mammalia > Rodentia > Dipodidae > Dipus > Dipus sagitta. The sequence continues at coordinate 89,366,012 of CM070781.1, read as the reverse complement.
GGATGACTCTGCATCTCCTTGGTGTGAGGGCTCTTGCTGGTGCTTTGCATTGTTACTGACACTCTTCCTTTTAGACCCATCTAAGTGCAAGGTGAGCTCCACTTACCAGACTTCCTGGATTCTTTCCCATAAAATTTGACATGTGCCAATATCCATGAGCAGAAATAAGGCCTTACACCAGAGAATCAGCAGTAGGATTTCCAAATCAAAACATGGGAAAGTATAACAACATGCCCATGCTGCTTCTGGTTTCCACTCCTACCAATGTCCCCAGATGCCTCACTCTCCCTGACATCCCAGCTGCCATGTTTTTGTATTAAACCTCCCTGGTCCAGACTCTTTGTAGTCTTCTTAGAAATGTGTTCATGGATTCCCCTCATTTCTTGGACACTTCAGGTTGCCTCTAAGGACTTTTTTCCCCCTACTTTGGTTTTCTCCTTGTCCACTTCTCAAATTATCTTTTATTATTTTTTTCCCTAAGCTATTACCATCTAGCTTCTCTTTGTAATCTACGTGGTCTCTCTGGGGCATTCCTGCAACTCGATTTTGGATTGAGATTGCAAGTGTTCACGTTGGTGTGGCTTGTAGAACCACCTATCTCGCACTCTATTTTTATGATCATGCTGTACTTTGTTAGGACTTTAACCTGAGTGCTGCAGTCAGCTCCATGCGGCTGGGATGGACATCCAAACTAGGCACAGTTTACAGGAGAAAGGGTTTATTTTAGCTTACAGATCAAAGGGGAAGTTCTGTCGATGGCGGGAGAAGTTGGCTCCCTTTCACAGATCTGAGGAGAGAGATACCATTAAACAGCCAGCACCACGGGCAAGCACACAGGGAGAGCGAACAGCAAGGACCCTTAGCAAGCTGCAGGAACTCAGACAGAACTCAGAGTCTTGTGCATACTTTTGACCTGGAATTCAGATCTGCCCCACCTTAGGGCTGGACCCCAGGATATGTCCCCAGTGCTGTCTCCTCCAGCCAGGCAGCTGGAGACAAGTTTTAATAAAATACCCGAGTCTTTTGGGGGACAGACATTCAGACTACCACATTATGCCCTCAGATAATTCTGATATGCTCTTTATCTCTTACTTTCAGGGATAGTTGATATACACATATATTTGAAGCACCATACATTTGACTTTCTATTTTCTAAGCTTATGAGCAATACCTTTAGGACCCAGTAATACTTTCTGCTTCAAATTTGCTTTCTTTCTTTTTTTTCTTTCATGCCTCAGTAGTAACAGGATCCTTCTGTCTTCACATTCCAAACAGTCCAACATCTTCTATGACCCAATGAGTGATTGAAAACTGTCAGAAATATAGCTTCTATCACTCTATCACCATGCCCACCTCCCTAATGCCAACTATTCTTACTTTTTACTTCAGTACTTTTGTGGGCAGTATACTTACATCCCCTTACATTGATTCTCAATGTGTGGTTACAGAGCAGCTCCATTAGCATCATATAGGAGGAGCTTTGACAAACGCACACCCTCCAGCAGACTGTGCCCTAACGGGCCCTGCAGAGAGCTTACCTGGCCAACAACATACCAGACAGTCATCAGCCTCACCTGACTCAGTTCACGCTTCTGTTGAACTCTGGTCCTTTGTCTAGCACATGGCCTTTCTGCCATTCATACTCTTCCTCTTCACCTGGCAACTCTAGCCTTTACTTGTGGTTGTGTAATCTGCTTAGATGCCACCTCTCCTGGAGAGCCTCCCCCAACACCCACAATGTCTCTCTGTTTTTATTTATTTTTTTTCATGGGGGGAGCCTTCTTTATTATAATTGTTGGCTCAGGGATTCCATGATCCCTGGGAACTTTGGGTATTTGATAGTTAGTTACCTATTAGAGTTCTTGAAGATAATTGAGGATAAACCCTTCCTTCAAAATCAGCAGCTTGTAAAATCAGGCACTGAAACATCAGCACTCAGACGTCAACACAATGGTATCTGAGTTGTATCTCTTACCCTGGGTAAATCCATGGCATACTGAACTGTCATATGGAAGGTCATATGGTTAATAGCCTCCTGGCCACTTCCTAGCAAAGAACAAAGCCTTCTCCCTTAGGAGTTAGTCCAAAAGCCTGTCAACCACCCAGATAGGAAAACACCCTTCAGGTGAAGCTTCCCATTCTAGACACTTTCAAAGTAGTATAGAGCCTAGATAATCATGTGGGGGGCACAACTGTCCCTTTTGCCATTGTCCACTCTCGCCCCTTCAAATCGATTCACTTTACTCTGTAATAAACTCCAGCTATCCTCTGTACTACACTGCGTCTCATCTGAAGTCTTCAGTGGGTATCACAGGGATGGGAGAGCCAATGGAGGCCAGAAAAGTGTCACGGTGACATGGGGATTTGTTTGGATCATTCACTAATGTACTCACTAATATTTTATTTCATTATATAGGACCGTCCCAGGGTGGATGGACACACACACACACACTGCTTTGGGTAAATGATTTAGATTCCAGTCATAGGTGGTTTCTACTCTGGTCTAACTGACCATCTCTTCTGGTTCTCCTAAGTCTCCTTTCCTCTGTCACACTGTGAAGTGGGCGACCTGGGTGTGATTATCAGGGCATCGTTATTACACCTTCCTCCTCTGTCATAGTATACACAGTAAGACTTTTCCTGAAGAAAAGCCAGTTGAAAAAGTCATGCTCACACCTTTTCTGGCCACTTTCATCAACCTCCAGAGGTCTAGTAATTCAGTTTGACAGAAGAGCTCTCTGTCAGCTACCTTCCTCCATTCTTTGCCAAGGCCCTTCAAAATAAGTGGACAATTGCTGACCAGATATTTGCATAATGGCTTTCCTTTGCTGTCTTTGTTCTTTTGTGACTCCAACTAATTGCCTGAGAACGGCCAATGCTACTCTGAACTTCTGATAGGAACTCTCTACTGATATGTAAAACTTAGGTAAGTGGCTTTTTCAAAGCACAAAGCAGAATTTATTGGGTGCTTTAATTTTTTGCAATATCAGATGAGGAGCTGAAGCCCTGCGCCATAGAGAATGAGTGATTTCTCTACTTTTTCTTTTCTCTGAGAAGATGCTGGGGAAACTTTTTTTTCCCCCCACAGTATTTACAGAAGCACTCTCATGGAGATAGCTGTAGACAGGGGATTCCTTGTCCCCAAGATTATGCTATTCTGAAGTTCTGTGGTGTTACATAATTCAGGACCCACCATGGCACTAAGGCATAGTGCTGCAGTCACTTTCCGGTTATGAAACACCTGACCAAAAGCAGCTTACAGGAGGAAAGGGCTTGTTTCAGTTTACTGTTTGAGGGGAAGCTTACTCATGGCAGGGAAAACATTAACAGGTCTGAGCAAGAAGCCTGGGCCACCTGTCCACATCATCATGAAGGAAGTAGTCTATATATTGGGTTTGGAGTTGAAATATATTACTCCAAAGCCCACTTCCTATGGTACACTTCCTCCAGCAAGGCTCCATCTCCCAAATGACCCACAGTTTCCCAAATTGCCACCTGGGGAACAAGAACTCAAAAGGCATGAACCTATGTGGGGCGTTTCATTCCAACCACCAACTGTGGTAATTGAGGGGTTGGCAACCCCCTCACCTGCCCCTGCCACTCCAAGACTTTAACAAAGTTACCCGCTCACTCCCTGATCTATCATGGCTCTTGGTTTCTAGTCCTCTCCATCCTGGATTCTCTACAGCTTCTCTTACCCTCAGTGTAGTAGAATCCCTCTCCAGCCTTTGTAAGGAAGTCAGTTCCTATATAGAGCTTTGTTTCATAAAATAGAGAAAACTGTTTATGATAACAATACACTTTCTAATCTATAACTTTTACTTACTGTAAGTCAGTGTGGTCCTGAAAGAAAAACACAATGCAACAATCATCTTTTTCCTGAAATTCTGTATGTCCTCAGGAATTAGAAGCAGGGCTTTGAAGAGATATTTGCACACTCAGGTTCATAGCAACATGATTCACCTGATAATAGCAACTTAAGAAGGGAAGGGGTGGCTCACAGTTTGAGGGTTTTCATCGTGGTGGTGGGGGAGGAGGAGAAGCAGGAATGAGGGAGCTGGTCACATTGTATCCACAGCCTGGAAGTAGAGAATGATGAATGCTAGTGCTCAGCTCACTTCCTCCTTTCTATTCAGTCCATGGAATAGTACAACTTGCAAGGAGCAACCACAATGTATGCCCATGAACAAATGTATAAAGAAAACATAGTAAAAGGGAAGGCCCAATTCAGACCTACCTTATGTTAGGCACAAACTTGAGAGCATTGTACTCAATGAAACAGACAAGTCAAAATTCACATCTGTGGAAGTGACACCAAATTGACGAGAAAGTAGAATAGGATTATTAGAGGTTAAAAAAGGTATGGGGGGATGAGTAAGAAAAAGGGGAGGTACATTTGATGAGCGAACACCTTGCACACAGGGAGATGACAGAGTGAGCTATTAACACTTAGTAGGGCTACCTTAATAAATTTCCCAGTGGCATATCTCCTCTACCAAGACCGCACCTCCCAAGTGCTCCACAATTCTCCCAAACTGCCGCTAGCTGGAGAGCCAGTATTCAAAGCGCATGCCTTTGTGGGACATTTCATTCAAACCACCAACACAGGCAAAACTGAGAGTGGGACGGTGCTTGCTTGCCAGAGGTAGGAGAAGGGTGTGTGTGTGTGGGGGGGGGAGTTTCATAGTGGGTAAGAGAGTTTTGGGTGCACAAGATAAATAAAGAAGTAAATGTAAGAGAATAATGAATTTGTGAACCACAAAATATTTGAAATCTGAGGTGTGGGTGACCATTCATCCATAACACTCAATGTGTATTTTGTTTTGGTTGCATCATATTATAAAAAGTAAAGGGCTGGAGAGATAGCTTAGAGGCTAAGACACTGGCCTGCAAAGCCAAAGGGCCCAGGTTCCATTCCCAAGGACCCATGTAGGCCAGATGCACAAGGTGGTGCATGTGTCTGGAATTCGTTTGCAGTGGCTGGCCCTGGTGTACCCATTCTCTCTCTGTCTCTCTTTCTGCCTCTTTCTCTCTTTCTCTTCTCTCTCCGAAAAATAAATAAATTTTTAAAAGTTTAAAAAAGTAAAATCCTAGTGTTCTCTTTCTTTCTTCCTCTCCCCTTTCTTCCTGCCCCTCTCTCCTTTTCTCACTCCCACTTTCTCTCTTTTCTCCTTTCCCCCTCCTTCTCTTTCCCTCTTCTCTTCTTTCTCCTCCTTCAGAGCGCTCCATATAACCCTAGGCTATTCACCAATCAAAATCTCATAAGGATTAACTAAATAAAGTTAAGATTGAATATAATAAATTAAGTTCAACCTTGCTGGTATGTTAAAAATGTGCCTATATTATATTTAATAGGATTTTTGTCAGTTACTCCTTTTAGCAGTAAGAAAAATGTTTGTGAAAGGCAACATTTCATAACTCTTGCATATATAGGGTTCATTTCCATAGAACCCTGTTGCTTGGGTGAGCCAGTTTGCAAACCACTACCATCTTCTGCAGACCTGGTTCCCATTGCACTCTATCCACTCTCCACACATCTGCTAGCCTGTCTTTGTCAAGCACACACCTGACTTTGACATTTCCCAGCAGTGTGGCATTCAATCCCAGCCGTCCCTGAGTAGTAGTGGAAATCACAACCTCAGGACCTTTCCCACACCAAATAAAGCATACTTCTTGGGATGGGTACTCAGTCTCTTATTAAAGCTCTCCAAGTGTGATATGCAGCCAGAATCAGAAACAGCCAACTTAGAGGAACATGCTTTTAACTTGACATGCAGACTCTTGGGATGGCATCTTTCCCCAGTTATGCTATAGTGTAGCTCCACACTCCAGACCCAGTGAGGGTCCCTAAGGTCCTGGGCGCCAACCTCTTCCTCCTTCTGCTCAGGATATTGCCTCTGGGTCTGGTATTTTCTGTTCTAATTCCTAACAGACTGAAAGGCCACCTTGACTCTACAACCAAATATCACCAGTTCCTCTTTCCTCTCTCTCTCTTCTTCTCTCTCCCGATTAACAAAGCAATTGTAATCATAGCATTTTCCCCACATCTCTCTCATTATTGATGTGTACCCCCAAGATAATTTTCTTTACCAGAATGACCAAATAAATGAAAACGAGGGAAGCAAATGAATGGATAAACAGAACATCTGCCAGAATGCTAGGGAGAATGGAACCCTACCTCTGCATGGGAAGTCATATTTTGGGGTACTTTACAGGTTCAGTTTTAAAGACAAGGTCGGAGTAGCCCATTCTGGTTTCCAACTTGCTATTTAACTGAGGGTGACCTTGAACCTCTGAAGGTCCCCTAGAGTGCTAGGATTATAGGTGTGTAATCCCTCCTCCTAGCTAATATGGTGCTGGGGGTGGAACACAGTGCTTTGGGATGGTGGGCACACACTCTGAGCTACATGCCAGCATCAGTCCTTCATAATCTGCAATTTACAGCTCATAAAACTGCTGTTGTGCCTGGCTGGAATCAAATCCAGAGCCTGTATAAGTCCTATGTTCATGGAACTATTCTCCAGGTTTGGAGAACTGTAGGAAATTGGAGAATTGTAGGAAAACGGGGTTGGTGTCAAAATCTAATGAGAAACTGAACGTCTGTTTCCTTGCCTTTGTCTTGCATTGCCCCAATTTCAACAGTTAAATTGCCCTGTACAAGTTTTTAACATCTGAGTTCTTTTTAAGACTTCATGGTTTGCTTTTATGATTTTTCCTTCTCCTCCAACATTTCACCACCTAGAGGAGTCCAGCTGACAGAAAGGAAGGAGTTGCAGACGAGACAAAAAACAGGGCCAGCTTTCACTAATGTAGCAGCTCCCTCCATCAGAGGGAAAGATGACAGTCAGCCCCCGCCTTTGCCCATGAGCATGTCTACCACAACCCATGGCAGGCAGGAAAAGGATCTGGGAGCAGCACAATATTACAGGACATTTGTGAGAAATTACTGTCACAGTGGGACTCGAGCACCTCCAGGAATTCTTGGTGTTTACCTGCAGTGCACGGTGAATGCTGTGTTTGCTTTTCATCACGGCGTCAGGGTGGAAATGACAGTGTGACTTTGTCCCCTCTCTCACGCTCTGCATGCCAAGCTCCCCCTAATCGAAACCCTCCCTTGGATTCTTCTGCAGGCCTGCCTGGGCAAACACAGTGTTGTGTACTGACGCTTCGAAACAAACTCTACTTCTCCCAGTGGTCGTGTGCTGTGGGTCCTTTCTCACAGGGAAGAGATCAGAAGTAAGCTTGCAGCTAGATGTTAATGGTGGGTGATGGAGCCGCCCATTATGTATCTTTGTAGTATTAACATCACAATCAGCATACCATTCAGAGTGGTCTGCCTTTAAAATTGATTTGGCGAGGCAATGATTTCCAAGTGGCTAAGGAGCAAGTTATGATGCAATAAAAGTCCACTGTGGGCAGGAGGCACCTGAACATTGCTGGTGACAGACTGCTTTAGGAGGCCTGTGTAGGGCAGGCAGCTTGAAGGTAGCATGAGATTTTAAGTCTTGCCGGATGTGTGGCATCTGCTGGACCATGACACTAGGGGCACTGTGGAGATGGGGAGATGGAGAGTCCCCACTGGCTCTTTTCTCTTTTTCCCAGCCTTATGCCTCCTGGAAACCTTGCTGCTAAGCAAAGAAAGAGATGGATTAACTTGAAGAGGGTTTCTAATAACTCCTACCACTTGGTTTGGAGACAAATTCATGGGATCGGTTCAAGAAACAGACTTAGTGCCTGGTACAACATTGGAAGCTTTGCTTTATAGATATATGAAAGCTGTTTTGAATCTGTTTTTTTGGGTTATTTGTTTCACCCTATCTTTCAATCAACATGGGGAGACTTTAATAATTCCCAGGGTGGTCATCAAGGGGTTGTGAGGGTAGAGGCTGAGAGAAGACCATGGGAACTTCTGTTGAACCTTACTTAAAATTTATTTGTTTATTTATTTGCTTGTTTGCTTCTGATGAGTAGGGCTGCACCATGACTGGAGGAGGAAGTAGAATAGACATGGAAAAGAGTGTGGTCTTTGGAGTTACACAGGCTTGAGTTTGTATCTCAACTCTTATATTGGAAAAAAAGTTTTGGGACTGGGTATGTAGCTTAGTTGATAGAATGCTTGACTTGTATATAAGAAGCCCTGGGTTTTACCTCAGCACTGCATTAAAACAAACAAACAGATAAACAAACAAACAACCAAACAACCAAACAGGCATTGTAGTGTACACCCTAGACTCAGCACTTGAGTGATGGAGGCGAAAGGATCAGGGATTCAAGTTCATTTGTGGTTACATGGGGAGCAGGAGGAGAGACCGGACTGTGTGAGACCCTGTCTCAGAAACAGTAGTCATTCTGAATTTGTTTCCTCATTTGAAAAGGTGGAAAATAAAATGTTTTTGCTGGACTGTAGTGCAGCTAGATAGTGTGGGTAAAGGCCTGGGGGAAGCCAGTATAAAATCGATAATATTTGTTCTCATGATAAGCCATGCTGTGCCAAGGAAAGGTCATTGAAATTGAAAATAGGTCAGCTGAACCTGGAATGTGGGGACCCTCCGAGGAGTTTCAGAAACTTATTTCAGGAAGTGAACATGTCCAAGGAGTTAGGATTGAGCATTGAGATGGGATGTTAGAGTCTCAGTGTCTATAGGAAGGAATCAAAGTTCAAAGGTGGCAAGAGCTGACAAAGGGTAGGAGGTGAGTCCAGACACACTCAGGTCTCCATTCTCCTTCTCTGCAGTGCTCCTGAGGTGAACTGAAGATCTACTGTGTGGATCACACAGAGTCAAGCTGGTCTTCTACATGGTGGCCAGTGAGGACCATTTGTTTTCTGTCTTCACTTTGAAATGGAAAAAAAAGACCCATTTTTTTTTTTTTACCATAAAAGCTAAGTACAGAAAGGACGTAGGGTTCCCCAAGGAGCTGAGCAGCACAAGTGGAGCTGGGCTTCTAAGATTCAAGGCACTATGACCCATTCATCAGCTCAAGTTAAGCCTTTCACCTCCTGAGACGTAGTTGCTGGAAACTTAAATCAGGCATAATAACACTGGAGTGCCTGGTATACAGATGTTATGAGGTACAAAGTCAAAGAGATAAAATAGACGATAAAGCACCCTGGAAACTGCAAACCATCATGTGAAAATGGGAAGGAATCTTAATGTGCCCAAACAGTTCTGTTCGCTGTGATATCAATCTCAGACTCGACAGCCTCGTCACATTGATGTATTGATTTTTGTTTCTTCTTGCAAATATATCACCATGAAGATACAGAATAAGGAGACATGAGTAAGTGAATATTAGTGGAGACAATTGTATTTGCTACTCTACATTAGCCTAATAAATAACTCTATTAGCCGTATGCCCTTGGAAATGAGCGATGCCATCCTGATTCCACGAGGGAAGGTAGAAAAGAATGAAATCTCACCAATGATACTGAGACAAGACCTGTGTATTATTTACTTTCCCGTGCAAATATGAGTCTCTGTCAGTATAATTCATTTGCTTATTCCTTCATTTCATTTGTTTCATGGGGCTTTTTTATGTGGTAACATCCCTCTTTTATATCTATATTCATAAATAATGCCTATATGTTGACAGCTTTCAAATTGAATTCCCTAGCTGTAACCGCCTCCTTCAGTTCCTGACTCATCCACCTACAAGCCATCTCTACTTGAGTGTCTGAAAGGCCACCTCAAATCCAACACCCCCAGGAACCAGCTTCTAATTTCCTGCCGTCCCCTGAAACATGCTCTTCCTCCTCTATCTCATACAATGGCTACTTCGATTTTTCTGTTGCTTTGATCTCAATCTTGGGACACAAGATCCCAAGAGCCTGCCCCATATGCTACCTCTCACCTATCTATCAATATTCTTCTCTGACTTTTGAGTCAGTGCCACCTCCCACATTCAAACATGCCAGGATTCATGGGTAGGTAAGGAGGATGTCCTGGAAGGAGAGAATGGCATCTTCACATTCATGGGTCTCAAAGGCCTTGGCACATGTGGCGTTTCAGTGCCTCTGTGGGAAGGAGGAGATGATTTCCTTGACATAGGTTTAGGTGAGGATGACTGTCCTTATCTGTCAAAGATGTGGATGTCATCCAATAAACAAAGGTAGCCAATGAAGAATTTTGAGTAAAAGAATGGTATGATTGGGGGTTTTTATTTTAGGAATTTAAGGTACAAGTTATACTTTAAGTAGTATGTGGACTTCCGGGAGGATCGGGCCATGTCAGGGAGAGGGGAAAAGCCCAGTCAACAGTGGATGTTATTTAGGCAGCAGGACAAGCCATAGTGTAAAGTATTAACTATTAGGGGTGCTGCAGGAATGTTAGTGAGTGCGTGAGTGGGTGTATGAGGGAGGGAGTAAGTGAGTGAGTGAATGAGAGACAGAGGGACATAGAGAGAGTGCACTCATTGGCTAAAACCAACTGTCTGTTACCAGAACTTTCAGGCTAGTTGTAGTGAGAGAATTCAGATCAGTGACTTAAAAAACTACTTAGAAATAAGGTTAGGAAGCTCAAATGATTCAGTGGGAAAGGAGACTCATCAAGGCTGAACCATGCATTTTGATACAGCATGACTCCTCAGCATATTTAATTGAAGATTCGGGACAGATTTCATCTTCTTGAGTCTGTAGGAGGACCTGAGTCAGGTGATATATGACTTCTAACTGGTGTGCTTATTTTATTGGACACTTTTTTTCATTTTTGGTACTTGTTCCCAGGTGTATCATTTTCCATTTCACACATCATAAATATGTACATAAATATTTTAAAGGTTTCCATTTCTGCAGATGGAATAGGTGCCATACAGTGGATAATAGCTCTAACTGAAAAGTACCCAGGTAATAAATTACTCTGGCTTACAAGTTTGAATTAACCTAAAAACTCAGGGATAGTCAACAGGGAGAGTAGGGACTTCAGAGATGACCTGCACACTCACTCCACGACCAGAGTCATCATCTCCTCCTCCTCCTCTGACTTTGGCTTCCTGTTTGTGAGACAGGGTGTTCCTTTGTAGCCCAGGCCAGCCTGAAACTCACTGTGTGGCCCTGGCAGGCTGGCTGGTCTCCCACTCACAGCAAATCCTCTTGTCTCAGTTACCCAAGTGTTAGAATTGTAAGTGTGAGCCACTACCCTTGGCCCACTTTATTTTAAAGACAAAGAAATTAGGTGGAAAAGGGACTTGCCAGGTCTCCTACATCTGGTGGCTAAGATATTTGGAACGTACAAATGGTGTTTTCTGAGACCATGTTGCAATAAAGATAACATACACAAAAAGACCGTTGGTGGGCTTTAGAGGCCATGAGAGCATTGTGGTTACCAAGTACCATCATAAAATCCATCAGTGTCCAAAACCACGTCCCTCCCACAATGCCAATGTAGATGAGCTGGGTTCCACAACTGGAGGATGGCTTAAATGGAAGAAAACATCAACACAATCAATTTATTGAAATTTCATGTCTTGCCATTCGACAAAGTCTATTTTACCAAGTGGAATATGTTCATAGACCATCAGAGGGCCTTTCATGCCTGATACTCACTTCACATGGTAATTACAAATCCAGCTGGCAACTTAAAGCAAATTCTCTTAACTTTGATGTATTTTACATATGCACAATTCCTTAAGAGTGTGTGAGATCAACGTAAGTACTGAGTGGTGTCTTTGTGTTCCAAGCCTCTGAATCCCAAGCGGTATGTTGCTTGGGGGAACTCTTACATTTTGCAATCTGAAACAAAATACACTCACCCTGCCTTCAGAAGCTTCGCCCCAGGGCTCAGGGTAAGAAAATATATAGGATGGAGCCTAAGCTTAACTTGTAGCTGATGAGATTTAAGATAATTCAGACTCTCCTTAAATACTGCCAGGGAAGTCAAGAAAGGAAAAAGTCTGTGGCAAACAATGTATACCGTTGCCAGGAGGGCAGCTGAGGCGGGGAGTGGGCACTCTTGTAGTCTTGCCTGGAAAGGTATCCACTTAAAATGTGCTGTGTAAAACATTGCATAGGGATGAGATAAAACTTCAGAAATCATCAAAGCCAGTCATGTTTTCCCCCCAGTGCAGAATCCTGTTTTATATAGAAGCTCCAACTACAAAGACATAAAGACAGAGCTGCTCTGAAGGAAGGTGGAGGGGTGGGGAGAAGCTAGGCCAAGTCTTCTCAAGCTGCCGGCTTTGCCCACTCACTACTCTACATCAAAACACGCCACTTCCCAGGGCAGTGAAGCTGGGAGGCGACAGCCCTTCATTTGAAGAGCAGCAACCATGTACAAAACATGAAGCATATGCCAATAGCAGAGAAAGGCTGGGGCCTCAGGCCTTACTAGAGCCCAGAAACTATCCCCAGCTGCCTCTCACTCCTTGATGGAGCTAGGACAGGGTGGCATACCCGTAGCAACCTGGAGCCAGGAAGCAAGAGGAGTGTCTGTGTCATGGAGAGCACTGGCTTTGAGGTGGTTTCATTAATGGGATATTGGTTCAAAACCCTGAAGGGTGTTCCTTCCCTCTAGAAAGTTCTGAGCACAAAGACACAGGGAATATGTCTGAGGTGGAGAATAACCTCCCAAATTTTTAGACCTTGAAGTTCACTGAGTGGAGCATTTTGCTCTAAAAAAAAAAAAAAGACAGAATGAGCTCCAAAGACTGATGCAATCTGACATAAAGTTACCATGGTGCTGGCGTCAGGATGTACGAGGGGAGGCACTCCTGTGGTCTTGCATGGGAAGATACAAACTTGAATGAGGTTATTAGAAAAAGTTGCATAGGGATGAAATAGAGATCATCTAATTCAGAAAGTTTTAGAAAAAAAAATTAGTGACACACACTTTTCTTTTGGTTTGTGTTTGTGTGGAGGGTGGGGCTGGGTACATGTGTGTGTGGTGCACGTGTATATGTGTGTGAGTGAATTTAGTAGCCAGAGGCTTATACCAGACATTTCTCTCAATCGTTCTCCACTTTATTTAGTGGGGCAGGGTTTTGCACGGAGCCCACAGTTCACCAATTCAGCTAGTCTAGCTAGGCACATTGCCCTAGGTGTTCCTTGTCTCTGCCTTCTGAGCATTGGCATAACGGACAGGCCACTGTGCCTGCTTGGTATTTCACATGGGTGCTGGGGGTCCAAACTCTGGTTGAAACTTCATGCTTGAGTATGAAGAGCTTTTCCCATGGAGCCGCTACAGCTCCAGGTAGAAGCCTTTCTTCAGACAGAGCCTGGTGAAGTGTTCAATGAGACCTGTGAAACCTCAAAGCTGCATGACTCTCAGCAGATCACAGAGCTATTCTGCGCCTTAATTTCAACTACAGATGGTAGCAATAGCAATGCGTACTTCCTTGTGTTTGAGGATTTAAGAAGATAATTCACCCAAAACTTGAGATGACTGGCATAGACAAGGGTTTCAAGAAATGACAACTATTGGGCCTGAGAGATTGCTTAGTGGTTAAGGCACTTGCCTACAAAACCTAAGGACCCAGGTTCGACTCCCTAGTACCCACATAAGTCAGATGCACAAGGTAGCACATGTGTCTGGAGTTTGTTTGCAGTGGCTAGAGGCCCTGGCACACCTGTTCTCTCTCTTTTTCTATCTTCCTCCCTCTATCCCTCTCTCTCTCTCTCTCTCTCCTCTAAAATAAATAAATAAATAAATAAATAAATAAATAAATAAATAAATAAAATATAGAAAAGAAATGACAATTATTATTTTGTCCAACTTCTGGGAAAATGAGTGATATTTTCTATTAATTGTTCAGCAAAATTTTTCATGTAATTGTTATATGCTATGTTACAGAAGATGATAGTGTCTTAGATAAAGTCAAAGAAAAGAGTATCCATTTTTAAAAACCACCAATTAAAAATTGTTGAAAAGCTCCTCTTTTTCTTGACTTTAAGAGCAACTTATCATTGATTCAACTTTTAAAAATATTTTTTATTTATTTGCAAGGGGAGAGAGATAGAGAGAGAATGAATGGGCATACCAGGGCCTCTTGCCACTGCAGATAAACTCCAGATACATATACCCCTTGCTGCATCTGGCTGTATGCAGGTACTGGGGAATGAAACCCAGCCAACCAGGCTTTTCAAGCAAGCACCTTAACCACTGAGCAATGTCTCTAGCCATGTGGTTCAATTTTTGAATGCAATGCTGTTTATGAAAACCAGGAATAGGAAAGATGTGCTGATAGAGTGGTTTCATCTGTTCATGTAAATGTTCACTTTCCTTTTATTCTTATCAACTTTGTCATGATGGGCTTCTAGCATCAAATCAGGGTGGGGGAGTATAAGAGGAAGAAGGATGAGGGTGATTAGGTGCAAATCTTTGGTTCTGCCTTTCCAAGTCTCAAGAGAACAGAATTTTAATCTCATGCTAACCTCCTCACTGTCAAACTTCTGGACCAGTAAATTTTAGCACATTGACATAGGCAGAGATCTGGGTTGATCTTGTCTCTTTGTAGGTATAGACCAGGCTGTGGTATAGAGGAAGTTGTGAGTATAGACAAAGTTGAAGATATAAGATGTCCACCTCACGATGGACAGTTTAAAATGTTGTGACATTCTCCAGGAATTGGCAGTATGGATTTAGAGGAAGTCCATCACCCATGGACTGTCACTACATGGTTCCTGTCACTACAGGCAACTCACCTTCAATAACTTGTACAACGATGGTCCTAGGCCTGAGTTATAAAGCTTCTAGGCTGGGTAAGCCACTGCCCTTCTGTAGAGCCTCCTGTGAGGAGATTCCATCCAGGCTCAGGTTGAGGGGCAGCTGTGGTCTGGTCCCTGGGACCTGCTAGTCTGAACCTCTAGCCATTTATAAGAATGAGGAGGGAGGAGGTGGAGAGAGCCCCCAGCTGGATTAGCACAAGCTGCAGTGTTTGTGGGCCCAGGCAGAATCAAACAGACTAGCAAAATATACTGACTTTCTAAGGCACTGAGTGAGAAGTCTGGAAATGGGCAATTTACCTACTGGGAGTTGGAAGGTAGAAAGTGAGCTACCAGAAGGATGAAGTAAAATATTATGTTTGTACTCTAATGAGCATGTGTTTTAAATAACTTTCTTTCTTTTTTTTTTAAGTAAACTTACCTTCTTTTTTGCTAAAGGGTCCCTTTAAAGGCTATAGAAGATGGCTTAAAAAAAACCCTAATAAGTATTTAGCATTTTGTTTGATCCCAAGGGGGAACGATTTAATTCACATAGGATCTGTAAAACCATTTAACCGTTGTGACCTGAATGTTTATCAGGGGATAAGCTCACTGTATGCACTATCCTTGCTATATGCTTTTCATCCATTATCTCATAAATTACTCACAATCATCTTTTGAATTGATTTTCATATGTTTTCCATGGGGACCTGAGACTCAGACCCACAGTTGTTGCCAAAGGTCCTGTAAGTGGTGTGTGGCTGAATCTTAGTAAATCAAGTATGAAATGAAAGTGGTAACAGTCACCTCCCATGGCAGCATGAGGAATACATGTACATATATACATACATCTATAGAGGCAATATAACATATATACACATGGGCTGGAGAGATGGCTTAGTAGTTAAGGTGCTTGCCTTAGAAGCCTAAGGATCTAGGTTCAATCCCCTAGGATCCACATCAGCCAGATGCACAAAGGGGCACATGCTTCTGGAGTTCATTTACAGTGGCTAGAGGCCCTGTATGCCTGCTCACTCGCTCTCTATCCCTTCCCTTCCCTCTCCCAAATAAATAAATAAATTAACTAAAAAATGTATACACCTATACATGGAAGCTATTGATGTAGATAAAAATTAAATACAAATAATATATTTGTATATGTCTCTTCATATATGTGTGGAGCATAAGAAACATTTGACAAATGGAGTCTGCGGACCTAAGAAAGATAAGAAATAAAATCAGGAAATGTTCTCTGAGGCTTGCTGACACACTCCTAGGAGAAAGTCCTAATGATCGTCACCACCTTGCAGCTCAAAGTTTCCTGAAAACTATGTGTTAATTGAATTATTCACAGATCAGACTTTTTTATGTTGCCTTCAGCAGTGGTGACAGGACATTTTCTCTCTCTCCCTCAGCTCATAGATAGAACAAGATGTTTTGCCCGTGAAGAACTCTCCCTGCCAGGCCATGACCATGTTGAAGATCAAGACTGATCAGGCCAATTTTATATCCACAGGCCTGGCTCAGAACCAGATGCAGAATAGGTGCTTTGTCAACTGACATCTTTGTGACCTCAGGCCTGGACACTTCCAGCAGAATTCCAGCTCTAGAAAAGAAGGTCAAAACCTACTGAATTCTGTTCATGGAGAACGAAAAACTGTTGGACCTATAGGAGTCCTTCTGCTACTCTCTGCCTTCTAGCATTTTTTCCAGCCAGAGAGCATTTTAGTTTACCTCTTCACTGCTGGAGATTTGATTAGGGGTTTATCTATTAAAGATGGATATGTGTGAATACATAAGGAAGAATTTTCTCAGAATATATATATATATATATATATATATATATATATATATATATATATGTAAAAACTAAAGTTAGTTAGCACCTATCTGGTAACATGGTAACATAGGGGAGAGACCATGCCCTCTCTTCTCCTACCATTGTCAAACAATGAATGTGGCTTTCTGGATAAGGGAAGGAAGAAGACACTATTTTGTTATATACATTTGGAGGAAAATAGGATTATATTCTCCTCTGATTTCCAAAATGAAATCCAGAAGGATTAGAATTCTAGTTGCAATATATATATATTCTACTGAAAAAGGTACAAGAGAATATTCTAAAGTTTGACATCAAATCCAGCAACCATAAGGCAAAGATTGGCATATTTTATTGCAAAAAAAAAAAAAAACCTGAAAAGGATGTTTCAACATGTATTTAAATGTAGAGAAGAATTTAATAGCATGTTCACAGTAACTACACAGTGCAGGAAAAGTGTAGTTATGTGTTATTTGGAGTAGTATGAAAAAGAAAAATACCTAGAGGAGCATTCATGAATTTATCATGTCTATTATCGTCTATATGTTCACTTTTCTACCTCTGAAAAATAGTGTGGAATCTCTGACTCACATGGATACTATTTCTTTTATTACTAGAGATTACTTGTTTCATCTTAGACAACTTCCTTCTGAAAAACCCCTTCCTTCTTCCCCTGTCATTTTTTCCTCCTCCATAAAAAGATACTGACTTTAAAAATTAACTTTAAAATTTATTTATTTATTTTATTTTGAGAGAGTAAGAGAGAGAGAGAGAGACAGAGAGACAGGGAGACAGAGAGACAGAGAGAGACAGAGAGAGAAAATGGGCATCCCAGGTCCTTTAGCCACTGCAAATGAACTCCAGACTGCATGCATCACCTGTGTATCTGGCTTTCATGGGTACTGGGGAATAGAACCTGGGTCCTTAGGTTTCTCAGGCAAGCACCTTAACTGCTAAGACATTTCTCTGGCACCCAAAAATTAACTTTTAAAGACCCATAGTATATTGTGAGCTGAAATATAATGATAACTAAAATATCTCATTATCGAACATCCTCATATATGTCATTGGTTACCACAGTTATTATTTTGTGTTTTTCCCCATCCAATGGCATGCCACAAATTTTTTTAAAGAAAGAGAAATATTCATTAATATTTATTTATTTGAGACAGAGAGAGAGAGAAAGAGAGAGAGAGAGAGAGAGAGAGAGAGAGAGAGAGAGAATGGGCGCACCAGGGTCTCCAGCCACTGCAAACAAACTTCAGATGCATGTGCCCTTTCTGTATCCGGCTTATGTAAGTACTGGGGAGTTGAACCTGGGTCCTTAGGCTTTGGAAGCAAATGCCTTAACTAATAAGCCATCTCTCCAGTCCTCAAAGTTCTTTTTAACTTGGCCTTCTCCTGTTTACAGCTGGACTACTGTAAATATCACTCTGTTTAGGGCAAGGGGAAGTCAGTACTGGAAGGAGCCTTAGAACCCACCTAGTCAAACATCCCAACCCAAACATGAACTCCCTCCCCACAACTCTCTTCTTGATCCACAGACATGTTTATCCCAGCTGCCCCAGCTCCTGCAAACAAAGAAAAGATCAGGGAGAAGGCAGAAAAACAGCACGGAAGGGAGCTGTGAGAGTTTCCTCACCCCCAAAATCTTACTATGTTTCTATACCACTCTGTCATCAGTTTGGAATTGTTTTATTAAGGCCTTGCGTTCTTGGTGGAACTTCTGCTCTGCCGTACGCATGATAAACTTACGTAGAGCGCAGGAACATTTATGGGAATGAATTATTCCTAAATTATCAGCTCCCATTATCATATAAATGATCACTTTTGCTTTTTCTCCCAACAGAGCTATAATCTCTTCCTAAAGCAGTTTGTACACGTTTTAACTGAGAAGGCAGTGTCCCAGATAACCAACATTATGTTGCTTTAATAACAAAAGGGCAAAGTTATTCAGGCTTTTACCAGACACCCCAGTCTCTGGTTCATATCCAAGCTGGCCCACCCAAGGAAAGAAGTCAGAGGGAAGCGTGGCATGGTGCTGTGTGAAACATCACAGGCTTCACATATGGAAAGACCAGAACCTGTTTTCAGCCTAACTATCTCCTTTCTCAAGCCTGCAAACTCCTATAAGAGCTTAAGTCTCTATGAGAGAAAAAAAGAAATAAGTGAAAAATAATGATCCTACCTTTGATGCATGGTGGTCATGGTATGGACAATAAAAAAGTTCTTTAGTCTAGTGAAAGAGATGGTTAATATTATAGTTTGGGTTTAAATGGAGCAGATGGGCTCTGTGGAAACAAAAGAAGAGAAATGACCCTAAGGGGCTGGAAACAGACTTAATGAATGTAATCATGTGTCATGTGGGGCAGAAGAGCCACTGATAGCAGAGGTTTTGCACGTATAGGATGAAGACACGGTTCTCAGCAAGTCCTGCCAAAGCCTTTAAACCACAAGCACTTTCAGAGCTGCTGATGGCTGGGAGGGATCATCTAGTTCCTGTTCCGTGGGATCTAAGTGAGGAAAGAAGATCCTACCCAGAGAGTTTTAATTTGCTTGAAAGCCTTAATCAGATGTTTTTTTTTTCCCCCTCTCAGTGAACCTGTCTTTGTCAAGAACAATCCAGCTGCTGAAGCTAAAAACATTGGCAGACAAACAATCCTCGTTAGAAAACAAAACAAAATCAGCACGGTAGAGAAGTGCCAGGAAATAGTGTGTCAACAATGGCTGCCCTTCGGATGCCTCCTGTTTGCTTGTTTCAGGAGCCAGAAGGAGGGCATGGCGATCTTTGCTGGTGCAAACGAACAGGTATAATGGTGAACGCACCCTTTTAACAAGAAATTGAGTTTGAATGGGTGCTACTGACTTGATACTCATATCGTGGAACTCTACTTGGTCCGAAATCAAGAAATGGAGATGATCTTTCGCAGAGTTTGGCTCCTGGAATGGGAGGGGAGGAGAAAGGGTGCAGGAGACAGTAGGGTCTCTCAGGGACCCTCTCAGAGCAATGACTGCCTGGGGCAAAGTGCTTTTCCGTGGCTCCCACTGAGCCCCACCAAATTTACTTCAGTCTGCAAACGCAAGACTCCTGTAATCCCCCAGGTGGCCATTTTCTTATCCATGTCCAGGGATTTCACTGTGGGCCCTGGACATCCCTGGAGCCACGTCCTCACGCTGTGAGCCAGGCCTCTCATCACTCTCATCAGCATGCACGGTCCCCTGGCTAGCTACCTTCTGTCTGTTGTACCTCTGGAAAATGTTACCATAGTAGTGTCACAATCTCAGGGCTCTCTCTCCCATCAACCTTTCTCCTCTACCACCTGGTCACAAGGAAGGAAGTCCACCGCACTACCCACAGCCTGTCCTCCCACTGGGCAGCCGTCCATGTATCAAAGCCTCTACACATCTCTCTCTTTCACCTCTACCACCTGGCCATGGTAGTGAGAGACCAAGGAGAAGGAACGTGCTGCATCTGGCTTCTGTGACCTCGCTTACTGGCTGGACAGTGGTGCTGCCGTTTTAAATCAGACAGTCATTTTGAGTAAATAAAGAGCCCAGGCCCTGCTCAGATGAGGAACTAGCTGACTAATGTGCTATTTTTTGCTTCTGTATCTGTGCTTGCTTAGCTATAGCGCCCCCCCTCGATTTCTGGGAAGCCTCCACCCAAAGACATTCCAGAGATACCTAGCCACGGAGGCCCCGGTCTCTTGCAAAAGATAGGTTCTGCAAACAAGTTACTGACCTAAGATAAGTAGGCTGGAGTTCCCACGCGCGCCCTCTCTGAAATTCCCGCGTGCGCCCTCTTTGAACCAATCATTTTAAAAGTCGCAATATGATGTAGCCTTGGCGGTCTTTTTTTCTTTCCTTTATAAACCCCTTCCCTCTGAGGGTCGAGGCTCTCTCCCTCACTACCACTGTGCCGGACTGTGTGGACGGAGCCCAGGCCTAGGCTTGCAATAAAGAAACCTGCTGCTTTTACATTCGAGTGTCTCGGCTTCTGAGGCAGTTCTCTGGGTGACTCCTGAGTGACCGGGGGTCTTGGCTCCTGGTCAGGGGTCTTGGCACAGCAGTAGGACCTAGGACAGCCCTCTGGTATGGAAATTGAGAATATTTCTGGGCCCCAGCCCACTCTCTCAAGGTCCTTTCTTCACATGGCAGTCCCCCTGTCTAAGGAAACAGACACATAGAAGTCTCCAGATTCCATTTTGCTCTCTCTCTTTCTTTCCTGAAGTCAGGTGAGGTGTTCTCCATCTCTGACTGTTCTGTCTCTTTCTCTGTCTTTGTCTCAGCCTCTCTTACTCCACACTCCCCTCTCGCATTCTTTCTTTCTCTCCCCCTCAGCTTCAGAGTCCAATCCCACCCGCTCCTCGTTCCCTCCCGGCCATGCCACTGTGCACACTACTCTGCCAGTTCCTCGGCTTTCTTCCTTCCTGAACCATTCTGCTCTGAGCTGCTAATAATAATAAATAATAAATGATCTTTTATACACCAAAAAAGTCCAGTTCCAGAACCTCTGTTTCAGATTTCTGAAAAATACATGATAAAAATCACATCACTTCTGGTTAACTCATCAACTTCAACCTAGTTTTCCTGGGTGGGGGTCATACAGTTTAATTTAGGGTTTGATAGACCTCGATTTCACCCTACTTCTACTGTATCATTTCAGGCCAGGAGAGCAGACAACTGTAATACCATGGTATCAGCACTCAAGGAAAGGAGCCACACAATCTGGCCAGTTCTCCTTTCCTGCTTCCAGTGTTTCAATTTTTTTGAGTGCTTTTATGAGTATTACCTCATTTATTCTTCAAAAGAACTGCCCCACGAAGACGGTACAGCAGATATTATTTCAACTCTTAGAAAGCAGTCTGAGCTTCAGAAAGCTTTAGTAACTCTTTAGGATGGCGCAGCTAGTGGGTTTTTGTTGTTGAAAGAAAGATTATCTTCTGCTTCCAGATATTGTTCTCTTAAGGTCTTCATGATAAAAGTTCCCACCGAGGGGAAATTGCTACTGTTTTCATATATTCAGTCAAATTTCTAAACTGAATATTGTGATTACAGAATATAATGTCCAACTTCTGAATTAGAATTAGATAATGTTGTTGATAAATTTACAGTTAAGGAGAGGTTGAAATTTGGTGTTATTAAGTTACCTCTCATTATCTGTATAATTTAATTCTAGTCTAGATGACAAAATGAGATTTGGCCAGTGATTAAAGTAACCTAATATAATTGCTTATGCTTCTTTAGGAAATGTGATAGCAACTGGAGCTTATTTTAAACATTTAATTCTCCTGAAGTAAAATGAAATTTTTATAACTTATTAAATTTATGAACTATGCATTCAATATATAGCAACAATTCTGTTATCCCCTTCACTTATCAAATTAGCCTATTGACTTAAATGTCCTAAGCCATACATTGTACTGATTCCAAAATACAGTGTTTTCCCCCTCCTCTAATCAAATAAACATATAGAAACTTGCTGTATTATGAAAGAGGACCAAAATCAATGAATTCTGATCATATGTACAAAATTTTCATACACCATCTCTTTTCTTTTTCATTTTCCCTGCTGAGGAGTCTTAGAAAACTTAAATAATTCGTTCATATTCACATTGCTATTTTAGTGGTAAAAATAATATTTAATCCTGAGTCTTTCTGTATCGTGCTGCTTCACAAGTAAAATCACTGCTTAGTTCTTATAATTGTGCAAATAATCAGAATTATATGCAGGGCTGGGAGATGGCTCACTTGGTAAAATGCTTCCCTCACAAACGTGAGGACTTGAGTTTGATCCCCAAAACACATATAAAATGCTGGGCATAGTGTCATGCACCTGTAATCCCAGTGCTGGGAAGGTAGACACAGGCACATTCCTAGGGCTTGCTGGCCATTTCAGTCTAGCCCAGGCCAATGAAAAATCCTGTCTTAAAAAAAAGATGGCATTCCTGAGGAGTGACATCCATCTAAGGTTGTCCTCGGTTCCTCCCAACCAACATATGCATACCTGTGCATGTGCACCTGCATACGCCAGTGCACCTGCGTGCACACATGAGCATATACACACACTTCAGGCTTTTTACTGGAGCAGCAATAATCTTGCTATGCTGGGTGGAAGTAGAGACCCCCAGCTCCTTGCAAACCAAATGGATGCAAAAGCAAATGGCCCATGTTCTACAGTGTGCTATGTCAATAAGCTGTAATATTCAGTGGGCTTTGTGTATTAAATGCATTTTAATTATTTATTAGGAAGGGGGGGAGGGAGGGAGGGAGAGAGAGAGAGAGAGAGAGATTGGATGGACACAGCAGGGCCTCCAGCAGCTGCAAATGAACTTCAGGTATATGCGTCACTTTGTGCATCTGGCTTTGTGTGGGTACTTGGGAACTGAACCTTGGTCATTAGGCTTTGCAGGCAAGCAACTTAAATACTGAACCATCTCTCCAGTCACTGGGTATTCTTATCTTTGCGTTTTCATTTTGTCCACGACTGTTTCCAGAGGGCTTCATAATACTTGTGTGAACTTTAAAACACAAAGCAACAACACAATGCCCCAAACCGACATCTGTACTTACTGCCAGTTGTGCTCCTTTTACTTCTCCTATGTTCTTGCTTAGGCCTTTGTTCTTTTGAATCATATCTCTTGTGCAATGCCTCAAAAAGGTTCAATACACTTGGGTGTAGCTTCCCTTTCTGTGTAAGTGGTATTCTGATGACCAAGTGGGCTGAATAATGTCATTACCCATGGGATCCACATTTACCTAAAATACTAGATTTTTTTCTTTTGTTTCATATTGTTGTTGTTTTTATTATTTATTTATTTGCATGAATGTGTGTGTGTGTGTGTGTGTGTGTGTGTGTGTAAGAGATTAAGACAGAGGGAGGGAGGGAGAGAGCAAGAAAGGGAAGAAGGGAGAATGTCAGAGTCTCTTGCTACTGAAATCGGCACCAGACGCTTAAACTACCTTTGTGTCTGGCTTACGTGGGTGGCTTGGGAATTTAACCTGGGCCAGTAGGCTTTGCAAGCAAGACACTTTAACCACTGAACAATCTTCCCAGGGCCCATTGTTTTATTTTTAAAGATGTCAAGCTAAAAGATGGAGGAGGCAAACCAACAAACAAAATGACTAATGAATAAGATGACAAGTCTTCCTCAAGGGCAGTGGGGATAGCACTGGAGTTCTGCACTACTAAGCCTCCTCTGTTAATCTCTTTAGGTATGGCAATTTCTTCTTTTAACACCTGTGTGTGCGGTGAATGCTTGGGTACACAAGTGTGCAGGTGCACATGACTATGTGTGACCGTGTGTGTGTGTGTGTGTGTGTGTGTGTGTATAAGCCAGAGGACAACCTTTGGTTGTCTCTTCTCAGGTGGACTATCTACCTGTTTTTGAGTGGAAGTCTTTCATAGGCTTGGAGCTTGCCAATTAGGATAGATTAGCTTATCCAGGAAGCTCACTAAGCCCTCCTTTGTTCACGACCTCAGCACTGGGGTTACAGATGCACACCACTATGTCATCATTGGGGAAGAGGCTCTAAGAAATATTGCTATATACTGATGACATGTGATTGTGATTCTGGGTCATCTTATGTTAAAATCCATGGGGAGTATAATAGAGGAAGGACCAGGAAAAAAAAAGGCAATTTGTCTTTGGATGGTTCAAGTGTTTGGAAAAATCAATGGCTTTCTATTTCTTTAGCTACTTTGTTAAATGGGTATCCATTTGTTCATTGTTATTCAGTTAATATTGACTGAGTACCTGAGACATCTTGTTATACACTATGCTAGTAATAAAGGAAATCTAAAGTAGGTAAAAAGATATAAAAACAACAGATGGCAAATTAGTATAGTAAATTACGAGGCAGAACCCGACATCTAATTCTACGTGTGAGAAGCCCAGTGGGGAGATGTGTGAGCCCTGCTTTGTGGAAGAACGGGAAGATTGACAGATTCTTTTAGACGCATATCTAAGCTGAGTTTTACAGACAGAGTAGTACATTCCACTAGAAAAGGTACATAATGCTCCTTTCACCAGAAGAGAGATGGAAGGCCGAGACCCATAGTGAAAAATAATAAGGAGCTACCTAGTCATGCTAGAGTTGTCTGTGTAACTGCAAAGAAAAGAGAGTGTGATGGGGAAGACACTGTGGTAGCCAGGAAACTCCCGACGAGTTTGTTCTCTATTACGAGGACAGTAGGGAGCCATTGGAAGGCTTTAAGAATGGAATAGCAGGCCAGCACTTCACAACAGGAAAGGTGGGAGACGATGGCAGAGGGAGATGCTATCACACGTTGCTGTACTGTTAGAGTGCCTCACAGCAAAGTCAGCGACCAAAATAAGATGGCACTGTCATTCATGGCTGATTTTCTCTTACACATTTAGTAGAGGGAGGAGGGAAAAGATGGTACCAACACATTATGTGTCCATATAAAGTTTCTACTTAATAAACTATATGTACAAAGAAATTAAACATAATTGACCAAAAAAAGTATAAATGCCATTCTAGGAGTAGACATAGTGGTGCTTATCCATAGTTCTATCACTTGAGAGGCCGTGGCAGGATTGAGAGTTCAAGGCCAACCTGGGCTACATAGCAAGAGGCTTACAACAAAATAACAACCGTAACAGAGAATATCATTGCAGAAAGCACATTATGCCTACCTGTCCATCTGTGCATCCACACCTCTATTTTGGTCTGGCAGTAGAAGAGAAAAGGCAGGTGTGGTATAGAATATGCAGAGTACAGAAACTAGTGTGAAAAGAAAAGCACCATCCTTGTGGGGCAGGCATGTCAGAAACGTGTGTGTAAGCACCTAAGTAGTGGTATAGCAGCAGATGAGCCAGACCTAAGACCCAGTTCTATTACATAGAAGTCATATGGCTTCAAAAAGCAATTACTGGGCTGGAGAGATGGCTTAGTGGTTAAGGCACTTGCCTGCAAAGCCAAAGGACCCAGGTTAGACTCCCAGGACCCACATAAGACAGATGCATAAGGGGGCGCACACATCTGGAGTTCATTTGCAGTGGGTGGAGGCCCTGGCACGCCCATTCTCTCTCTCTCTCTCTCCCTATTTCTGTATTTCTCTTTCTCTTGAATAAATAAAGATAAAATATTTAAAAAAATTTAAAAAGCAATTACTTTCTCTGAGACTCAGTTTTGCAGCTGTAGAGTGGGGTAACTGTTCCCTGCCTCAGATATTTTGCAGTTTCACTGAGCGAATCTATTGAAGATAGTATATTAAGCACCACACTCTTTCATGTATGTATTCTTTCAAAATCAAGGCATCCTTGAAGACTGCCAACCACAAGAAACCATAAAATACAATATTGCTAGTGTCTTCCTCCAAAATGCCCTAACTACAAGCATGCATGCTAGGAATCCTCTTGCTATATGCAATCTTCCTCTTAGCCTATCTACTTTCTACTCTAAATTGCTGTGCAAGTGAAGAAATTTAAATTTTGGATTTAAAATGCTACTATTCGAATGTTATAAATAATCATCTCTCTAAGGAACAACTGTATAGAATACATATATACATGTGCACATATGTACTCTATATACTTATATAGAGTGAGATGGGCCCATGTGAATTGTGTGATGATAATTTTGTATTGTTTATGATAATAATTTAGTTTAAAGGAAGGAGAATTTCAGGTAGAATCATATAATTTATCCCATTAACTGACTCAACCAAGTTAAAATATTTCTATGTAGAAAAAGAAAATTCCTAGAGTATCTTATTTACAAATATTTCTGCAACTTTTATTTCAACTTTTATTCAACAAATAGTTATTGGAGGGTGCCTGGGAAAACATCTTTGTAGCATTATAATTGAATCTTAACTACTGGGCTATTTGAGAAAACTTAAGTGAGTTCCTTTATACCTCATCATGGAGAGGGAAAAATTTTGGTAGGAAGAGGAGGAGGCTTCCAAATATTTTTCTTTTTTCACGTCTGTCTTAGAAACTGGGTTACACCCCACAGTGAGCTGTTGGTCAGGGAGACCCGTGAGGTCCACAAAAAAAATGCAGGCCATTGCTAAAGCACTTAGTTACCTGCCAAGTCTAAATGGTAAAACCCTAAATGGTAAGATAGCACAGGACATCAAGAAATCACACTGGAACCTAGAAGCAAGACAGCTCCCTGCTGACTAATCCTCATAGTGCTGGAAAGTGCTATGCGAGCTTCTGGAGGGTAATGGCTACCAACAACGTTGCAAGCTACAAAATCAACCAACCCGACAACATGTACACACCTGTGCAGTAGTGGCACACAGCCTATGCAGGTAATCAATGGCTTTTAGATTGGATATGAGGGCCACTCAGTGGGATAGAACTCATACCTGGTACTGAGAACCAAGTCAGAATCCCATTGATAGGAAGGCCATAGACTCCGGAGACAAGCTTCCACTGGTCTTTGGCCAAGAAGAGCGGCTAAACTCATTCAGAAAATCTCCTAAATGACTAGGCTTATCCCCTTTAATCCATGCTGCTCTCACTCTTGGTTGGAGAATCTGCTTTACTTTACAGAAAGCATTGAAAACAAGGGAGAATCAAGATCCACCCATATATCAAGAAAATACAGCCAACTACCTAGCATGAGATGACCCACCTCCATCACATCTGCCAGGGCCCAGGAGAGATTATAGAGGAAGTAGTGATGTAAACATGAGTGCTGCTCTCACTGCTATCCTGACACCCAGCTCCAGGGAGACGGTGATAGACACTAAGGAAACTCAAAGTTTCTCCAAGCAGAAATTCAGAGATAACAGAGAGCTTATCACTAAAGTAGTCTTATAACACACTGGGCAAATCTCAGGGACCATTGCGGAAGACAGGGCAGAAAGAAAGTAAGAGCTGTAGGGTGCGAAGGAGTATCCTGCGGCATTATCCCTTATTCCACAGAGACTGACTGACACGTTCACGACTCCACAGGGAATACCAATAACCCCACTGAGGAGGGCCATCAATGGACTGAGGGCTCTGGGGTGGGGGGAGACATAAGAGTATTACCTGATGGGAATATTACCAACACCTGATAGGATCTTACAGTAAAATTTACAATCAATTAAAAAATAGTAGAGGAACGAGTTTTGAGGGAGGAAAGGGGCAGAGAAGGAGTTGGGGGAAAGACAGAGGGAGGTGAGGTGACTATGATCAAAGTACATTTTGTACATACATAAAAATTGTCAAAAGATAGAGGAGAAAAAAAATTCAAACATAGCACATGATATCCAGAAAACATGGATCATGAATTCAAAAGCAATGCAGATTTTGTAAATATGGGAAATCCAATAAGCTGAATTACGGCAAATCTACAACAGTCAAAATGTGAGACCAACTGGACAAAGAACTCTCTGGGTCCTGGCCAGTAGATGGCGTTTTATTTTTCATAAGCTCGTGCGCTGTCCAGTGTCCTGAAACGAAACTCTGAATTGAGACTGTATCGTGATGATGGTTGAATTAAGAACCCTGTCACAGGTGGTTATTGCGGTGAGGACTAGAGGCCTGGAAGCCATCCCTTTCCTAATGGAATGAACTGGAGTGACCAGAGGTACTGGATGCTTGGAGCAGATCTTACTTGTCTTCTCGATTCAGCTGAGAGCTCACTTGAAGTCTTGCATACTTGCCCTCCAGCAGGGTCCTTCCCCTTCTATCTTGTAAATATAGCTAAAGCTATGTTATATGCAAGCTGGATGACTGTATGCAATGCTTACATATTTCACTGATATATTTTTCAATTCTAATAGCAACTATTAAACAACCAGCCTAAGAAATGACCAGGGTTGCTTTATTCCATAGACATAAATGTATCTCACTCTAATCTCCACTACTAACTATCAGATATCATTCATGCCTTAGGAGATGCTGAGCTATAGAATCCACTTATTGATTAATATCACTATAAGTGCAACATATACCTATGGGGCTATTAAAATGTAGAAAGTATAAAATTGTAATTAAGAAGAGATTATGTTTCAAGGGTATGTCACATCTTAGGTCTCCAAAAGTATGTAGTTAATCTGAGAAAGAAAACAGAAGGAACTGTGCACTGTTGTGGAAACCGTGTGAAATGTCTGTCAGAAGATGGTTAGTCTCACTTTCTTAGGATGACCACTGCAAGTGCATACATTTCAGTTTTCAAATAGGCACAGTCATGAAAATATAATATCAGTGTCATAGGTATGTTGGGTGGTCATACTCTATGAGGTAATGCAGGTAGCCTGTGTATTAATTATAAGGTAAGATTGCACATGTTTCTGGTCAAAGCTCTTTTTCTTCTTACCAGACTCCAACGAGTCTGTCACCTATTCCTTTTCTCTTGGTAAAGAAGAGGAGTGAATTATTTTATGTCTCTTGAGACAGTGTCTTTATGTGGCTTGTACTCTCTTCACTGGTACCTTTTTCTCCTTTCTCCATTTGATCTTTACTCATATTTTCATACTTTTCTCCATTCTCCACAGCAGCAAGTGATGATTACATGGGAAAAGCTTTAATCAAACTCTCTGTGAGAGCCTGGAAAGATGGCTTAGCAGGTAAGAGTGTTTCCAGTATAAGCATAAAGGCCCAAGACTGCCTGGGTTTGATTTCTCAGCAGCACCCACTTGTACCGCTGGATATGGTCATGCATCTTCATACCAGTTCTATGGGTAACAAATATGGAAGAACCACTGGGGATCATGAAAATAGCAAGCACCAGAACCAGTGAGAGACTATATCAAGGAAACAGGCAGATGACCTATGGAGGAGGGACCCCTGACATTCTCTTCTGACCTCCATGTGTACATGGGGCATGTGTGTCTGCACACAGGCATGCATACACCACACAACAACCACAGCACAGTACTCCATACATGTACAGGCAAGGAAAATCTTTGCTATACTGAGTTATTAACAAATGGAACTTTTATTTTAACATGAAATAAAATGGCTTCATCATTGCTATTAATCCCGATCCAGCAAGAGCTTGGGAATAGTCTATTGTGGTGGACAGCTGTTGCAGTGCTCATTTTAATAAAATGGTGTTAGAATCTTATCTAAAGTATAGTCACATTTTCTCCACTTGCCTTGTCATTTTTTCAGACTGAGCAGAAAAACAACTTAGGAAGTATATTTTGATTGCAGATCATTGTGACGATTAAAAAATGGTGTGAGAAAAATATAGTCCTCCTTTACTGTTTATGACGATCTCCCTAATATAACTGGAAATAAGTGAAGGACGTAACTTAGAAATGAAATTTTTATAAAAAATGGATGAGAAAGTAAATTTCAAGATAGGGATGACATGCAAGAGACTGAAAATGTACCGGGGGAGGGGTGCGGGCATACCCTATACTTCATCCTGAATGGGAAAAGGATAGTCCAAACAGCGTAGATAGGATGCTAGCTCACAGAGTGAAAAAGAGATATGACTTCTTATCTTGTGCCATGCCAGAAACAGGGGGACAAAATAGGCATGCTCCGCTTCAAAATGGTGTCTAAGTCAGCCCCTTTGCCATGTAGGGGTCACCTCGGGAAGCAGTTCTGCATCCCTTCGTAGGATTGCTGAAATTTGAGGTGAGTGCTCCAATACTTTTAAACTCTTAGAAAATGAGAGATGATTAAACCTACTCCTCCAAATCTTTATACTTGCATAGTTCCAATAGCTCCCAAAGTAGCTTTGTGCAAATTCTGTCTTCCTATGTTTCACGTGCCACATTGTGAGGAAAATGTTTTCTTACAATGTAAACACTTAAATGCTAAGGACTGGCACATGTAAACAAGTGACTCTGCTGTAGCTCACGCAGGAGAACTGCAGACCACCGTGCTTTATAAGTCAGTTGAGAGTCCTTTACTAAGCTGGTGGCTGAGAGGGGCGAGGGCCAAATGAATTCTCGGTGAAGAAGCCCAGCAGTCCGGTGCTGTTAGAAGCAAAACCCACAAAAACCACAATGACATCAATGCCTGATGAAGGTCAGGGTAACCTTGTGACAACAGTTATTTAGATCACACATCTGCAATTATTTTGGTTATGTATCCTGCAGTCATTTTGCCTATATATCTGGGCCATGGCCAGGCCTATGGAAAGTCCTGAATGTGCTGCCAATGTGGACGTGGCTCTCTGGGGAGCAGTTAGTGGCTGAAAGGACCCATTCAGTCACAAAATGGGGTCAGGGCCAGATCAGGGCAAGGTGGCGTCACTTTGGCTATTTAAACTCCAGCATGCCAGAGGCAGAGGGAAGGGATGAAAACAATTTACATAGGGAGCTGTGCGTGACAGCTAGCATTTTGTATCTTCCACACCCTTTTGTTTGGAAATGATCCCTTCCTCTCACTATAAGGTTGGCTTGGCCGGTGGAAATGGGATTCCGTCTCCTGAAACTATGAGCCAAAGTAAAGTTTTCATCCCTCGAATTGTTTTGTCAGGCATTCTGGTCACAGTCACACACAAGTAACTAACACTCCCTTAGACACACCCATTCTTGGATACACATTCACTCATAGGCACACTCAGAAGCTCTGTTTACACTGACCTTTCTGTTTCTGATTAGTTATTGGCTAGAATAAGGATAAGGATGACCAAAAATGCCGGGTGTGGTGGCGCACGCCTTTAACCCCAGCACTCAGAGGCAGAGGTTAGGAGGATCACCATGAGTTCGAGGCCACCCTGAGACTACATAGTGAATTCCAGGTCAGCCTGGGTCAGAGTGAAACCCTACTTCTAAAAACCCAAAAATAGCACAAATAAATACATAAATAAAAATTTTACGAAAAGAAGGAAAAAAAGGAAAAAGAAGCCAGGATGGTGTTATGCCAATGACATCTTTGACAGAGTCATAATGTGCTGGTTTGGAAATAATGTAACTTCTCCCATTAAGTGGCAAAGAGTGGATGACTTCTTATTAATTCATGCGATTACTCAATCTTATATATCCTCAGTACCTAAAGCTACAGATGATAGGAAGTTTGTCTTTCATTGAGTGCTTCTCAATTATACCAGCACCAGTGTATTTTTCTGTAATAGTTTCCTCTGAGCCATTAGGTGACTAATCTTTAGAATATGACTACACAGTTTAAAGTACAAGGCTGCCTGATAAATTTTGCGAAGTTTGCTTTGTGAATGTATTCTCAGTGGAGTGATTTTTTTTTTTTTACTAAAATGTCTCTATTTGACCAAAAACACAATATGAAGCTTTATATATTTACCTAGATGTGACGTAAAAGGATGGATTTTGAGGTTTGATGAGAATGTAGCTCAGTGGTGGACTATATGATTAGAGTGTGTGAAAGCTCTGGGTTCAATAGCTCAGCACACAAACAAATTTATTCTATACATGCTCTGTGACCTTGGGGTTCAAAATAGAAAATAGATATATTTTGGAAGGAGACAGCATATCTTAGTTCAATGGACTCATTTATCTGAGTAGGTTTTGAAGAAAGTTTTTTAGTGACTTGCATGTCATAGTCTATATGAGCGTTCTCTGAGTGAAAACTGAGAAGTAGGAGGACACAGGGGTGTGTGTGTGTGTGTGTGCATATGAATTATGTGTGTGTGTGTGTGCATGTGAATTATGTGTGTGTGTGTGTGCGCGCATGTGAATTATGTGTGTGTGTGTGCGCGCGCATGTGAATTATGTGTGTGTGTGTGCGCGCCCATGTGAATTATGTGTGTGTGCGCGTGTGTCAGCATGTGAATTATGTGTGTTTGTGAGCATGTGAATTGTGTGTGTGTGAGCATGTGAATTATGAGTGTGTGTGTGTGTGTGTGTGCATGTGAATTATGTGCTAAGGACAGACACTGCCTACTGAGCATGGAAGTCATTGAAATACACAGCTTTAATTCAAATTTATGCTTGCACTTTCGCCCAGAGGTATACAGCAGGCAATTAAAACAAGATGTTTTAAATATTACTTTTTCTTGACTTAGGAAACAACACAAAAAAATGTGCTAAGACTAGACTATACCTTGAGAAAGTTGTAGACTATTATTAACGGGCCTGTCAAATTAGCCTTGAGTTTTGTTTTTATTATTTGTAAGATTTCATATATTTTATTTGGATATTTCAAGAGAAATGGGTGTAAGAGAATGAAAGACTCTGAAAGACATTTAGCTTAACCATCTTTGGATGCTTCAATTTATTTTTATATCTCCTTAGCCGCTAAGAAATTGCCCTGCTTCAAAGAGATAATTCTTTATGGCTTAGTTTAATTTTTCCACTTTCAGTATTCTTGGAGCTTTGGATATATTTTAGAGTTTCTTATAATGATGTTCTGCTTTGTCCTGATTATCTTGTTTCAGGATGGTGGACTTCATTAATAATTATAATTAAGTGCTACTAAATATTGCAGTATCTCTAAAACTCCATCCCCTCTGCTTGTCATGAAATGGACATTGTGAGGGTGTGACTTATTACAAGTCCCCCTTTTCAGCAGTGGGAGCCAGCCAGAGGAGAGGCAAGCAGTTTGCATTTGGAAACGTAAACACACTGAAAGAGGTGGCTGTTTGACCCCAAACAGTGCCTGCTAACCCGAGCGAGCAGCTAAACCGAATAATTAGACCAGCTGCAGTATCTCGCATGGCCCCACACCGGTTCCAAGGAACCTTCATTTCAGTTGTTCTTTGCCAGAGGAATGTCTGTGGCTCCATTCATGCTGCAATCAATTTCCCTTGAAAAGTTATCACTCTTTCTCTCATTTAATACTATTGGTAGTGATTTTCTACCTCTGACAGAGTGAGTTCATTTAGGGAGAGGAGAACTCCCAACATGGAAACTTGGAAGTAGATTCCAGAGTAATGACTGCGGTGAGTTGGAATAGCTAGCAGCTTCTGTGGGTTCATTGGATCTTTCCATGTTTTTTTTTTTTAATTTTTTTAAAAAAATGTTTATTTATTTATTTGAGAGCGACAGACAGAGAGAGAAAGAGGCAGATAGAGAGAGGGAGAATGGGCACGCCAGGGCCTCCAGCCACTACAAAGGAACTCCAGATGTGTGCGCCTCCTTGTGCATCTGGCTAACGTGGGTCCTGGAGAATAGAGCGTCGAACTGGGGTCCTCAGGTTTCACAGGCAAGCGCTTAACCACTAAGCCATCTCTCCAGCTCTCCATGTTTTTTTTTTTTTTTTCATGGATTAGTAGGTAGTTGAAATAGTTGAACATAGTAAAGTAGGAAGTAGAAGGTAGTTTTCTCTTCCTCAGACTCCCCTTCATACTCTTTAGATATAACTAGTATTAAGCACTTACCATGTGTGATTCCAGACCTTTATCTATAGAAATTAATATGTAGTAATATTAACTTATGTATTTTGTTACTTAAAAACTGATTTTGCTACATCTAATACTTTATATCTTGCTTACTACACTCAAAAATATTCCTGAGTATATGGAAATGCATGAAACTCATCACTATATCATGAAAGCTTTAAGAGTTTTATGCTAATATTTCCAAGTCATTTTTCTGAATGAGTTTAATTTCATGCATTTCATCATTTCATCTATAGCAGCTTAGACTATAGATACATTTTAAGTATTTTAATAAAAAATTTATAACTTGTTTCCCAATTTTTAATATTGCCAACAATGCTACAATAGGGGAAGTTATATATGACATCCTCACATGCCTGTAAACATATTTCTGAAGAATAAATGATGGGAAATGGAATGGAATCATTTTGATCCTTCAAATTTCTGATAGATTCTTCTGAATTATTCCTCAAAACGTTATTGATTAATAATCCATCAAATTGATGAGAATTGATCATGCATATTAAATTTAAGTTTGTGTTCAAAATGGGAATGTGTTATTTTTTTCTCAAGGTTGGCATGAGGATTACATGAGGTGACACATATGTAGATCTGTCACTGCTGGAAGGCTGGTGTCTGATAAATTCCCTTTCTCGGCTGCCCTGCTTTACACAGAGCAACAATGCACACTTGATACTTGGCTCTCGTTTCTTCCTAGTAAATGTGCTGCTCTCAGGCTCTGCTGTTCACACCTGCATCAGGGCTGGGTTTCTTGTTAGTGCTTGTCACTACTGCCTCACGTTGGTCACTGTTCTGTGGTGCGTGGGGCCCACCATGATTAGAATCTTAATGGTTTTTCAAGCTCCTTTGTAGGTGTTGACCCAGTGTTCTTGTTGCACTTCTTCATTTCCACGGTGTTTCTGTTTTCAGACGCAGACTTGTAGTTTGAATGACTCAGCATCCAAGTGTCTACATCTACTTGGTCTGACGGAAGGTGGAGAAGGTGACGCGGAGAGATGTGAGGATTCTGAGTTCTGACGCTCTTCGGCACTCTGCCTGTGCTCCTGCGTGTGTGCTGCGGAACTCCACGAGACCGTGGCACTCACACATCCCATGCCCCCCTCCTCCCTGTAGGACAGCGTTCACAACATTGTCATCTCAAAGCTGGGATGCATGCTGTGTGAAAAGGGGGTGCTGTACAAGACCACTCTGCAGAGGAGAAGTGGATGCCACCTCAAGTATCTGCAGCACATAAGATTGAGTCCAGGTTTTACAGGCAATCTCAGAGAACCATGAACGCCTCAACCAAGTCTGGGTGGGCTTTCTGGATGAGAACACTGTTCTCTGCCTGCCTCATGAATGACCCTCTTCTAATCCCCCCGTGGTGACAGCTCATTTCATCATTGCACAGCTCTGAACATTGAGTCCGTTTAGTTTTATTTGCTATAAAGTTCTGTAATGCTTGCTCTGTGCAGACTGGGTACTTTACAAATATTTACTCATTTTATTCTTAATGGCTGCCCTATTTTTCTGGTTCTATCCTTTAAAGAAAGATAAAACATTGCTAATACCTTTTCCGTGTAACAGTCTTCAGATACCTCAGGGATAACCACTGTGCTTCTCAGGTCTGCCCCTTTCCTTTCAAATGATAAGACCCCAGTTCATGACCCTTCAGGATTGTGAGTTGTTCATATCCTGATGACTCTCCTCTGAGTGTCCTTTGCTTTGTCAATGTCTCTTTCAGACATTCTGGCCCATGGATGTGTTTCTTTTGGAACATATCTTTTCAACTGATTTTTTTTTTTTTTTTGAGGTAGGGTTTCACTCCAGCCTAGGCTGACCTGGAATTCACTATGTTGTCTCAGGCTGGCCTTGAACTCACAGTGACCCTCCCACCTCCTGAGTGCTGGGATTAAAGGCATGCACCATCACGCCCGGCTTTGATTTTGTTTTTTAATAAAAAAAGCAAAGGGAGTTTAAATGCCTTTCTGTGGATCTTGCTTTCTCTGGCATCAAAGTTCCGTCAGTGTTTACTGCCTCATTTGAACATGTATGCACACAGTCTATACCACCAGCCCCAGGGCTGGACTCCAGGGCTGCTTCCTATTAAACAGCAGGGTCATAAGCTTCATTCAGCTTCATCTCAAAGTTGTCTGAATTTGAGAATCTGTTAAGTGTTATGTCCAGAAGTGAAATCAGGATGTAAACATCATCCAGCTTCACATAGCTACAGCCCAGCCAAGGGGATCCTCCGTGCCATGATACTAGCCACATTGCAAGTTTAGACTTGTCATTAAAGCCCGTTTTCTTTGCAATGCACTTTTCTCCACGTGGCCTGTGAAGCTGGATTTAATAATACTAACCTTTGGAATCAAAATGTGCTCTTGCACCAGGGTGTCACCGGAGAGCATATGGTTTGCCAATAGTTTAGAACTGGAGGCAAGAGAGGATTAATGGAACATGGAATTCCCCAAGCTCTCTTTTCTTAGCTTTATGGCTCTTGGGTCGTCTCCTTCCTCCTAACCCATCTTTTACAGCTAGCACTTAGCTTTATGGGCTCCTGCCTTTCTTCCCAGAATCCTCTCTCTGGGGATGCTCCATCTCTTTTCCTTAATTATATGGGACACTTTAACACTGACTTAGCTGTGCCAAACTGGTGGTCGCTTTCCAGGGGCTACTTTCCATAAAAGGCAGCAAGTGATTAGAATAACCAAAACATGATTTTCCTAGTGTTAGAGAATCACCTGTTTAGAGCTAGGCAACAATGTTGAACCAATTCTTTCCTCTTATGAATAAAGAAATCCAGACTAAGAGGACACATTTGCTAACTAAGATAACACAGATGCTATCTGCTATTAATCAGAATAAAGACAGACATGGAGCCTAGCACCAAACCTGGCTTGTCTGATGTTATACAGACTGTATTATACTTGGGATGTCTTTCATTGTATCTGTGGAATGCTTTGGTGGCAGTATTTTAGCTTTGACTTAGTCTATACCAAACTGGATAACTGAATGTCGAGGAAATTCAATCAAAACTGTGATTATGATCATAAAATTCTAGAAAGTGGCTGGGATTTCTCTAGTGCCTCTTGCAATGTTTTTAGTCATGTCTTTGCTGGTCAGGTGTGATGGAAAGGTGACAGTGTTGACTTCTGTTAGTGTCCTTGGCTCCTTTCCTTTAGCCTTGTACGTGGCACCGTAATTGCTACTCAGTGAACTGTAGTTAGAAAGCTACTAGTTTTCTCCCTACTGACTTTTGACATGGAGAACCTTTTAGATCTCTGGACACAGAGGATTTTGCAAAATGTAAAAAAATAAAACCATGAAGTGAGTATTTCCAGGCACACAAACATAGGAATCCATCTATTTCAGTGATATTGCAGATTGAATTCTTGAGTTGGAAGGACCTTATGCACCTTTAAATCAGATCCTTCTAGCCACAAGGACATTTAGGCTCCAAAAGGGTCAAGCATTTGCTACGAGTCATAGAGCTGTTTTGTTACAAAACCAAGAATAGAACCTGGCTATCCTGACTCGAATGTCATTGCCCAAGTCCATCTAGCTTTCACGTGAGAGCAAGTAAACAAACGGTCTGCTTCTCGGCATTGTTTAGCTTTGATTGATAGCAAAGGAGATCACGCACCACTTACAGTAATCTCGTAAGATTTTATAATAATCCTGGCATTATCCTGTTAAACGGTTGCTTCAGCTCTGTGCTTAATAGATTGAAATCTATTATTCATAATGCCATCTTGCTTCTGTTCAAATAACATTATCCTTATGACTAAATTTTATGGATTCATACTTAATTTCATACCAGAGAGGGTGATAAATCATTAGAACCAAGTTTTCATTTGTGAATTCAATTTGGCAGGTATTTTTAAAGCACCTGCTCCGCATCTGGCACTAACCTTGGTGTTTCAGAGAACTCAGAGACTATATGTGGAGTGGGTGGTAGTGTCCGAGGGGTAGTATTCTGTGGTAAACTTCACAATGATCAGGCTACCTGGGGCATGACACAATGCTGTTTCTAGAGCGTAGGGCTGGGTAGGGGTGGTGCTGTGGGTAAAGCCACTGATTCTGAGAGCAGACTGTATTGGGTTTGCATCTCTGTTTGGCTGTTTGCTAGCTGTTTTCTCTTGGGCAGGTAACTGTGGTCAAGTCTCACTGTTCACATCTGAGGGTAGAATAACACCTGCTTTGTCAAGTTGTTTCAAAGACTGTGTTAAAAGACAAGGCAGAAATCACTTAGCACATTCTTGATACACAGTTCTCAAAAATTATAGCTAATATATAAACACCTTATCATTTTATGTCAATGAAGTCTCTATCTCAATAGAGTGGAAAGTAGAAACGTTACCTAGATACTTCTAGGGCAAGAGAGTTTGGTCTTTCATCTGAGCTACGTGGGTATTATTGATTGATAGACTTTTGGTTTCTGGACCAAGTTCCCATAGGTTGGTTTAGCAGGGGCTGCTTACTAAGTGTAACCGTCTCTACCTTTGATAAAGAACGCAAAAGGTAAAGTTGGGGATAACAGTGGCTTCGCCCTGGAGCTACTTTCAATTTATTTTGAACTCTTTGTTTTGTGAGAGGTATACTCCAGGCAGCTGTCTCCTTTCTGTTTACCTCAGGTTCTCGGCTAAAGGCTTCCTGAATGACAGTCAATTACTTGGGCCCACACCTGCCTTGCCTCTACTATAGTACCGTTGCTTATAAATTGGCCCCTTAGAGAGAACATTCTAGTCAAATGTTACAATGCTGAAAAATATGAAGTACTCTTTTGGTTGATCTAAAAATCAACAAATGATCATATCATATCGTTAATTTCTGACCCCAAATTCTAATTCTAATTCTTTGTCTTCTGATCATCTCCTTTTATTTACATTTTTGCATATGTGAGTGATATGAAGAATATATATATATATATATATATGGATATATATATATGAATACATATATATATATGTGGATATGGGGAAGGAAAATGACATTAATGTACATAAATCATGCCTAATTTGAAATTAAATGTTTCTTAAACAATGTTGTAGCCAGACCATTAATCATTTTGCAGAGAAGGTGACATAAACCAGAGTATAGTGGAATACTAGGGATCTGTGAGTTGCTGTCAGTTTGAAGTTTTATATATTTTCTCATTACTGAAAAATACTGTGACCTAGTCTTCAGAGAAAGAAAAAACTTGTGGAAAATAATAGTGTTGTTGAATGTTTATGTGAGACCATTTCTATGTATGCAAAATTAGAAAGCTAAGACATACACTGTGTTTGTATAATTATAAAGATGTATTGACTAGAACACCAGTTAAGATACTTTCTTTCTAGACTCATCTAGATACTTGTTTGTATCCATTCTCCAATCCAGATTGTGTGACTAAACAGTTTCTTTTTAATTTTTTTTTGTTTTTATTTATTTATTTATTTGAGAGCAACAGACAGACAGAGAGAGAAAGAGGCAGATAGATAGAGAATGGGTGTGCCAGGGCCTCCAGCCACTGCAAATGAACTCCAGATGCATGTGCCGCCCCCTTGTGCATCTGGCTTACATAGGACCTGGGGAAATGTAGCCTCGAACCGGGGTCCTTAGGCTTTATAGGCAAGCACTTAACTGCTAAGCCATCTCTCCAGCACCAACAGTTTCTTTCTAGAAAATGTATCAACTAGAAGAAAATTCTAACACTAAAATAATTGAGAATTCCAAAGGCTGAGAAAAATCACAAGACTCCAGTGTATTAGCCTTGTGTATTAGAGTTGAAATCTGATTTTGGTAATTAATGCTATACCTATTGTTAAAATAGGAGAAAATATACACAAGAATCACCAAACAACTGCAAATCCAACTTAGAGGAAAAAAAAAAAAGAAGACTCACTGTATATGCTTGTTTCCCTCCACTTCTGACTTTTTAGTGATCAAGATAGATCCATAGTCAGGAAACTGCCTTGTCTGTAGTTTCCATGTGTGTACATACCAACCATCACCAACCCTTTCCTCATTCAAAAGGATAAGTGCAAAATGCAGATTTCAAGGAGATTCTAGCACAGCTATAGTGTTTGTTACCCTCATCAGTCTCCTCTCTCCCTACCCCTCCCCTCCTCTCTCTCTCTCATGCACACACACACACACACACACACACACACCCATACACATATACACCCCCCCCCAGCTCCTTCAGTGACCCGGGAGTACACTGCCCATAAGAGAAAGATGTCCAACCACATCCATGCCAAAGTACAGTAACAAACGTCTTTGGCCTCCCTAGAACTGCAGGGGAGAAGAGCATTGAACCATACAAGGTAAATAGCAACTAGCCTGTTGTCACCAGCCAAAGGGAGTGACAAGTCCATCTGTCCAGAAGTTACTTTAAAATACCCTATCATGCCCCATTTTATAAAGACCATTATGGTGAGACAGAAATTTATTCATAATCCATCTTTTAAAGCTCTAGACCTATAAACCATGAATTGATTTTACCATCTTCAAAATTTTGGCAGAATGATGGCAAAAACAAAGGGACAGAAAGCCAGAAATGAGAGGACCTAGGTATTGATCTGGTTCATTGATCTTATTTTACAGAGCTGAGGGGTCTGGCTAGAGTAGACTTGCGCACTTGCCTCTGTAGTTACCGCCTCTTCTGCATTCCTAGAATAAGTTCTTAGATAGCCTTTCTTTTTGTTTTTGTTTTTGTTTGTCGAGGTAGGGTCTCGCTATAGCCCAGGCTGACCTGAAATTCACTATGGAGTCTCAGGGTGGCCTCGAACTCACGGCAATCTTCCTACCTCTGCCTCCTGAGTGCTGGGATTAAAGGCATGCGCTACCATGCCAGGCTAGATAGCCTTTCTTGCTGCTTGTTTAGGCACAAAAGTTCCCTTTCTCTGTTTTGATTTCAGTTGTACTGCGTGTGGCAACTGAATTATTACAGTTGATATCCGTGTGTTCTCTAGGCAATCTGAAATTGACTTGGTTTATAATGGCAAAATTCACACTAGTCATAAGAAACTCTTAACAGATGCAGGAATTCAATTGGGCCCATATAATAGTAGCAATAATGATGAAATTGAATTCTTTCTCTCTGTTACAAAAAGCTAAAAACAATTTATGGGTTTTCTTATTAATCCTCACATAAGAACTATAGCTGTTTTGCTAACTGAGATCTTAATCACAGAGATCTGAGGGGAACTGCGAGCACCTGTGTGGGCATCTCAAGGCTTATGTCAGTTTCTTGGTGTTGCTAACTTGGGGGGTGATCAAATATCAGGACCTCTTTTAATCTTAGTTTTCTTGCCACTTACAGGGGAGGAGTTGACTGTGATGATATCTGAGATTCATCTATGGGCCACTTTTGAGTCTGTTTACAGACATCTGAATCCCCTGGTTAGGCTTCCTTACTCAGCTTAACATCTTGTGTAAAGCTTTTTTTTTTTTCTTTTTAACATACTTATTCTTCTAGAACATTACTGATTATAAATTTTCTCTTTCTTTTTCATGAGAGGAATATCAAAAAGGCACTGATGCCTTTTCTGTGTCAGAGAGCTCTGGCTGAGAAAGACAAAGACAATAAGCTGTGATTGGAAAAGTATCTCATTTATCCCTGGTCAAATGCATTTTATTTATGTGTGTATATGTATGTTGAATGCATGAATGCATATGTGTGGGTGTGCAGGCCAGAGGTCAACATCAGGAGTCTTTCTCAATTAGGCTCCACTTTGTTCTTCAAGACTGGGTCTCTGGTTGAGTGTGGAAGTCACTGATTCAGCTAGACTAACATGCCAATGAGTCCCAGGAGTGCCCTATCTCTGCCTCTCCAGTGACAGAATTATGAACACGAGCATGCACCACCACATGGAGTACATATCTGGATGTTGGGGGTTATAACTCAAGTTCTGGTGCTTGTGCAATAAGTAGCTTACCCACTTACCCACTAAGTCATCTCCCCAACCACACCTTTATCTTTCTTGAAGATTTCTTATGCAAGAGAGTGAGAAAGACACACACACACACACACACACACACACACACACAGAGAGAGAGAGAGAGAGAGTGTGTGTGTGTGTGAGAGAGAGAGAGAGAATTGGTGCACCAAGGCCTTCAGCCACTACACTCAAATTCCAGATTCATGTGCCCCCTTGTGTACATGTGTAACCTTTTGCTCTTGTGTCACTGAGCATCTGGCTTATGTGGGACCTGGAGAGCCAAATATAAGTCCTTAGGTTTCACAGGCAAGTGCCTTAACTGCTAAGCCATCTCCCCAGCCACATCATTTTTTTCCTTCTATCTTTAAAATGGAATCTGGTTTTTCACATATGTTAGGCAAGAGCTGGGCTATGAGCTCATCCCAGCTTGCCTCTTAGTAGTAGTTAGGCCCATGGTAAGTTTCTCTCATTCTAAACCTTTTGCTTCTCAGACTGAGAACATCCATTGCAAGTTCTTCCAGTGTTCTTCCTTCAAGACATTTCCATTCTTAATTCATCCTGTCTTACTCCCCAACCTGATACCTCCGTCTCCTCATCACCTGTCACAGCCTTAATTCAATGTCCACTTTTTCTAAGATAGCAGTTGTCATGCCTAGAAATGTATTGGAATCACCCAGGAAATCTGGTAGGTAAAACAGGTACCCATCCAGTCTAGCTCTGAAGGTCAGGGCCATACATTAGTATGTTGCAAATGTCTGAAGGTGAATCTTATTCCTTTTTGGTTTTTTGCAAATCAGTATGCCAATAGTCCTGGGGCCCTGGTTCCTTAAGTAACCTTTGTTTACACATGAGCTTTAATACATTTTGTTGCCTATTTCCTTTTAACCTATGAAGGCAACCCTTAGTTATTGTAGTAAACTCCTTCCTTTGCTCCTCAAATGAACATCCTGTGAATCTTCCTCCTCCCACTTCATTTTCTCTATGATTCTGCTTCTATTAGGTCTTCAAACGTCTTTCTTTGCTATTATCAGGTGGACAGCAAAATCTCTCTTGTCTTCAACTTCCTCAAGGTCGCTTTAGGGTCTAACAGTATTTTTCACTATTGGCCTCTGAAATCATTTCGTTCTCTTGGCTTCTGTGATCCTGCCTTCCCTTAGGGGTATCATTAGAATAAGAGCTGAACTCCAAAGGCGTATGGGTTAAAGGCTTCGTGTTGGCTGATGGGCTTTGAGTAAGCCATTTGGGGAGGTCCCAACGTCTCTCATGTCATCAGTAGATTCATCTATTGATAGGTCCACCATCTGATGGCATTATAGGGAGGTGTTGGAAATTAGGAAGTGGGGCTCAGTTGAAGGAGGTAGATCATTGGGACTATTCTGTTGACAGATATACATGGCCCTTGTCCCCTCTAGTGCTATTTCCTGCCAATGGGGGGGGGGCGGAGGCTGCGTTTCCATTATATTCCTTTCCACTGTGATCCATTGCCTTACCACAGGCTCAGAAATCCCAAGCCAAGTGAATAGAAATTGAAACCATAAGCCAAAAATAAATTTTTTCCTACTTTGTTGTTTATCTTAGCTATTTTATCACAACTGCGAAAAAAAAAAAAAAAATGACTCACATACTTGGTTTCCCCTCTAGGTCTCAAAAGGTTCCTTTTAAATTAAAATTTCCTGAGGTATAGCTGCTTCTCATTGTTCTACCCTAGTTATTCTTGCATTTTTGATTACTTTTTTGCTCCCATGTTTATTTGCTTGTTTGTGTTTATTTTTGTATGTGTGGTGGTATGTTTGCATGTGTGTATGCCTGTTTGCATGTGCCTGGGAAAATATACATGTACAGGTCCACATATACACAGAACACATGCGTGTGGAGGCCAGAGTGTCACCTCAGGTGTCATTCTCAGGAATGCTGTTCACCTCCTTTTGAGACAGGGCTTCCCATTGGCCTGGAACTCACCAATTAGTCTACACTGGCTGGTCAGCAAGCTCCAGTGATCCACCTGTCTCCACCTCCCTAGTCCTGGCATTTTAAGTTCATGCCACTATACCTGGCATTTTAGATAGGTACTTAGAGAGGATTGAATTTAGGTCCTCATGCTTGCAAGGCACACACTTTAACCACTGAGCTATCTGCTTACTCTCCTAAGTTTAACTGATCATATCCCTGGAAAGGTTTCTGAAATCTGCCTATATTTGTATTCAGTCATATCTCATGAGAGCCTCTACCTTTTAATATCAGTGATCAAATCTTTTTCTTTGATGAAACAGTGCCAAGAACAAAGGACTCACAATCTGCCCGCGTATATAAAGCCATTCCTTCCCTGTCCTCAACTATATACAGTCTTCTAGCTACAGCCCAATAAAAATGGCTATTCGTCACAAAGTACCCCGGGGCTTTGGAAGCATACAAGATGCTTTATAACAATGGTATGTTTTGCGTGGTTACCTATGATATCAGTATGCGTTTTATATGCGTTGCAGTGTTAAAACTTTCTAACAAATTTGCAAGGGCTGAATTAGGAGATTTCTCTTACTAGATAGAGAGGTCTTTGTTGAAAACATTAAATGTGGCCAAGTGGCCAAAGTGATGCAGCTACTATTACTACTGGGAGAGCAGGGCCCCCAAACCCTGTTGATGACAGGATGTCACATCAGACCTCATGTCATACACTGCTAGTTGGTGCACCAGCGAGGGAGACTCTACTGAAGAAGGTTTTATGGAAAACACAGAATTTTTTTTTCTACTATTGAAAAAGAATAAAATATGGGCCAGGGAGGTGCTCTTCCCCAAACTCTCTGCCTAACATGCATGAGTCCCTGAGTCCAATTTCTAGTACAACAAAATAAATAACGTGTCTTGGACAGTTTTCTAACTCTCATTGTTCTTGGAACTTCCCATTTGCAGAGTGGATCTGAGCAGCAGATCACAGTGTCTCTTGGCCTCAGATTGCAAAGACACCCTTCTAGGAGGCCAGATCCTCTGGGCTGTCAGTTTGTCATTTTGTAGTATCTCCCTTCTCATTCTGTATTTTATTTTATTTTATTTTATTTATTTTATTTTATTTGAGAGAGTGAGAGAGAGAAGCAAAGAGAGAGAGAAAAAGAGGAAATGGGCATGCTAGGGCCTTCAACTACTCTGAACAAATTCCAGATGCTTGTGTCACATTGTGCATCTGACTTATGAGGGTCCTGGGAAATTGAACCTGGGTCTTTTGGCTTTGCAGGGAATCACCTTAACCAGTAAGCT
Organism: Dipus sagitta; assembly: GCA_036346955.1. Lineage (NCBI taxonomy): Eukaryota > Metazoa > Chordata > Mammalia > Rodentia > Dipodidae > Dipus > Dipus sagitta. The sequence continues at coordinate 89,321,161 of CM070781.1, read as the reverse complement.
GTCTCTTCAGCTCTCCCTTCTTATTCTTAACACACTGTATTGAAGTAATTCCAATTAATGTGACAAGAGCCTTGGCCTTGGTCCCATATTCTTATCAGCTAACAGCTGAGGAAGGATTAGTTCACAGCTTTGCGAAGCAGTCAGTAGATAGCTTCTACCCATGAAGAAGTTATTTGCAGAGAGCAGGGACTTAGGTCCTTTACACAATGCCTGTATGCTTTTAGAAACTTAAGACAGTACTTTCTTTTAAGTAGTAATCAATACTAATTTATAAGTAGATAGAGGGCAAAGGAGCTTGTCTTCTAATCTGTTTATTTTTTTGTGTGTGGTGTGTGTGGATGCATGCATGTTTACATGTGCCTGGTGAGGGGTGGGACACACATGGAAGTGTAAGTGCCTATGGAGGCCAAAGGACAGTGTTGGATGTCTTCCTTAATTGTTCTCTACCTTCCTTCCTTCCTTTCTTTCTTCCTTCCTTCCTTCCTTTCTTTCTTTCTTTCTTTCTTTCTTTCTTTCTTTCTTTCTTTCTTTCTCTCTTCCTTTCTTTTCTTTTGAGACTGAGTCTCTGTTGTAGTAAGCTTTTCACTGCTGGTAGAAAACACCCAACCAAGAGCAATCTGTGGAAAAGGGTTTATTTTGACTTACAGACTCAAGAGAAACTCCATAATGGCAGGGGAATATGATGGCATGGGCAGAGGGTGGGCATCACCTCCTGGCTAACATCAGATGGACAACAGCTGCAGGAGAATGTGCCAAATAATGGCAAGGGGAAGTTGGCTTTAACACCCAATCCCAACAATACATTGCCTCCGGGAGGCTTAAATTCCCAAATTGTCACCAGCTGCGGACCTAGAATTGAGTACACATAAGTTTATGGGGGATATCTGAATCAAACCACCACAGTCTCTCACTGAACCCAGAACTCATTGCTTCAGTTAGACTAGCTAGGCATTAAGATCTAGGGATCCTCTGTCACTATCTCTCAGCACTGGGATTACAGGTGAATGCCATTATGCCCAGCATACTATGTGGGTGCTGGGGACTGAACTAGGTCTTCCTGCTTGTGTAGCAAACACTTCATTCACTGAGCAATCTCTCCAGCCCTAGTCTTTAAAAAAAAAATCAGCCTTGGTATTTTATTAGAATACTGGTTATGAAGGGAAGTTTTACTTGATGGAAATGGTATAAATTTGTGCTCTCTGTTTTTAAAGAGAAGCAAAATCATAAGTGTTTGTGTTGGAAGGGATTCAATAATAGGTTTAAAAAACAGAATCAAATTAATTTGTAGTTGGGTTATTTGTTCTCCCATTAGAAAAAAAATTGAAGAAATTTTTATTTCTGATAATATTTAAGGTGATCCTGGTAAGAAAAACGTCCCTCTTCCCTTTAAAAATGGATGCTTATAAGTGTTCTCTAGCTGTCTGTTTTTTGAGTTCCATCCGGTAGTAGCAGTTGGTGAGTGGGCACAGTACCTATTGTAGTCTCAAGACTTGACTTGTAAATGTTTCAGGTTTGGGTCCATATTATCATGCATTTGAATCACTCATTCTCATATGCATAAAGCTTTAGAGTAAGTGTAGGAGTTTCCTTAGCATGGTGATGTAGTATAGAAATTCTGGAATCAGGACTAGATAACTTGAGTGTGAATCACTTGCTTACTGTCTAACTTTGGCCAAGCTGTAGGATTTCTCTGTGCCTTAGATTCTACAAATGAAAAAAATCCATGAGCTACAGAGAAAGCTCAGCAGTTCAGTGTACTTTCTCCACACACACGAGGGCCTGAGACTGCCCAGGTTCAAATTTCCAGAGTGCCCATTAAACATCTGGGTATGGCCAATTACACTTGTAACCCCAGTACTGTAGGAGAGCAGAGACCCAGGAATTGTTGGGGCTCACAAAAAAAATCAGCACGCTCCAGGATCAGTAAGAAACTCCAGGTCCCATAGCGGGGTGCAGACCTGGTTGTTGTTAGGGCTCACAAATCTCCCAGAAAATTCTGGAATCAGTAAGAGACTTCTATTCAAACAAGAAGCATCAGAAGAATAATGGAACAGGGCAATAGACTTTCCACTTGGGCCACCTCTAGTGAATAAACCCCACTTCAGGTGAGTGCATGGGATGCTGCAAGGTCACATACACATGTGTACACCACACAGAAACACACACACACACACTCCACAATACCACATCCCATATACTCATAAGCAAAAAAATTAAAACTGAATAGATGATTACTGCTATTCACCTTACTCAGAGCTCTGTCATCTGAATGAGAGGAAATGACATGTGGAGTTCTGAGTCCAGCACATGACACATAGATTAGTAGTCATAATAGCTATTATTGGATTTTAAAGTTTTTTTTTAAATCAATCTAGTGGTTTTATGTTAATTTTCAGTGATTTTTCTCAATTACCCACCCTCTTTTCTCTACTTAGCCCCAGTTACTGTGAAAGGCATAGTTTTGGAAAAGCCAATTTGAACAATTCCATAGAACGTGTGAAGCTTCACCAGAGAATACTTAGGGCCAGATAGCATTCTTCTTAGGACTTGCCCAGCAGTTGACTGGTATCTGGCTCATTTTTCAAATATATATATGTATATATATATATATATATATATATATATATATATATATATGTATTACAAGCTTGGCATAGTGGTACACACCTGTAAACCCCTTAGTCTGGAGATGGAGCCTGGAGGATTAGGAGTTCAAGGCCATCTTCCATTATATAGGGATTTCAAGGCCACCTTGGGCTATATGAGCCAACTTCAGTAAATAAGTAAATTAAATAATCATGGTATAAGTTCATCAAGTATTATAGATAAACCCCAGATGCACGCTAGCTCTTACCTTTAGTTTTATGTTGGCACACATTTGTCTATGTGTGTGGTATGTGTGCATGTATGTATGTGTGTGGGCATACCTATATGTATGCACATGTGTGTGCATGAATGTGGAAGCCAAAGGTCAACATTGGAGGTCTCCCTCAGTCACTCTCCACCTGATTCTTTGAGACAGGGTCTCTTGTTGAACCTAACGTTTAAGGATTTGGTTAGACATGTTAGCCAGTGAACCCCCATGGATTTCTTGCCCCTTTCCAGGGTTGGCATTATAGACATATGCCCCCACACTCAGCAATTTACATGGATTCTGGAAATCTGTATATAGGGACTCATGCTTGCAAGGCAAGGACTTTACCCATTGAGCCATACCCCACCCCTCACCTTTTGTTTTATTTATCTTTTTTAGCACGATGGCAGATGACATTTAAATATGATAGCAAAGGAAATTTGTTTCTTCCCTCACATTTTACATGTCTTCACAAGTTTCTCCCTGACTTTCAATGAACAGCAATTCAGAAGTTCAAGTTTCAGGTGAAAATTCAGGTTGAATTCAGCTTTAATATTTTATTAGCACTGATTTGCCTCTGAATATGAATTAATGCAGTATCATCTTAGGAGCACTTGATGACAAGCAGAGACAAAAATCCAGCCAAGATAATACTGAACAGGGCAATTTCTTTTCTCTTATCTCTATTGAAACACCACCAGTAAGAAGCCCTTAGGTCTTATTATGCCTTTGAAATGTGGATAACATCTAACTCTCATCCATTTAGCAAAGAAGAAAGAAATCCAAACATCATTATGGGTGCTGTCAGAAACAATTGTGGTGTTTATCCACAAATCTAGCAAACTCCTGAGCCTTAACTTATTAGGCCATTGCATTTGAATGCAAATTACGCTAATTTTAGGGTAAGAAAGCACTTGAATTTCTACAATGTAAGGAAAAGAAAAATCAAGGATAATTATGATATTCGCTTGAACTGAAATAGCAAGAAGAAAAAGGTGATCAAGAAGAAGAAACAGAAGAAGGTGAAGAACTATGTGTGTATTTAAAATTCTACCCAGTGCAGGGAAGGTGACTTTCCAGAAAGGCAGTTTTGGCTGTGTCAGTGAGGTCAAGGCTAATGTGGGGGGAAATGAGAGGAGAAATTAAAAGCTTATAATGTCACTGATGTGTTTCGGGGTTGTGGGAAGTATCTGGTGAAAAAAATTGAAACCTAATTAATATTTTATCCAAAATGGGATATCAACCTGTATTATCTTAGAGATTTATAACAGAAGAAGCTCACTCTCTTTTCCTCTCTCCCCCTCTCTTTCTTTCATTCTTTTTTTCTTTTTTCACTCCCTCTCATTTTGAGTATCAAAAGATAGGCTAGAGGGCTGGAGAGATGGTTTAGCAGTTAAGCACTTGCCTGTGAAGCCTAAGGACCCCGGTTCAAGGCTCAATTCCCCAGGACCCACGTTAGCCAGATGCACAAGGGGGCACACGTGTCTGGAATTCGTTTGCAGTGGCTGGAAGCCCTGGCGCGCCCATTCTCTCTCTCTCTGCCTCTTTCTCTGTCTGTCGCTGTCAAATAAATAAATAAAAATAAAAAAACATAGGCTAGAAACATAGAGGGATGATTTTATTTACTGAGAAAAGTTGTAAATCTGTGAGATAGCATGCTGCTTGACTAAGTCTCTTTTCTTTCTCTCCTCAGTGTGGAAGTCTAAAGTGGGACTTGGGGCACTGTCAAATGACTCATTCTTCACAGTTGCCCTGTAGAATCACATCTGTAAACCTTAGCTAGCATCTGGATGAGGCCCAGGGACAGGCGCCAGGGCTTTACTTAGCTGGTACAAGGAGCAAAGACAGGTTTTAATCCACCAGACAGCTGATTTGTCCATGTCTTGGAGATGTGTGCAGGAGACAGGTGCCTCTCTGTGTGTCCCAGAGCTCTGGGTATGTCCTCCGTGGAACTTCACAGTTCCAGTCTGCACAGCTGGAGTTTGGGCACGCTGGCGCCTAGCCAGCAAGTGGATAAGATGGCCAGCGGGTGTTGAATGTGACGTTGGAAGCTCTGAAGGCATAGATTGGCTTCAAATTACACCTTAACTTTACCTCATGCAAGCTGGGTATGTTGGGCAAGCTGGTCGCCCTCTCTGAGTTTCACCTTTCTCTAAGACAGAAATGGGGATTTTGAGGTTGTTGTTTGTCTTTTCTTCCTTCCTTCTTCCTTCTCTTCCTACTCCTTCTTTCTCCCTCCACCAACCCGACAGGGTTTTATGTAGTCCAGGCTGGCCTTAAAATTACTATGTGGCTGAGAACGACCTTGAACTTCTGATTTTCTTTGCCTCTACCCGCTAAGTGCTGGGATTACAGATGTATGCTACCATGCAGTGCTTGAGATGGATCCCAGGGCTCTTTGCAAGCTAGGCAAGTTCTCTGCCTACTGAGACACATCCTCAGCCTTGTTCTGAACTTTTAAATGAGACAATGCTTGCACAGTGCTTACAGAAAGCCGGGCCCTCAAAGGATCCCAAGTGAAATGCTTGTTGTCCTATAGAGCGCACTATAAATGTGCACCGTGGCAGATAATTTGAGGGCCTCGTTGTTAGCAAGTGACCATATCAAAAGGAGGCACTATCTCTGCATAGCTTTTGCCTCAAGTGCACTCTATAATTCGCATGTCTCCGTGGATGAGCTTTCAGGGGAAAAGGTGATGGGTTCGTAGTTCAGCCAAAATGGTATGCCCTGTGGTTTACAGGCTGGGTAACTAGGGCTAAATTTTGGCCCCAGAAGCTTTAATGTGTTTTATCATCAGTTTCTCTGTACCAGTGGGAGCAATAACGCCCCCACTTACAGCTCTAAGAATGACAGGAGATGGGCACGTATACTCTATGTGTCACCTGCATGGAAGGGTATTATGGTAGTTCACCAACGATGAAGAGGACCTCCTATCCAGGTTCTCCTGGAAGAGCATCTGAACCACTCCTGTGTTAATTGTCCTCCCTCACATTTCCCTTTTGGGAAAAATCTGTGAAAGAATAGTCTTTGTTATTACCACCTGCTCCATCCTTCAATGCCATTCTAACCAGATTTTGGATCTTAACATCTTTGTGAAAAATGATTTTTTAAAAAATTTTTGTCACTGAATTAATAAAATCCCAAATGGTAAAAACCCAAAGCCCTTTCTTTTTGATCTGTAACATCTGACCTGATGGCCCATGCCCACCACAATGACATGGTGCCAGTCACCTTACACATTCGACTTCTTTTAACTTATATAAAGCCCTACATGAGTAATAGGACCCCATCTTACATAGGCTCAGAGATGGGAATTAATTTGATCACTGGCGTAACTGACACATGAGTGGCCAAAAAGTGTCTGGAACTGGGCTGGGCTCAACCAGTAAAGTGCTTGCTGTGCAAATATGAAGACCCAAGCTTGATCTCTAGAACCCATGCAAAAAAAAGCTCATCAGACATGATGACACATACTTGTAATCCCAGTGCTAAGGCGATGGAGACATGCAGATTCTCGAGATTTGCTGGCCAGCCAATCTAATTACTGAGCTCAAGGTCACTGAAAGACCCTGTCTCTAAAAAGGAGGATGACATTTCTAAGGAATGATGCTCAAGATTGCCCTCTGGCCTCCACACGTATGTGCACACATATATACCACCTTCGCCCCCCACACACACATGTTAAACAATATAAATCTTGAATATTTTTGGAACTGGTGCTCCTGCTTTGGGCTTTTTAAAAAATTTTCTTAACTCCTGTTTGTTACATCTTTGTAATAAAATATTCAAAGCACTCTAGACTGTTTTATGGTACTCTCACTTTGTGTTAAAACATCCAAAGCACCATGGGCTGTCTTATGGTGTTTGTCCCGTTCCTGACTCGTGGCATCTTCTTGACATACCTTCTGAATACTCTGAAATCCCTGAGCACTTCTGCTGTTGTAATTCCATGGTGTGGAAAGTAGGTTTTTTTTTTTTTTTTCTTAACCAAGGAAGCTTGTATTCTTGCCTTGGGCTGCTAATTCTGAAGTGTTAAAGTAAGACCTCAAGAACAGCCTCGGCTCCTTCCTGGCTCATTTGCCCTTATAGTCAACACAACACTGACCTTCTCCAGTTAAGAATTCCTTTTGGGTTAATTGTTTGTGGGTTTTTGTTTTTAACAAGAGTACACGGGGAAAGACAAATAGCCCAAGAGACCAAAATGTGCTTATTTCTCTCAGAAGTTGCGTTTGAAAACATCCCTTAGTGCTCTAGGTAATGAGAAAGACTCCTCGGTAGTGTGAAGTGCAGGGTGATTTAGATGCTAAGGCAACGCACAGGAGAAAGTGCGAGTGTGCACAGGCTGCCCAGGGGCACCACAAACAGGAGACAATGAGTGTTGTTGCTTTTCCTACTGACCTTTACTAACAGAGCTCTCGTTAGAAAACAGCTTGCTTTCCTAGATTATTGTCCAACCTGCTGTTTGCTCTCCTGCTTTGAAGAAAAGGAATAGGGGTATGTCAGCAGTGTGCTAGCTGATGCCCACTGTGTTCTCTCTCTCTTCTTCAACTTTGAAATCTCGTTCTTCTTTCTCTTCGAGCCAATAATTGATAACTTTGCTACATTCAAATATATACTCTGTGGGCATGGTGCTGATGTGTGGTGTGAATGAAAAACATAGGGTGGGCATCACATATATTTAAAAAAAAACCATATCAAACATAGACGGTTACTTGACTCAATGAGATGACCAATTTTATAGGTGAGGATCGTTAAATGTTGGACAGTTCAGATGGCTTATCTTTTATAGATATCTTAACTTATACTGTCCAAAATTCTGTAAAAGACACCATCCCATCCTAATAAACAGAAAAGATAAATAATTTCCTCAAAGAAGCATGTTAGATGGATTTGGGACCAAGGTCAACTTTTTATCAGTCAATCACTAGAAACAAAACCAGTTTCTATCTTTGATGTGTGAGTAGAAAAGGGAAAAAGACATTTGTGAACAATCGAGTGAGCTTTCCAAGTGTAAAAATAATTTTAAAAAAAGGTAGAGATTCTTTCTAGCCTGAAGGCCAAAGGATAGAAAAAAATTGGGCATGGAGGAGGGAAAGCTTCATTCAGGAAGGACCACTGGGGACTAGCATGATGTTAAGAGGTTAAAATAAGAGGGGAAGGAGAGCTTTCTTAGATATTGAAATCTATGGGGTTAGGGGACAGAGGCACGAGCAGACGACAGAGGTGTTTGAAGGGCGACACATGGATGAGTTCAGTAGCAAGGTAGGGTGAGAGAAGGGGAAAGAATATAAATTAGGTTTGAATTTTTTTCTAGACACCAGAAATTGGTGGAGCTTGACAAGTAATTCTGGGAAACTTTATTTACTATATTAGGTGACAGCAAAGGTCTTTGGACAGGGAACTTTAAGTTCCCTTTGAAACTTTCAAACTGTTCATTTATGAAGTCTATGTGGGAGAGCATGAAGCAGGAAGATATGGAAATTGTTTTTCTCAAAATTTATATTTGATAGAAATATCTATGGCGTTTGGCTAATTTCCAGCCCTTAGCCAAAGGATTCTGATTCAATATGGTCCGTGTGAATTGACAGTGTTTAAAGTTCCCCAGATAATTCTTAGGAAGGTGATTCAAGCACTGTGCTTTGAAAAATACTAGACTGGAGAGGAGGTTAATCATCAAGTGTAAGGTCAAAGGGGCAGTCTTTGTATAAGGAAGGAAAAGCACAGATGCAAAAGACATTTTGCAGGAAGCACCAATAGGACCCAGACCATTAATTTTATAGTTGAAAGAGGATTCAAAGAGAACTGCTGACTTTAAAATATGGGATGTTGGTGATATAGAGAATAGAAACAAGAGGCAGGGTGGATTTATCAGGTCCTGACAATAGTTAGTTTTGCCAACTGATTTTGGAGGTCCCAAAAGGTCTACTGCAAGGACATGTATACTAGGCAGAAGGCCACCTGAGATTTGGGTTGGAGAACAAGGTCTCAGCTAGAAAGGTGGTTTGTGATTTAAGTGAAGATGGGTATATTGAAAGAAAAAAAAATGCAGTCTAGAGTGAAAGGTCAGCTGCAAGCAGGACTGTGTGCCGTTATGACAAAAAAAAAAAAAAAGGAGGAGAGCTAAGATCATCAATAAGACAAGATAGTCAACTGCCCACCATGAGACTACCCACCTCTACCACATCTGCTAGGGCCCAGGAGAAATCATAGTGGAAATGGTTACATGAATACTCCTCTTACTACTAGCCTGACAACAATCTCCAGGGTAATCGTGACAGGCACAGTAATCAATCAGAACCCTTCAAAGCAGATATCCAGAGGATACAGAGAACTCAACACTAGATCAGACTGCCAACAGGCCTACCATGGCTCAGGGAACAATGGGGAATAGGGGGAGAAAAGACTGTAAAGGCCACAGAGTGGGTAGGAATATTCTGAGGTGTGGCTCCTCAGCTACCTTGTAGGGACTGACTGAGAACTTTATGACCCCACAGTGAATACCATAAGCCCACTAAGTAAGGAGGGCCTCCAGGGTTAGCAAGGGTAAGGACATAAGACAGTAAAGTATTTTAGAGCAAGCAGACAAAACAGTAAAACTATGTACATATATATATATATGTACATACACACAGTATTCTCATAGACAAACAGAATAAAAGTCTAGAAAGGTAAGAAAAGCCAAAAGATGATTCAGCTAAGAAAAAAAAAGACAGGAAAAAACCATAAACAGTTAAGCATAATTAAAGCCAGGTGTGTGTGTGAGTGTATGTGTGCAATATAGAAGTAAGTGTAGACTACAATTTGAAAATATCTTTCTAAAATATTTTTATTTTTTGAAGAGATATATATAGACACACACACACACACATATATATATACATACACACACATATATGTATATATCTATATCTATATCTATCTATATCTATATCTATATCTATCTATCTATCTATCTATCTATCTATATATATATATATATAGAGAGAGAGAGAGAGAGGAGGGAGAATGGGGACCCAAGGGCATCATGTCACTGCAAACAAACTCTAGACACATGGGCCACTTCATGCATTTGGCTTACATTGGCAGTGGGGAATCAAATCTGGGTCCTTAGACTTCATGGGCAAGCTCCTTAACTGCTAAGCCATCTCTCCAGCACTCAAATTCCTTTTTTTTTTTTTTTAAATCTTTGTTCATTTTTATTTATTTATTTGAGAGCAACAGACAGAGAAAGAGGCAGATGGAGAGAGAGAGAGGATGGGCACGCCAGGGCCTCCAGCCACTGCAAATGAACTCCAGATGCATGCACCCCCTTGTGCATCTGGCTAATGTGGGTCCTGGGGAATCGAGCCTCGAACCGGGGTCCTTAGGATTCAGAGGCAAGTGCTTAACCTCTAAGCCATCTCTCCAGCCCTCAAATTCCCTTTTTAATGAGCTCCTGAGAATCCTCCCAAGTGAAACTCTTCAAAAACATTACTATTTGTACAGGAGGGGCAGGACCTTTTGCTACTGAAAATGATGAAAGGGAATTTTAATCTGCTACAATGCTCTCCTACCTTGAACCTTGCTCAAGTCAGAAACCAACAGTCATCTTTACCTCTTTCTGCTACACCCTTGTCCTCTCAAATGTAGTCTGTCACAAACCCTATGTTGTCAAGTCTTAAGCTTGTCTTCTGGTCCCCTCCTGCCTGTATTGCTTCGAGGGCCTCTTTGCTGATGTCTTGGCACCCATTTTGATCACTCCATTGAAGAGGTCCTATCAGGTCCCTGCTTAAGTCCTGGATGGCTTCCCATCGTAACTAGAATAACGCACACAGTCCTGATGTGACTGGTGACATGTTAGCTGACCTGGCTCTTTGTTGCCTTCTCAGCCTCGGTCCCTACCCGCCATCCAACACTGACCTTCTCTTGGGACACAGTCCTCTCTTTCTCTCTGTGATAGATTTCATTTTTACCTGGTTTATCTATTTTTTTATTATTCCCTACTATAACAAAAGCCCCATAAGCATATGAAACTCTACTCCTTGGTCTCTTCCTATCTCTGCTCTTTGTCTTTACTCTGTCTCTCTGTCTCAGACTCTTTTCTCTCATATTCTCCCTCCCTCTCTCTTTCTCTCTCTCTCTCACACACACAAACACACACACACACACACATAGCACTTGATAAATGTTGAAGAAACTGGGCCATATTCTGGCCTCCTCATATGTGTATGTGTGTGTGTGTGTGTTCTAGAGAGCTTCTTCTTTAATCCTGTTGTTTCATCACTTGCTTTTTTTGACATTTAAACTTTTTTATACTTTTTAATTTACCATCTCAGTCATTTCTTCCTCAGAAAAGGTTTCTTTGACATTCAGATACATTAATATGTCCAATTAATAAAACGTTTAGCACTTACTACATTAATATTTGCATGTTTTGTGGTTAGGCACTTGAATGACATACTTCTCCTCTGGAAAGACTCCATACTTGGAGGAGAGACTCTCCCTGAACTGTTCAGTGCTGTAATCCTTGCAATCCCCGTACTGCCTAGTCCATTGTGGATGTTCAATAAGCATTTGTTGAATACGTGAATGAATGAATGAGGAGTATAAATTAAGCCTATTGGATGGAGAATAGACTTTTTAAAAATGTGGACCCCTGAGCTCTTTCATAGTTTTTTTTTTTTTTAGTAAATATACTAAATACCATCATGTGTCTGAATTCAAAATTACACACAAGACAGTTTCTCAAAAGTCATACAAATCAGAGCACATCTGTTTTGTTTATATCTTTTTTTTTTTCAGACTCAGTTCAATAAGCACTCAATCCATCTGTCAATGGAGTAACAGACCTAGAAGGCTAAGAAGAAGCTTATGATAGACACTCTCTGGCCAGATTGCTTTGGCCAGGGCTACTGTTTTTTTTTTTTTGTTTGTTTGTTTGTTTGTTTTTTCTACACTCAAAAATATTTTGTCAATTTTAGTGATGCTACCTAAGCCTTTTTATCCTTGAGATCCACTTTCTCTCAACAGTCCTTTTGATTCATTCCAGCAGAGAGGCGAGCCCTATGCTGTTCTATTTTTACATCTTAAAAGCAAATAGTTACCTTGAGTTGTCTAAACACAGAGCCTCACTGGCTGTCCCCAAGATCCACTCAGGATCACATGAAGTGCCAGGCAGCAAACCTAAACCAATCATGGGTCATTCTCACAGGGAGAGAGAACTTGGACTAATCCTGCGGTAATTTTTCTCAAATTCAAGTTCTTTTTTCTTTTTTCTAGAGTTGTCATTTGGAATATATTAGGAGATGAAAAAAAAAAAAAAAAAGACCATCAGATGATCCTGAATCGACCACAGAAATGCGATCCTTGAGGAAGGTTGTAGTGGTTTGATTCAGGTGTCCCCCATAAACTTAGGTGTTCTGGATACTAGGTTCCCCAGCTGGGAGCAATTGGAAATTAACACCTCCTGGAGGTGGTGTGTTGTTGGGGGCGGGCTTATGGGTGTTACAGCCAGTTTCTTCATGCCAGTGTTTGGCACACTCTCCTGTTGCTATTGTCTACCTTATGTTGGCCAGGGGGTGATGTCCACTCTCTGTTCAGGCTATCGTTTTTCCCTGACATCATGGAGCTTCCCCTCAAGCCTGTAAGCCAAAATAAACCTCTTTTTTTCCCACAAGTTGCTCTTGGTTGGGTGATTTATACCAGCAATGTGAACCTGTCTGCAACAAGGGTTAACCTCTATTTGTTTCTGACCCATTCTTCCCTTGATCTGAAGTTTTCAGATGCTTAAGCAAAACCACTCAGAATGTTCAAAAATTACCTCATGAGCAGGATTGACCTACTGTTCTTGGTCCTCATAAGCTGCCTTATCTGACACACCTAGAACCAGTCTCATCTGACATAAAGCAAGAAGAGTTTAGATTTGCACTGGGATTGTGGCCATTATTAACTGGCTAAGAGTTTCATGGTGGAGATATGTTTTGCAGATAAGTTAGGGAGTCAGGCACTTGAACTTTCCCAGCTTTTAAGCTGAAGAAGTGAGTGAAAAGAGGCTTTAATATTTATAAAGTCTAGAACTACACCTTTAAAATCAGCAAAATTCCCAGACACTTATTGTACAATAATATCTTTATTTGGAAACATTTCCAACTTGAACCCTCTTTTATTTCTTAAACTTTTAGTTGTTTTATTTTGCTTCTGAAGGCTGAACAAGGCACTCATGTTGTGGAACCTCTTCTTACCAGTCACATGTGAAAGGCTACTTACTTATATATAGGAAGGCAAGGAGAACAGATTGTGATTGTCAAAAAGGGAACATGAATCCCCAAATAAATTATCTTACAAAAATAGCACACTTGCTTTTCCACTTTCCTATTACTTGTAAAAGTCAAAATAAAATTCACAATCTGTATTCTGATAAAACAAGTTAAGACTACTATTTTTTTACATATTAAGCAAGTTCTTCACATAGATATATATTTTACACAATTTTTTTTCAAATAGGTCATGTATTTGCCATCTATTTCTTTGATCCATTACAAATCATTTCCCAAACTGACATTAAATTGGACTGGTGGGTATGAACCCTCTTTAAAAAATATTTTTAGTTTTTAATGTATAAGGAGAAAGAGAGAGAGAGAGAGAGCGAGTGAGCACAAAAGCTAGGTAGGGCCTCTTGCCCCTGAAAATGAACTCCACATGCATTTGTGCATCTGGCTTTACATGGGCACTGTAGCAGACAGCTTCAGGTTCGCTGAGATGAACTTCCAGACCAGGCACAGTTATGGAGGAAGGGATTTTTATTGAAGCTTACAGATCGAGGGGACGTTCCATAAATGGCAGAAGAAGCTGGCCTGCCTTCACAGGTCCAAGCAGAGAGAGAGAGAGAGAAGTACAAGCCAAAAACCAAAAGCCACAGCACACTTCAGGAACTCCAGCTAGGCACACTTTGCATATCTTTAGATTGAAACCTGAAACCCACCACCACAATTTAAGATCCACCCAGTGACATTGCCTCCAGCCAGGTGTCTGCAGATGCAAATTACAAACAAATAAACAACTGAAATATATTGGGGTCCCTCTATTCAAACCACCACAGGCACTGAGGAATTGAACTCAGGTCATTAGGCTTTTAAGCAAGCACCTTTAACTGCTGAGCAACTTTTCTAGCCCTGACCCCCTCCCCCAATTCTCTCTTAAAAAAAAAAAAAAAGAATTCTACATGGACAAGTTTCATAAACTATCAGCAACCATTGACATGCCTGGGGGCCATGTGTTCAAGGATCAAACATAAACCATGAAGGCCTTGCAGCTCTCTTTATCTTCCTTTCTTAAGAAGCTCATTGTTCCACCGTGTACAAAGGGGGTTCTGGTGGGTAAAAACCTATGTGCTTTGTAGAACTTCAAATCCCCAGGAAGCAGTCTGGTAAACACAGATAAAACATTTATCTGGTTTCTCTATGGTTTTACCTTGGAGGAGAAGGTGAAGAGCAGTGTGTATGTTAATAAAAAGTTATTTGAAAGTGGTACCCATACGTAATATAGTTCTATTAACTGAATTACAAAGACACAGTATCAAGGTCTTGATAAGTTTGCAAACTAATTATGGGCTTAAATTATACTTCAAATATTTTATTTAAAAAATTTTTCATTATTATTTTTGGTTTTTCAAGGTAGGGACTTGCTCCAGCCCAGGGTGACCTAGAAATCACTCTGTAGCCACAGGCTGGTCTCGAACTCACAGTGATCCTCCTACCTCTGCCTCCTGAGTGCTGAGATTAAAGGCGTGCGCCACCATACTCAAGCTAATTATACTTTAAATTCTTAGTTACACATTTTTTTTTTTTTTTTTACTGCATTTAACCATCGCTTTTACCTCATTTGTTGAAAACTGACAATGAGGTCTCATCCAGAACCTTCCAGGACTTTAACTTCCACTTGAGGAAAATGCCCAAGCGACAAGCCATCTGCACGTGCTATTCACTTGACATCTTCCCTGCTGGGTACAATGCTGGCAAATCCAAACCAAAGCCCTCCAGTCTAGCATTATGAAGGAAAGGTCCTACCGTATTTTGTAGGAACATACTGCACCCAGAGGATGTGGGCTAACGGCAGGGAGGACGGGAGAGGGAAAGAGTGAAAAGGAGCAAGGCCTGGGAATGATAGAGTGGAGACAGTAGGGCAGGTGGGCGATTGGTTTGGAGGCACACTGTAGGCCCACGGCTCTTTCAGTATGAACTAGCTCTGCTCCTAACTCTCTTCCTTATGTGTGTGCTCACATGTGCAGCTTTGTGCATATGGTGTTCTGTGCGAGTGCAGACGGGTGCATGCCAGCTTGCGCATGCCCCAGGTAAGAGGACGGCTTCCAGGTCAGTCCTTGCCTTCCCGCTGCGTTTGAGGCAGGCTTTCCTCTCTCTGCTGCTGTTGCTCGTTACCCTCTCCACAAGCTTTCTGGGAAACTCTTCTGTCTTTACCTCCCATCTCACCATCGGTCAGTGTGCCGGGACTACAGAAGCCCACCAAAGTTTACAGGCTTGATGTGGGATCCAGGGACGGAAC
Organism: Dipus sagitta; assembly: GCA_036346955.1. NCBI lineage: Eukaryota > Metazoa > Chordata > Mammalia > Rodentia > Dipodidae > Dipus > Dipus sagitta. The sequence goes on along the minus strand of CM070781.1, from coordinate 89,305,770 downwards.
TTGGGTACTCGGGCTTGAGCAGGGAACTGTATCCAGGGAACCATCGCTCCAGCCCTCGGAACTCTATTTCTGGAGCTTGTGATTCATTTGCACACATGGTCACTTGCCCTCCTAAGGTCCAAGCAGACACTGAGAAATCTAGTGCACATTCATCAGGAATTCACCCAGATTACACTGAATGATGCCAGGAGATCTGCTAGGTACTGTGGTGACTATGACTCAGTCCTTCACACCCCAGAGACTTATAGTTGAGTGGGGGATGGAGGAGGAGGTATGAAATATTGGTGAAAGCTTTTTTTTGTACAACATTTTTCAGTGTTATAAAACACACAATTTATGTTTGTGATTTTTGTGTCAGATCATGATAGTTAAGTAAATATAGATAATATGTGCGATATAATTCAGTTGTGTCAGGTGAGGTGCTAGCAGCTAGTTTTACATGATTTTATTTAAATGTTGTGACCTGCATCCACTGAGGAGAAAGAACTCTGCAGGTAATAGGCAAAACCAGTATTCATACCAAGGTATAAAGAACCACATACAAAGCTGGTTCTCCTATATTGCAAACCTTCTTGGCTTGAAATCTACGTCCATTTAAATTGTTTCATAGAAGTATGAAGGAGGAGTTAAGTCCCGCATATTGTTCAGAGGAGCAGGCAAAAAATCTCTTCTTCAGTTTTTTCTTTTAAAAAAATTCCTTCAATCATTGTCAGATTTTGGTCACTATCGACATTAAAGATGTTTAACCTCACATTCCATTCAAAAGGAATCTGTATGGCTAAAGGGACAGTCTATGTGATAGGCTGTGGACTCTTTGACCTTGAAAAATTTGGTTAGCTTCCTTACACCTCAGTTTCCTTCTGTGGTTGAGGGAAAATATAATATCTGCTGCTGAGGCATGCTGTGAAGATTAAACGACAATAGTAATAGAGAAACACACCTCATAAGCTTCTCTGTGCCAGGCAGTCCAATAAAGAGGAGGCATATGTTAGACAGAAGGCATATGCTATAGTGACCTCATTGCTGGGTTAAAACATCCAATCAGAATCAGCTTATAGAAAGAAATGGTTTATTTCAGGCTTATGTTTTAAGGGAGAAGTTCACTATGAAAGCATAACACTAGCAGGAAACTGTCACATACCTGGGTGCAAGTAGTCTGAACTAGCTAGCACTGGTAAGATGAACTAATAAACTACAAGGTCTACCCGACCCCCTGCCTTCTGTTATACACTTCCTGCAGCAGGACACCATCTCTCAAGTTAACACCAGCTGAGGATTGAGTATGTGGCTTAATCACAAGCACATGAGGCTATAGGGACACTTTACATAGAAACTTCCATAGCATACATCATCAAATTTAATTTTCAACCCAAAGAGGCAGTTTTTTTTTAAAACCATTAATTCAAAGGAAGATACTGAGGCTGGGTAAGATTTAAAAAGTTGCCCAAGATTACAAGCCTATGAAGAAGAGTGAAAGTAAGATTCAAGTCACAATTTTCTGTTCTCAGATGCTGTGTGCCTTTTCTAATATGCCATCTTTAATAAATATTTATTTGTTTGTTAATGAGAGAGAGGGGGAGACAAAGAGAGGATAGACAGCGGGACCTCTAGTCATTGCAAATGAACTTCAGACACACCACTTTGTACATCTCAATTTACATGGATACTGGGGAATCAAACCTGAGTAAGATGACTGAGCCATCTCCCCAGCCACTACATGATCAGTGTAGAGGAGAAAACGTTGTAGAAATGTTGGTACTTACTAACTTGCTTACAATTAATGTGGATAATAAGACTATTTATAATACTTTAGTTCTTTGACAACATACTTTATGAATGGTAGGGCATGACTATTAAAGAGACCATGGGGTTTTACGCCATGTGTATTTGGGGAGAATTTAACTTAACAGTACAATTATTCATTACTGTTGGTTGATTCCATTTGTTTTCAAGACTGCTGGGTCTTATACCCTCAAAATGGCATACTGACTCCAATCAAACCTTCCAACTTGGCTTTGCCATCCCTTTCTTGACTAACAAGGAAGGCAGGGGAAATGTAGGGCATGCCTATATCCATAGTCATTTGTATAGGAGATCTGTAAAGATGTCCTTTTTGAACTATAAGTCATCTTTTGGATAAGATCGAATTCAGACAAATTGAATTTATATTTCCTTTGACACTGATCGGAATCAGGGATGTGATTTTCCCCCTCCTGTGCCGAAGAGGAATAAATCCTCTTAGCAAATCTCCTTGACTTTGTTGAAGGTATTCTATATTTTTCTCTTTGGAAATAGCAACAGGGTATTGTGATGCACAGTTCTGGCCCTGAGATTGAAAAACTCTTGCCTGGAATCGAACAGTAATAATGAATGAATCTGGATGGGGATATTCATTCTGTTTCTGTGTTGAGCAGTTTGCTCATTTATTTGCCTGTTGCTCTCTAAGAGACCCTCTAGCAGAGATCTGAGAAGGTGAGAGGGCTAGAGTAGAGATCTATCAGGAGGGTTTTCTAAGCTGCAGATGCAACAAAGTCAGAGGATGTGAGTTATGAAGTGTGTGGTGGACTTACGGCCTCATCCCGAAGCCCAGAGTGGCTAAAGTGGATTGGGATCAGTGAGGGAGGAGACAAGTTAGGCTGGACCTTCATTTACTGAAAGGTTTTGGATGTTATCTCTAGGCAGACAGAAGACATTACATACTTTTGAGCAGAAGATAAGATTTAGTTTCAACCTTGATATGACCACTGGTGTTGGGAACAAAATTGAATGTGTGTTTGGGAGCAGACAGATGCAGAAGACAGAGATCAATTGTGAAAAAAAATGCAAGAATCTGAGAATTGGTGGTAAGCAGTGAAAACACCAGTAATGGAATTTTAGGTATATTTTGAAGGTAGAGGCAATGGGATTTTTCTGTGACATGTGAGGGAATAAGAGGACTCCAGACTTTTCTTCTGAGCAAGTAGAACAAGGGAGTCTCCAAGGACACAGGAAACGATTCCATGTAGAAATTATGAATCTTGACTTAAAACATGTTAGTGTAAGATGCCAACAAGACATTTAAATAAACAGTATGCTGAAAGTTAGATATAGAAGTAGGCAGGCTCGAAAAAAAGTTCAGGTCAGAGATTAGAATTTGTGAGATGTCTGTATTTGTATAGTTTTAAAGGACTTGGGACTGGATTTGACTTCTTTAGAATTTAAGTATTTAAAAGAAGAGATTTATAGGTGACCCATGGGACACTTCAGTATTTTAATGCTTGGGAGTGAATGAAAAAAGAGTTTGAAAAATAGTCTACATTTAAGAGTTCATAAAACACACATACACACACACACACACACACACACACACACACACAACAGTAGACCTCAATGAATAGTTAGTCTCCAGTCAGTATCTGAGAAAGGATAATGTTGAGTTCTACATGGTGTATCAGGAAACTCAAGGACATCTTGGCACAGAAATGACATCTCTGCTTAGTGTTAGGAAAGCATATGACTTTGGAATTTTCAGTAAAAATTTAGTGTGAGATATGAGGTGAGATAATGGGTAATTGGCAACATGGCTTGAACAGGAGCTGTGGATAAACTTTTATGATACGTCTTCTTAAGACTACTAGTATGGCACAGTCTTTTAAAAAACATTTTGGTAACTGCAAATAAAGAGAATAAAATGGGCAAATCACACCACAGTAAGGAAACAGCTGCATTTCCTCTATATTTTTCATACTTGAATATACACGAATAAAATTAGGAATATCTGGCATATACTTTACTGCAGTCTGCTTTTCTATGTGATTTCATAGCAGAGATCTTTGTGGGGAGGGTTCCCTTTTCATTACATTTTCATGAGGAGGAAGACTATGGAATAGCAGTTGAGTCATGGTCAGAAATATGAGGGTCAATCCCTTCCAGTTAGGTAGAATGATGACTGCATGCATATATTAGAGAGACAGAGAACAAGGGCACTATAGGTTCTCGTTGCCTCTGTGACTATTGCGTCTGTAATATCCAGGAGGACCCAGATAGCATCGCTGATTATTGCCTTGTTAATTTTATGTCAAGGTGGATTCCATACTTAACTTTCTGCAGAAGATGAAAGGAGGAAACCTTGAGAATTTTGGCTGATACCTACCAACATATTTGGGCAGTGAAAACAATCTGTCACACTAAGTAGACTGACTGAATGACTAGTCTTGGCTTCCTCACAGCTGACAAAGAAAAAAAAAATCATCATCTGTCCTTCTAGTTTTCATTTTGTGGGGCTACTGTCTAGACACTTGTACCGGCCACATTCAACATCAGACTATTCACCCCATGACTCTGAACTGTTTGATAATCATTTTAGTGTATCATCACTCCTGTGAACCAAACCACAGTGAAATGATTTCCTCTATTGGCATTTTCACGGCACAAATCACCTCTCCAAGCAATTCTTGACATAATTTGACTCAGATGAGATTGCTAAGACTAAAGCCAGGGAAAGACCTTTTAACATTAAAGGAAAGAATTAAACCAATTTTCACTTGCAAACTTCTAACAACAATTGAAGAAAATGTATATGTGTCTGTTTGTGAAGTCCACACTGTTTCTTTCTATAGCTAGACTCTTCAGGGTGAGTTCAACTGGATAGAGAATGTGACTTTACAAGGTCAAGGTCACACATTCTACTGGCCACAGAGAAGTAGGAAATATGTTTTAGCCACCAATTGCACCAGGAATTCCATATAGTTATTGCATTGGCATAGGGTCTTTTTCACATGAAGAGCAGCCAAGACTGGTCAAGTGACTCAGTGATATCCATCACTATATTAGGAAAGACAGACACACAACTTCCAGCCTAAATGCCTCCTGCCACGGGACGGTGGTTTCAACTTTGTGTGTGTGAATGAGCAATACACACCAAGAAGCTCACAAATACACAAACTCAAGTCCATCCGAGAAGAGCAAATGCCCCACTTATCCTGAATTCCAGTTTTTAACTGAAAACAAATGTACCATAATTGTCTTTCATGTTTATCTCTAGTTAATATTGCATTAATATATAAATTATAGATGAATTTGGAGAATGTTACATTCTTTACAGACATAAGATTATTGTAAGTACCTTCAGCATCTGTTTTAGCGAAATCGATGCATCGCAACAGAGTTTTCCAACACAGAAATCGCTGTCTTTACACAGTGGAGTTAGTGAAGTCCACTGGGGAAAGAAGGTGCCAGAGGAATCCCTCGGTTTCTGCCTCTTCACATTGGGTCTCAATGACAGGGCACGAAACTTGCACCACAGAGCTGATTGTGGAAACTCTGCTTTCTGATCATAGTACTTTTGCCTCAAAAATCTCAGCTGATGATTTCCTGACATTTCCTTCTCTGACTGAGCCTTGAGGATTCCGTGTAGAGTACAAAGCAATACAAATCCCTCCAGCAAACCTAGGCATGACCCCCTGGACTTTGAAACCCACCTGCCCATCTCATCGTCCAAGGAGAAGTACACTTTTTTTTTTTTTTTTTTTTTTTTTTGCTGTCCATTAACAAAATAAAAGATACAAAAGGTAAAAGGTCAAGTCCATAACCTCTAACAGATCACCATTTCCCCTCCGCATCCAGCACTTGTTCAAGGAAGAGCAGGGACAGAGAGACAGCCCTTTCCTTTCTTGGCTCTCACACTCTTGCTGTGCTTTTTAGCAAAAACGTTAATGCCAGTTCCAGCTCAGCTGTGCAATATGCAAGATGGAAGAAGGTGCCCAGTTTTATTTCAGAGTAGATTAAACCCCAAATAATTCTTTATCAGAGAAATCCATCATAATCCTTCATTTCTCCTTTTCCTCAAAAAAAAAAAAAAAAAAAAAAAAAGACACTGGCCACCAAAACACATTTTCCACAGAAATGAAGTATTTACCGAACAGGTTTGAAGTCTTAAGGACAGCTTCCTCTATTTTTTTCTTGGATCTTTCTGCCTCCCACCCACCCTCCCGAGGAATCTATCAGCCTTCCCCTTAGTTCATCCGCTGGTTTCTCGGTGACCTCTAAAGCAGTCCACCCCTTACAAAGCAACGTGGGATGCACGCTCAGCAGGCTGCAAGCCAGCCTGGAGACAGTTTGTCCGCGAGGTGTTTTTTTCTTTTTTCCCCCCTGCCATAAAACCCAACACTATGTTCTGTGTTTTGCTCCAAGCAGTCAGTCCTTCTTCGCCCACCCACTCCCCTTCCAGCCTCACTCCCCAACCCTGGGCTGCAGTTCGCGACCTCACAAAGCGCAGACCAAACAGAAAAGCCCCCCGGACACAGCAACAGATTGATTCCTTTGTTTCACATGCAAATCCTACCTCGGGTAGTTGTCACATCTTCCTCAAAAGCCACGCTTAATTTTTTTTTTTTTTTTTTTAAAAAACGATTCAGTGCAGTCCTCCAAAGAGCCGCGGATAAGTCATCATTACCTCCCAGTGCCCAGAGGCTTTGTGGACCATTGATGTCCCAAGCCTGGCTAACTCATATCTTTGCACTCCCTGCTCAAAATGTCTGAGAGAGTTTTAGAAGGACTATCGGAGTGACAGGCACGCTAGACAGCCATGCTTAAAATTAGTTGTCAGAAGCTCCGTGGAAGCGGCTTCATTCTGTTTTGAAAGCTGCTAGAGGCAGGATTTATTAGCCTATGATAGGCACTCTGCTTCTGTTTTTATTAAATACTGTAATAGGCTGTCTGTTAGCAACGCCCTGATAGGTCCAGCATCACTTCCCCACTGCTTTCGAATTCTCATATTAGAAAGGGAGCGAGCTCAGCCCAGACTTGCTTCTCACTCACACCACCCTGTCTGCTGGATCGCATTGCCAAATCCTCTCGACAAAGGAGGAAGAACTCTTCTTGTAAATAGTGTTTTCTACCTAGACAGTGAACTTGGGAGTAAACACCCTTCAATTCCCTGAGCGATATTCTTACTCCCAGCAGGGGACTCCAGCTCTTCCTAGTTAAAAATAAATAATAATAATAACAGGAAAAGTTTCTCATCGATGCTGAAGGATGCCTTGTATATAGGAAATCTCAAGTCATGCATCAAATGGACAGAATGGATCAACTATTATGTCGAGGAATCGAGAAATCTGATTCACGAGGCTGTTTGTTCCCATTTAGGTAGGAAGAAGGGATGCTGGTGGACGGAGGGGCTGGAGATGTGCACACTACCTGAATGCCCTTTGCAGGATCATGAACCCTGAAGAGGAAGATGAATTCTTAACCTGAGCCACCGGAGGGTGTTATAGTACTCTTAAAAGTTCTAAGTGCACTTCAAAACAGGAAAGCAGGAAAACAAACAAACAAACAAACAAACAAGAAAGCTCTTGGTAGAGGGTGTTTTGTGCTCCAGCTACCCAGGTTTAGTCCCTTTCTTCTGTTTTTCTTCTTCCCATCCTGCGACCCCAGAAGCCATAGTTTTGTAGTAGTTACTATGGAAACTGAGCAGTCATGGCTCCAAGGGAGGGGCTTAGAGAGCAGCAGATGCAGTATGAGAAATGTACTATCTTGGCCTCTGGAACTGGAAAAAAGCAGTGATTAACAAACAAACAAACAAACAAACAAACAAACGAAAACCTACCATAAATCAACCATACTCAAGAGAATAATAATAAATCACCACTATTTAATTGCTGGTAACTATGTTATCTGGAAAGACTACCAAGATCAGGTCACAGAATCCACATTTTAATAAATACAAAAACTGAACATCTGAATTGTTCAGAAATTTGATAAAATACATTAATTTTCTCCTCTCTCTTTCTTTTCTAAACTCTTGGTTGTCAGCTTGAATGTGCCGTGATTATGTATGAATTTTAGTTGTTACTTGACTGGTCACTTTTTTTTCCCCCCTGGAAATAAAATGCAATTTTGTGGAAAAAAAATCTCCTTGTATCACAAACCACAATCATATTTCATTTGAATTGAATATCCTTATAGTGATTTTTTTGGAGCAAAACCAAAGTCAGAATATACTGCAATTTGAATTTAGAAAGATATTTCTGTGCCTATTGAGTTGCTAGTTACAGAGAAGACTTTCCTTTTTTTCAGTTCTTCACATAGGAAAAAAAAAAAAAACTGATAAGTGACCAAGGCATGTTAGCAGCCTCCTGATCACCTAAGATAAACTATTTCTTACCAGGATAATTAAATACCCACAGTTGGGTGTGAGGAGTCTGGGTAATGCTATTGCCTTCACTAGCTCAGTTTCCCTGTTTGTGATTGAAGTAATTCACACCAACAAAGTGAGAGAACAAACATTCCAAAGTGAAATTGTTGAGGTAATTCTTCCAGACTTGGAAAGCCTCAGTGTATTTTTTTAATTAATTAATTAATTATTGATTTTTTGAGGTAGGGTCTCACTCTGGCTCAGGCTGACCTGGAATTAACTATGTAGTCTCAGGGTGGCCTCCAACTCATGGCGATCCCCCTACCTCTGAGTGCTGGGATTAAAGGCATGTGCCACCACGCCTAGCTAGTGTATTTTTTTTTTAATAGGCAAGCATATCATCAAGAAATTTGTAATGGAACAAGGGTTATTCAGGAGAAAAATAATACTTATGATAGTCTCTATAAAATGACAGTGTGGTATTGTAAGTTGTATATCCCACATATTTTTCAAATATATTTTTCAAAAATATTTTACATTATAAACACCACATATATGATTAGGAGAAAGGGAAGCAGAGAGGGACTGAGAGGGATGGAAAAAGAGAGGGAGAGAAATATATAGAGAGAAGGGAAGGAAGGGGAGAAGAGGAGAAGGGAAGAGGGGAGCGCAGTTATGGGAGAAAAGGTGCACAGCTAGTGAGGTTGAAGTTGAGCTCTTTACAAAGCCAAACACTGAAATGATGCTGGTTATAACTGAGTAGAAATCAAAGAGAGATGGACAAGTGTAAATGGAAAAGACTACAATAAAAAAGAAAGGACAAAAAAGAGAGAACTGGGAAGAAAAGGAGGCTTGGACAGAAAACAGAGGGGAGGTGAAAAGAATTTCTTCCCTTGAGTCATACAAGAGTTCCCTCCTTCCTCTTGTTTTACTTTCTGGGTTACATCCCAGAATCTAGTTTTTTTTTTTTCTTCCAGTTTTACCCCTATCTGAAGGTTCAGGTTAAAATACAGCGTGTTTGGTGGGGGCGGGGCACTCATTCAGTGAGAGAACCCATGCTAGATATGTTAAATGCTAGTTCTACTGTTTTGAAAACAGCTGATCTGAGAGTTTCACTTGGTAAGCCCTTGCTTTGTTCTTCTATTAACTTCCCTGGAGAATGAAGTTGGGGCTAGCAGAATGCAGGCACCAAAGCGATATTTCAAAGCCATATAAACAGACACATCAGCATGAATGCTTGGTGCATCTGTAACTTGATAACATTTCAACAGCATCTGGTCTCTGAATGCACATAAGAAAAGTTGTTCTGGAAAAAAAAAATTGTGCATGTGTGTGTGTGTTAACAACTATTAGGTTGAGAACTAGAAGCTGAGGGAAAAGAATAGGATCCCACATGGAATTGGCAGTTTGCTTGCTCAGCCGGCAAGTGAAATGACTTAATGAATGGAACGATGAATGCATAATTTCATTATGAGTCATCACTATTAAAATGAAAATTTTATAGATACATAACTAGAAAATGTCGCTGTCTGTTACAGACCCGAGTGATAATTACACTGTGGAGTGCATGATCTGCGCTCCCAATGATACAGGGAGAGGAGCAGTTGACCTGCTCTATCCATATTCTAGGAATAACAAAAAGTTCAGACACTGCCTCCTTCTTCTTAAAACCCTGTGAATGCTGCAGCCAACTCACTCTGCAGCGACCTTCATTTTACTGCAAGTGTGTGGAAAAGGCATCTGTAGTATAAACTTAAATGCTCTATTGTACAAATGAAAAGGAAATAGCACGAACAAGTCTGTGAGTGAACACATGCTTTCTAACAGTGTTCACGTGCACGGTTTATTCACCTACATTGTAATGAGCTTGTGTGTCTGTGGATGCAAGTGTGTAAGCATCCACACGGAGACCAGAGATTGACATCAGATGTCTTCCTCTATCACTGTCCACCTTTTTTCTTTGAGACAGGGTCTCTCACTGGATCCAGACCTCTAGCTAGACAAGATAGCCAGCAAACCTGAGAATTCTCCTGTCTCCATCCCCCCAGATGTTATACGTGCATGCCAACACACCATGCCCAGCTCTTCTTACATGGGGCCTGGGGATCAGAATTCAGATCTTGTTTTTTTTTTTTTTAATTTACACACACACACACACACACACCATGTATATATATATATATATATATATATAGTTTTATATCCTTTTACCCCTCCTCAGTAGGGTCCTTGGTGCTCAGTGTGTATTAATTTGGGCATCTGTCAATCTCTGGGGTGGGGGGAGATATGCCCAGGATATTTCTACCCACCCCATGGCTCTTACAGCCTTCATACCCCCTCTTCTACAACAGTCCCTGAGCCTTGGTGGTGTTTTAGTGTTGAGTTCTCTGTAGCCTCTGTATTTCTGTTATGATGTGTTTGAAGTCACATCCATGTTTGTTGCTACTTCCCTGGTTGCGGTTGTCAGGCAAGCATTGGGAGCAGTAGTTCTTGCTGCTTCCTCTGCTCCACAATTTCCTCTTGAGCCCCGTGAATGTGATAGAGGTGGCACATCTCCTGGTGAGCAGTCGGCTATCTTTTCTCGTGGAATTGATGATCTCCAGTACTCTCTGCCACCTGTAAAATAAAGCAGATTCTCCAACCAAGGGTGAGAGCAGCTATGACTAAGGGGTTATGCATATATATATAGATTTGAGAGACATCTTGATGAGAATACCCATTCTACGTGTCCAGAGAACAGCAGGGGTTTCTCTCTGGCAAGTGTGACCTTCCTGCCCGTGGGACACTGACTTGGTTCCTAGTACCAGTTATGAGCTCTCTTCCATTGAGCAGACCTCATGTTCAATTGGAGGGCAGTTGGTTACCCACAGAGGCTGTGTGCCACTGTTGAACAAGTGTGTATGCCTTGTCTGGGCAGTGGGTTGCGTAGCTTGCAGGGTCTCCTGTTTAATCATGCCGTCGGTGACCATTGTCACAAAGTAGTTCCCATAGCACTTTTCAGTGCGTTGAGGGTTTGCCAGGACAGGACTGGCTTTCCTCTCTGTTCCCACATGATCTTATGATGTCCAGAGCAGTAGGGTCTTACCTTTTATCTCTGTTGGGTAACCAAGTGCTGGGCAATGACTCACATTGTTTTGGGGACCCCATGGGTCTCACTGTGGGTGTAACCCTGTTCTAGTCCTGGGATTCATAAGCCAGAGCCAGTGATTTTAGGATTAAGCTTTCTTCACCTAGAATTCAGATTCTTATTCTTGCACAGCAAGGACTTTACCCACTGATCAATTTCCATCCTACACCCTGGGTGTGCTTATGTAGCTATGGCTGGCCTGAAATTCATGGTAATCCTCTGGCCTCAGCTTCCCAAATGTTGGGATTATAGATATGAGCCACAAGGCCTGGCACATCTATGATCATTTTAAGCCTCTGTATAAAATTATTGAGAGGCAGGGCTAATATGAATAGTTCCATTTTCTCCAAAGGAAACTAAAGATGAAGGAAGTTAAATTATTTCCCCAAGATCAAGTAGCCTATAAATCGATCTTCTAACTGATATCCCTGGGATGTTTTTAGCTCATGAAAATTTACACCTAGCTTCCAATAGTTTTGCTAGCTAAAACTTCTGCTTTGTGGTATCCAGACACACAAGCACCAAAGGATTAAACAACAACAACAACCGAAAAACCTTATACATTGAGAACAGAAAGAGAAGTCCCAGAGGAAGAGAAAATATTTGCAAGCAATCTGTCTGATCTACTGCTATTCTCCAAAATTTACAGAGACATCTTAAAACTCAACAGGGAGGAAGAAAACAAACAACCCAATTAAAAAAAAATGCTCAAAATATAATAGGTATCTCTTCAAAGAAAAATGTAAAAATACACAAAAGCATAGGAAGAGGTTCTATATTACAGTCACGGGAAAGTGCAAGTTAAGACAGTGGGTTTCCACTATATACCTGTTAGGCTGACTCCAGAGTGCCAACAGTGACAGTTAGTGGCCACGTTGGGCAGGGACAGGGATAGTGAGTGTCACGGTCACTTTGGAAGATAATGTGGTGATTTCTTAAAACAGTGACCAAACCTTGCACTGCTACGCTTTCAGCTTTCAGTGTGTCCCCACACTTAACATGTGGGAAATGCAACCCCCAAAGCAGTGATGCTGACAGGTGGGCTCTTTAAGGGCTGGTCCTAGGAGCTCAGAGGTCATAAGCACTCTGCTGTTGCTGAGGAGTGGGTTAGTAATGGCAAAATAAATGCTTTAACATTTTTTGAAAAGCATAAAATGAAGGTTATTGGCATAGCTTTTATCTGTTTGGTGAGTATGGGGTTGTTTTTATCTTTTATTTTTCAGTGTTAATGTTTTCAAGGAGATTAGGTAAACCTTTTAGAAAAGATTCATCACAGGTTTTTTTTTTTATAATTCTTGCAATAATAGCATTGTTGATGAGTAATTCTTTTCTTTTTGCATGTGTGTTCGTACATGGATGTGCACGTGTGTGTGTGAGCTATGCAGTTGTGCACATCCTGTGCCTTGTTGATCTCACTTTCGGGTTGCATGCAATGCATTGCCATGTTGTATACATGTGGTCGAAATGGGAGGAGGAGCTAGATGGTAATATAACACACTCATTAACTCATGCATCTCCAGAGGAGGATAGCAGCAGCCACACCAGTCCCTTCCCTCCTTTCCACCAAGCACAGATGTCCCAGAGCCCCAGATGGCATGCGCAGCCCAGGAGAAAGCATGTAGGTAAGCTAGTTTAAGAGCCCTGAGGCCATCATTCTTGGGCTGAGCCATTGCATTTGGCAGGTTGGCTATTGAGGCTGCATTACCATCCTTCTGAAGCCTGTCAGAATATTGGACATAAATCAGTTTCAAACTAAAACACAGAGGGAAGCATTGACAGTTGTTGGAGCTTTATTTCACTTGGATTCAGTCACTTCCTGGGGCCTAGCTGTGATTATCATGCTTACCAGAAATAAGGAATATTTAGTGGTGGTTAGTAGCATTAGTAGGATACCTGCTGCTTTTCATATAATAGTTTAATTAAAAGAAATCTGTCTTCTGAACAAAATATAACAAAACCAAGAATTCATGGTATGTAGAAAGCTCTAAGTTTGAGCAGAAAAACAGAATTTATATCGTGTTGGAGTTCACATTCATTGAGAGTGTTTTCCCAGCTCACTTTATGCTGGTAGTTTGTTAAGTAAAAGAAGAATAATTTGACAAATTCTTTTTAAAATATTTATTTTTATTTATTTATGAGAGAGAGAGAGAGAGAGAGAGAGAGAGAGAGAGAGGGAGGGAGGGAAAGGCAGATAGAGAATGGCCTCTAGCCACTGCAAACAAACTCCAGATGCATGTACCACTTTGTGCATCTGGCTTATATGGGTCCTGGGGAATTGAACCTGGGTCCTTTGGATTTGCAGGCAAGCACTTTGACCACTAAGCCATCTCTCCAGCTTGACAAATGCTTTTTAGTGAAGTGTAAACATTTATTGAAAAGGGTCGAGCTCTTCAAAAGAGTAACAGAATTTTTATAAACATATTATTGTTATGGAGAAGTTTTAAGAGTTTACTCATAGGCCAGAAATCCAGCAGCCTTAAGTCTCTTATCATTTTTACAAATTGCACATAAAAATAATGCTCAAAATGGGTCTTAACACATGAATTTCAGGCTGGAGAGATGGCTTAGTGGTTAAGGCATTTCCCTGCAAAACCAAAGGACCACAGTTCCATTTCCCAGGACCCACGTAAGCTAGATGCACAAGGGGGCGCATGTGTCTGGAGTTCATTTGCAGTGGCTGGAGGCCCTGGTGCCCCCATTCTCTTCCTCTCTCTCTCTCTCAAATAAAAAAAAACTACACACATGAATTTCTACACTAAATGTGTTTTTAAAATTACTTTCATCCAGGGTAGAGGCCAGGTAGGGTGGCGCCTTCACTGGATATCCTGAGAGTTACAAAAATGTGTAATGACACCTCTGTATGGAAATGTCATAATGAGATCTCATTACTTTGTGTGCCAATTTTTTGGTGTGGGTAGTGTGTAATGGATGTGTGTAGATACGGTATATGTATGTGTGTGTGTGTAGATGTCTGCGCCCTCTGTATATTGGTGTGAAGGACATAGAAGAATACTGAGTGTCCTTCTGTATTGCTAAATTTACTAGAGAGTCCCTCACTGAACCTGAAGCTCTCTCTTTTTCTGACGAGACTGACTGACCATGGAGCACCAGCAATCCTATCCATGCCTCCTCAGTGCTGGGCTTACAGACATGTGTGGCCATGCCTGGATTTCTTTCATAGGTGCTAGGGAATGACCTCAGGTCTTCCTGCTTGTGAGGCAAGTGCTTCACCACCTGAGCCATCTTCCCAGCCCCCTCAAATCTTTTAAAAAGGAGCACGGTAACATTTTGACATAGAGCCCATGCCTCATTTGTTTAAATAACTCCCGTGGTTCAACACAAAGTGCTTTTTATTTTTTACTAATCCAACACACAGGTACTTGTTCAGAAAGCCTTGTCCGCCTCTCCGATTATGTTTATTTAGGATAAATTTTCACAGCTGGATGTCCAGGCTGAAAAGGATGAGTATCCTAAAGTCTCAGCATTTAGTGCTAAGTTTCTTCCTCCAAGGCCTTGGACATGTCAGGCTCACTCCTGGTGTGTGTGTGTGTGTGTGTGTGTGTGTGTGTGTGTGTGTGTGTGTGTTGGGGTGAAGTTCTGACTCAGGCAGGGTCTTTAGAATGGAAAGAGGAGGAAGCTTTATCCTCTCCTTCCACACAGACATGTTTACTTCACTTTCTTTGTGCTTTGGGGATTGAAGACGAAGTCAGGTGTCCTGTCACAAGAGAGGAGAGAGAAGAGACAAATAGGGCAACTAAACTTGCCCTTTTAATTTTAGTTCCTGAAATAGAGATGCTTTTATTCCCATGAAGGGGAGAGGGAAGGGGACGGAGCTCAGGGGAAGTCCGTGCTCTGCCTTCATTTGCTGGTATTGTTCAGGCAAAATTTCTCCAGTCAGTTGCTTAAAGCCTTGGGGGTTCCCACTCCCTCAGGACTCCGTTGTATGTCAGATAAACAAAACCCACAACTTAAATCCGCTGTGTTGTCCTGGGAAATCAATTTGCTTAAAGACTTTGGGGACAGGAGTTTTTATGTTTTGTGTCCTGAGAAGATCTTTTTTTAGTGATTTTTTTTGACATTATTAAATCTGGATGTTTCAGGTAGGCTCACGATAACAAGTCTTTATGACTGGAAATCAAGGGAAACCTGGAACATTCCCTGTGTTCAGGCGAGTTTTGTGACCTTAGTTTAAATGAGCAGAAGACAAATCCTCAGCAAGAGCTGAGTCTGCTGGTGCAATCTGGCTTGTTGGTGATTTAGTATGCTACTTTTGTACAACAAAAGGTATGGTGCCTTTCTATTTTGAAAACAATTATTTATTGCCAGGTGTGGTGGTGCATACCTTTAATCCCACCACTCAGGAGGCTGAGGTAGGAGGATCACTGTGAGTTCTAGGCCAGCCTAGACCACACAGTGAATTCCAGGTAAGCCTGGGCTAGAGCAATACCCTGCCTCAAAAAAACTAACAATAATGATAATGATAATGGGGAGCTGAAGAGATTGCTCAGCACTTAACGTGCTTACCTGTACAACCTAACAACCCAGGTTCAATTTTCCAGTACCCATGTAAAGGCAAGTACGCAAAGTGGTGCATGTGTCTGGAGCTCATTTGCAGTGTCTGGAGGCTCTGCTGTGCCCATTCTCTCTGTCTGTCTCTCTTCTATCTCTCTCTGCTTGCAAATAAACATGTAAAATATTTTAGAAAATTATTTATAGGTATAACTTTCTGTACAATTACATACTGTATTTTGTGCACATTTCTTACCCTACCCTACGCTTTCTTTTTTCCCTCCACCCTGTCTCCTTAGTCTCCTTTGTCCCCCTACGCAATATATATGAATATTCTTCTGTACCTTATATAAAACCTAGGAACCACAGATGAGAAAACATAATATTTGTCTTCTGAGACTGGTTGAATTCACTCGATGTGACGATCCCCTGCTGCATCTGGTTTTCTAGTGTGCTTCCTTTCTCAGTAGTTTGGGATCTTGTACAAACACTCAGTAGTATGAGATGCTATGCATGCATGGGAAAGTTATCCCACTCAAATCAGACCAAGCACCCTGCCAGCAGTTTACTAAATCAAGTGTTAACTGTTCACATGAGTATATGGTTTTTGTTTGGCTATTGAAACAGAGTCTCATAAGCTTGCCTTGAACTCATTATGTAGCCAAAGCTGGTTCTTTAACACCTTATCCTCCGACCTTCACCTCTCTTGTGCAGGGGTCGTAGGTGTGCACCACCACACCTACCTGGAGTTTATATTTTAATTCCTGCCAGTGAAATAGCTCAAATTGTGTGTGCATGGTTTGAATATCATTCTTAGTTAATCATTTTAAAGTATGCTATTTCAAAACTATGTTTTCAACTGGATCACTGATTAAAAATAGTTCATTTTTATTTTATTTAAATTATTTTATATTTTTCCATTTTTTTTATTAGTTATGTACAAAAGGGCCCCAGCTGAAACTAAGAGTAATTGGGGAAATAAGCAAGAGTACTTCTTTCTTGGTGAACTTGGCACCAGCACAAGAGTGAAGGAGATAGACACAGAGAACACTCAACTCCTACCAAACCAGATATCTAGAGACACAAAGGCTCCCAAGACCTCATCACTGATGCAGACCTAAAATTATCTTATTTTTACTGGGGTTTGTTTTTGACTTAAGGTCTTACTGTAGCCCAAGTAGACCTGGAACTCACTTTGTAGCCCAGGCTGGCTTAGAACTCACAGTGATCCTCCTATCTGTGCCTCCCAAGTGCTGGGTTACAAGCATGTGCCACCATGCTTGGCTAGTTAAGTTCATTACTTTAAATGAGGTTAAAATATCAGAAAACATGCAAGATAATGAAGGAAGTCAAGAGTAACCTGAAAATACTGAGATGTGGGTTAAAACTCATGCCCTTCAAGCTTTGTACAGGGCCTTGGATAGAGCCAAAGGTGACAGCATCAAATAACTGGATCTAGAAAATACCACACAGCAGCCAGCAGCAGGATACCCCAAAGTACAAACTGTTCATGAGAGGAATTCTGCTACAGGGAATAGATGGCATCTCAATGTATTTATTTTTATTTTTCTGCAGTCAATTGATGGCTGTGAGTGGGAGTGGCCTTAAGTTCTGATGCCTATCCCTTGTGGAAAACATGAATGAATGAAGAATTCCTGAAAACAGACTCCTTCAAATCATAGAGGCAATGGAATAGCACACCGCTAGAAAGCTTAAGTGATGGCATCTATGATTTCCCAAGAAACTTACCAGATTTCATTTAGCGTTTATGGAATTCATGTAAGAACTGTGTGTGTTGACTACTTCTTGACCTAAGCATGGTAGAGTACAAGAAACATCTGAAAACAAGAAGGCTTATTACAAGTGCCCAGGAGGAGGCGGACACTCTGCTACTTTTGTACCTGGTGCCCTGAGAGTAGAAACCATCTGCCCAAACCACAGCTTCTTGTATCCTGTAAAGACACCATGTGATGGCCGGCTATACAACAAGGAGCATCATAGCCCAACTGAGGCAATTTTAATTTTTTTACTGATAACTTCCATGATTGCAAACAATATCCCATGGTAATTCCCTCCCTCCCCCCACTTTCCCATTTGAAACTCCATTCTCTATCATATCCCCTCCCCCTCTCAATCAGTCTCTTTTATTCTGAATGTCATGATGTTTTCCTCCTATCATAATGGTCTTGTGTAGGTAGTGTCAGGCACTGTGAGGTCATGGATATCCAGGTCATTTTGTGTCTGGAGGAGCATGTTTTAAGGAGTCCTACCTTTTCTTTGGCTCTTACATTCTTTCCGCCACCTCTTCCTCAATGGACCCTAAGCCTTGGAAGGTGTGATAGAGATATTTCAGTGCTGAGCACTCCTCTGTCACTTCTTCTCAGCATCATGGTGCCTTTTGAGTCATCCCAAGGTCACTGCCATCTGAAAAGAGAAGGTTCTCTAACCAAAAGTAACAATAGCATTAATATATGAGTATGAACATTAAGAGAAGTATTTACTGGGCAGTTTGGTGAGCATAGTATATACATTTAGCCAGACACCAGCAGACATTACACCTCTGAGGCTCATGACTACTCCTGTTGTACGTTTTCAGTATCGAAGATGTATTCCCTCCCATGGAGCAGGCCTCAGGTCAAATTAGAGGGCGGTTGGTTTTCCACATAGCAGATGTGCCACTATTGCAGCCATTGGCTGATTTGACTGGATGGCCAAATATAAGGCTTGCAATGTCCACTGTTGAGTATCTTCACTGATGATATCTCTCCCAATGAACTGCATGCCATGTGGCTTTTTCCATCTTTCTGTCAGCTGGTCTACATGGAGGGGGTTTTCAGCTCAGCTCCAGCAGTGATTCTCAGTGGCCTTGCAGCCCAAGTATATGGAGTCTTCAGCAATAGGGTCTTACCATCTATTCCTGTGGGAAACCAAGAGCCTCAGCAATGGCCTGTAATGTTTTGGGGGCATCAGGGACCTCCCTGGCCAACAACTAACTGGAAGGTATCCATCCTTGGCACTGAAAATTTTCTAGTAACAATCTATGGCTCCTGAGTATTCCATTGACCAAAAAAGTAGGTTTCCATATGAGTTATTTATATTGTCTTAGATTTTGAGTAGCCCTCCCTGTACCTTTCCTTTATTCAGCCTCTTCCCCTGACCTCACTTGGGCCTTGTCATCCCCATTAATCTGTTGTTCTATTTACATATATACAATACCATCCTCTTTTTTTTTTTTTTTAACGTGTGGAAGTCAGAGAACAACTTTGGGTAGCAGTCCTCACCTTCTACCTCATTTTTTTTTCTTTATTAGTTAGTTTTGTATTCAGCAAATACAGTCAGTTTGGTACCATTATTAGGCTCATCCGTGACCTACCCCCTCCCCTTGGCCCCTCCTTGTTGAGGTATATGGGTCATACATATATACAATACCATCCTCTTAAGTCCCTCCTCCCTCCCTTTCTATTCCCTTTATATCTCCTTTAGCTATGCTGCTGAGTTTTCTTCCTACTCATACAGAAGTCAAATCAATTGTAGCTAGGATCCACATATGAGAGCAGATATGTGATGTTTGGCTTTCTGGGCCTGGGTTATTTCGCTTAGTATAATCATTTCCAGATCCATCCATTTTCCTGCAAATTTCATTTTTCTTTACTGCTGAGTAGAACCTCATTGTGTAAATGTGTCACATCTT
The DNA here is from genome assembly GCA_036346955.1 of Dipus sagitta. Taxonomy (NCBI): domain Eukaryota; kingdom Metazoa; phylum Chordata; class Mammalia; order Rodentia; family Dipodidae; genus Dipus; species Dipus sagitta. The sequence continues at coordinate 89,286,330 of CM070781.1, read as the reverse complement.
CATTGTCCACTCATCAGTTGAGGGACATCTAGGCTGCTTCCATTTCCTAGCTGTTGTGAATAGAGCAGCAATAAACATGGTTGAGCAAGTATCTCTAAGGTAATGAGAAGAGTCCTTAAGATATATACCTAGGAGTGCTATAGCTGGGTCATATGGTAAATCTATTTTTAGCTGTCTCAGGACACTGATTTCCACAATGGCTGGACCAGATTGCATTCCCGTCAACAGAATACAAGGGTTCCTCTTTTTCTGCATCCTTGCCAGCATTTATGGTCATTTGTTTTCATGATGATAGCCAATCTGACAGGAGTAAGATGGAATATCAATGTAGTTTTAATCTGCATTTCCCTGATGACTGGAGATGTAGAACATTTTTTAGATGTTTATATGCCATTTGTATTTCTTCTTTTGAGAACTCTCCATTTAGTTCCATAGCCCATTTTTTAACTGGGTTGTTTGATTTCTTATTATTTAATTTTTTGAGTTCTTTGTATGTCCTAGATATTAATCCTCTGTCAGACGTATAGCTGGCAAAGATTTTCTCCCATTTTGTAGGTTGCCTCTTTGCTCTATTCATAGTGTCCTTTGCCATACAAAAGCTTTGTAATTTCATAACTGAGGCAATTTAGCAGAAAGAGAGGAAAAGGTCATACAAATTGAACATAAGAATTGCAAAACAGAGCTAACTGGTATGTGCATGAATGTATGTGTGCTTGTGTGTGTAACTTAAGGAAAGCTCTGGTTACAGTTTTAAAGCTAAACATATGGTTTCCCAGCTATAGTATTTTATAAGACATCGGAGAGGCTGGTCACTGCTGACTCTATGATCAAGTGCAAGATATATTTTGAGGCATGGACCAAAACTATAAGAGGTAGAAAAATATAAGACTTGAGGATTTAATACTAAAAAATAGAAGCTTAATATAGGAGCTAGGGAAATAGAACAAGGAAAAGTTAAATACATTAAAAAGGCGATTTTTATTTTAGTGGCACCAGTTTATATGATCAAAGTCACTGCTCCTAAATCTCCATGGAAGTTGAAGGGCAAATAAGCAAGGTTTTCTTGAAAGTGAAAGAAAGGAAAGCTCTCCATGACAGAGCGTAGTCCCAGAAAAATGGGTGTTCTGAGGCAATGAAATTTTTTAAGGTATCAAAGAATTTGTTTTCCTGAGCAGAACAAAATATCAAAACCTATTTTGAGTAGTATCTACAGCATTTTCTCGTCATTTAAAAATAGCAGTATGGCCATACATCTTTGTTTACTAAGTGGATATTTGTTGTTAAGAAACCTGACCTGGGCTGGAGAGATGGCTTAGTGATTAAGGCTTTTGCCTGTGAAGCCTAAGGACCTATATTTAATTCCCCAGATGTACAAGGTGGCATCTGTGTTTGGAATTTGTTTGCAGTTGCTGGAGGCCCTGGTGTGCTCATTCTCTCTCTAATCTTACTCTCTCAAATAAATATATGATTATATTTTTTAAAAGAAACCTGATCAACTAATGCAGAAGTGATGTTCACCTGCTCACACTGGACTTTGTATAGAGAAAGGCCAACTGACACGATGTGGCCCAAAGCTCTATAAGGTCTATGGAATCAGAACTATCGCACTGGAAAATGCATTCAGATAAGGAACTGGAACAAAGGGTTTTCCATGGATTCCACAACACTACAGTCAGGCTCGTAAAAGCATCAAGTCACAGAACTTCAAAGGACCCCAGAATGTGGCCTGGGGAGCCACTCAGGAGTATCGGGAGGACTGGAGTGGTGCACCTTGAGGAGATAGCCAGCACCTTACGGCATGGAAAATATGCAGCATTTTGTGTTCAAAAATAGTGAGTGTGGGGAAGGGGAAGCTAATCATTAATGGAATAGAATAGTATAAGAGACTCCCAAGTAAGCAAGAGGGAGAGGAAAGAAACACACTGCAGTGGCCATCAGCAAAATCAACCCAGCAGATGATGGACAAAGGAAGAGCAATGCGTTTGAAATCAAAAATTTACATAAAGTACAAAGGACACACACATTTTATTTATTTATTTATTTATTTGTTTAAGAGAAGGGAGGGGGAGAGAGAGAGAGAGAGAGAGGGCATGCCAGGGCTTCCAGCCACTGCAAACGAATTCCAGATGCATATGTTCCCTTGTGTGTCTGGCTTACGTGGTCCTGGAGAGTCGAACCTGGATACTTTGGCTTTGCAGGCAAATGTCTTAACTGAGAAGCCATCTCTCCAGCCCCAAGGACACTTTAAAAAAAATTTAAAATGATAATAAAACTAGCTATTCCATTACTTATTATTATTTCCTTTAAAAAATTGAGTGTCAGTTTGGGATAAAAACCAGTTCAAATGATGTGTCTACAGCAAAAGTGAAAGTGAAAGTGATAGTGATAGGAAACAAAGTGGAAAGGTGGTGCTGAACCAGTGCAAGCAGAACAAAAGCTGATCCACCACTGGACTTTGAGACATTTAAACTGACAACATGACATACAGAAGCATTATGCACTGGTAAATCTGATACTGTCTGAGGCTATAATAATCATAACCCACTATTTACTTTTGACAATAAAAATATATCAACTGACTAAGTACACAAAGGAAACATCATAAGAAACTAAAGAACTTTCAAAAAAATTACAACAGATAAAACTATTTTCAGTGAGTGGCAATTCAAAGTGCAACAGCTTATTCAATTCTATTCAGATGAAATGCAAGAAAAGTAATAGAAGAACAATAGCACACAACTGATGGTCTCTAAAAGATCTTTTTTAAAGATTTATTTATTTATTTATTAGAGACAAAGAGAGGCACAGAAAGATTGGCAGAGAGAGAGAGAGAGAGAGAGAGAGAGAGAATGGGCATGCCAGGGCCTCTAGCCACTGCAAACAAACTCCAGACACAGGTGTCACCTTGTGCATCTGGATTACGTGGGACCTGGAGAATCCAATCCGGGTCTTAGGCTTCACAGGCAAGTGCCTTAACTACTAAGCCATCTCTCCAACCCAAGCTCTCCTTTTAATCAGAGAAGTATAATTACAAAATGATTGTAGCAATGATAATGATAATGATGGTAATTCAGCACTGGCTAACAAAGATGAACTTGACAATTTGGTTTTCCTTTTTTTTTTTTTTTTGAGTCATGGTTGCACTCTGTAACTCAGACATAGAATTTGTGGTAATCTTCCTGCCTTAGCCTCCCTAGTGCTGGGATTACAGGCAGGAGCCATCACTATTAACTTCATCATTATATATGTGATGGTTTGAATCAGATGTCTCCCATAAACTCATGTGTTTTGAAAGCTTGGTTCCCAGTTGCTGCAATTTGGGAGGTGTGCTTTGGTAGAGTTGGTGTCTCCTGGGAGTAGGGGGCCTATCTTAAGGGCTTTATACTCAGCTCTCCTTTGCCACAATTTGGCTCACTCTTATTTTCTATCGCCACCTGATGTGGCAGAAATGACATCCAGCCTCTGCTCATGCCATGCTTTCCTCTACTATCATGAAGCTTCCGCTGGAGACTATAGTCTGAAATAGATTACCTCTCATCAGTTGCTTTTGGTTGGGTGCTTTATGCAAGCAACAAGAGGGCAAAGAAAATTGGAACCAATGGAGTGGGTTAATTACTGCTAGACACCTGAATGTGTGGCTTTTGGCCTCTTGGAACTGATTTTCAGGCAGAAATATAGAAAGATTTTAAACCTTGGACTGACAGACGTCTTACAGTGCTGTAAGTAGAGCTTGATGGACCATTCTGTTGAGAGTTGACAGATCTCAATGCAGAAAGTACTGTGGACTGTGTGGGCTTGGCTTATGAGGGAAATGAAGAGCTTTGTCTGTACTGGGCTAGAAGCAGTTTATCTGAAAGGCTTGTTGCATTCTGCCCATTTCATAAGAACTTGAACACAGTTGAGTTTAGAAGAAATGGACTGGTAGGAGCAGATAGATATAGCACAAAGAGAAATGAGAGTTTCAAGTTGGAAACAGCGCCTGCTCAACTGCAAAAGTTTGAGAGACCACCATAATCGAGATTAGGCCAACTGTGCTGTATTGGGACAGCAGAAAGAATGCTGGCTATTTTGAAAGTGGGGTCCCTGAATGCTGAAGGAGTATCCTGTTCTTCAAAGTCAGCTTTATTCCCCCCATAGATTAATAAATTTGGTAGCCTATCTGTTACTATTAGAGTATAAAAAATGTAGGAAGAAAGGGTCATTGGGTTTGCAACACAATTTTGTGGAGATAGCCACTGGGCAATGTGTGACAGTGTTGTAATTTCTGCGTGGAGGGCCAATGGAGCCGTGAGGGTGAACATTGTGTTGCAGTGGGGACCCTGGGAATTTTCGAAGATATAAGAACTATGTGATTGTTCTTATAATCCATTATATTTTCAAATATACATAGATGCAGAAATAAACAATGTGGAAGTGATCAGGAAAGAATTCTTGAGGTTAACCAAACTGTTTAACAAACAACAGTCCTGAGTCGACATTATCTTAAGGGGCAGCCAAATGAAAGTATAACTTCCATCAAAGACAAAGGAAGACCTTTCTGCTATAACTCACCACTGTGAACATGGGAAGTATTAAAATGCAACATGTAGCAGGAAGTGTGCATCAGAAGAGACCAGGGAAACAACTAAAATAAGCAACAACTAGTAAAACAGAATAAGAGGCAAATAAATCTAAATTTAGAAACTCATGAAGAGTAAAACCTTCTCTGAGCAGCATGCAAGTAAACACAGTGACCAAATCATGATATGAAAGTGCAACTATAATATGGAAGATTAAAATTACTATGAAAACAAAAATGTGGGCTGAAGGTATGGTTCAGTCAGTAAAGTGCTTCTCTCACAAGCTTGAGGACTTAAGTTTGATCCCTAGAATACGAGTTAATAACCTGGGTATGATGGTGTGTGCTTGTAGTGTCAGCACTGGGGAGATAGAGACATGTTGATCCCTGGGGTTTGCTGGTCACTGTAGCCTAATTGGTGATCTACAGACCTATTTCAAAGGAACTGGACAGCATGCTTGAAGATGGTACCTGAGATAGCCTTTGGCCTCCAAACGCACACATGAACGTGCTGTGTCATACACGTGCACACAAAGAAAGTAAAAGATTTGAAATGTAGATGAAAGGAATGATTTTTCCAACAAAATATAGCTTGCTGAAGCTGACCCTAAAAGAAAACAAAAATTTTCATAAACCAGTTGCCACAGAAGAGATCAAGCCTATAACAAGATATCCAGATGTGTGAATCCCAGAGTCACATGTGTGCAGAGATGAATTTTATCTAAACCTGTAAACCTGAAAGAACTCAAGACTTAAAGCTATTTTGATTCCAGATAATAAGAACTAGTAACTCAATTTGGTTTTTATGAAGTGAGAATAACTTTAGTATCAAGCCAGATAAAGTCACTACTGACAAAAAAAAGGCAGTAGAGGAGAGAAGAAAACTGTGGTTTGGATTCACCAAAAATTAGGATTATAAAGCCTGGAAGTAAAATATTAGGAAAGAAAAAACATAACAATACATCAAAATAGAAGCATAATTGTGACAAAGTGTTTATTCATGAGCATATTATTTATCACACTATCAATAAAACCTTAAACAAACTCAAGGGGGAAAGGTATCAGATCTTGATGAAGGATGTTAAAAGGCAGTTGATAAAAGTTGACATCTTGTTCCGATAAAATTTTAAGTAAACAAGGGAAAGAAGTAAATGACTTAAATATAATGAAGATTATTTTCCAGAATGCAACAATGAATATCCTAAGTGTGAAATTCTGAAATAATTTCAATTAAAATAAAGAGTTGGGGATTCATCTTATACATCTTCATTAGTCTCCATTACTGTATTCCAAATATTCAGACTTCTGGGCAACTAACACCTTTCTTATGTGGCCTCCGCTCACTTCATTACTTTTTATTTTCTTTGCTGAATCACTTCTGGGTTAGGGTCCAACCTCTGTCCAGATATCCTAGTCCTCACTCCTGCCCAATTTTCTAAAAAGTCTCCTCAAACACTCAGTATTTCTTTGTGGGGAAGACATACAAAATCTGTTATTACACCCTTTAAGAAAATATTTTATTTATTTACTTATTTGAGAGAGAGAGAAAGAGGCAGAGAAAGAGAATGGACATGCAGGGCTTCTCGCCACTGTCAGGAATGAACTTCAGATGCATGAGCCACCTTGTGCATCTGGCTTTATGTGGGAACTGGGTACTGGGGAATAGAATCCAGGTCCACAGGCTTTGCAGGCAAGAGCTTAACCCCTGAGCAATCTCTCCACCCCTTCCAGATTTTTGAAACATGATTGTCACTTTAAAAACCCTGAGGTTCAATAGCACAGTAGAACTTTCTACTCCTGACTCTGACTTAGTATATACAGTGATCAGCTTTCTTCTTTCTCCGTCCCTCAGCTCTGCTGAGCACCACACCACTCTCAGCCTCTGAGCTCAACATTCTTGAATTTCACAGACAATCAAGAAAGATCCTTTGCTATTTGTCTCTGTGTCTGGTTTATTTCATTTAACATAATGACCTCTAGGACCATTCATGCCATTGTAATTGACAGGAAATAACTTTTACAGACAAATAATACTCTACTGTGTATAGGTGCCACTTTTTCTTTATCCATTCATAAGTTTGTGGAAGCTTTTCTGTAGTTTTTCTTCTCTTGGCTACTGTGAAATTCACTGCAGTGAAAAAGGCCCTGCACACCTCCCCCAATAGTCACTGCTATCTTTGTCTTCCATGATTACTAATGCTTCTCTCTTTTCGTTTGGGGAATTCCTCATTTTCAAGCCTTGGCTTACCCTCCCAGATACATGTTTCTCTGTCATTGTGCATTGGAAACGGTGCTTGGGCACAATAATGTGGGTCCCATTTCCCTGTGTCCATCTAGTATTCAGAACTGTGCCTGGCACATAAAACATGTGCAGTGAATATTCACTGAACCAGGTATGAAGAGATGAAGGAATTCTTGAACACTCAGGGCCTCTGTTGCGCTCGCCAGTAACAATGATGGCGATGAGCTCCTACTGAGAGACTCACTCGTGATGAGGGGAACACCTGTCTCTTTGTAAATGCTTGAATTCTCTTTTATTTTTATGACCCACATGCACACATGCTAAAAGACGCTCTTAATGGGTTTTATCTGCGCTCTGCTTCATGAACTGCCAATCGCGTCTGTGTCTGCTGCTGGGTTATTTGTTCATTCCTTTGTTCTTGACCTTGTGTTCTCACAGCATGGGGGTGAGGGAGAGGGTAGAAGAGAGTCTGCATTGATCCAGAAGTCTTCAGTGCCCTCTGGTGAGTGGCCTGGAAGAAGTCTTCCCCTGGTTTGTGGTGTTTCACGCAGATCAGCGGGTTTCTTACTAGGGCGCTTTCTTTGGCTGTCAACTCACTCATGGGACCTTGCTTGTAGGAGTGGACTCTCAGGGTCCTTGATGTACAAGTCTTGAGGGTATCTGGGGAGAAAGTTTTCCCCCAATGGCTTCAGAAGGGTTCAGTAGGTGAGCACGATCCTCCAGCTGCTTCACATAGGCGCTTTCCTCCCTTTTGCAGACTTCTGTTTTTCCTCCAGCCATCTGCCGTCCCTGCTAGCCCAGGTGTGCAGGGCTCTCCTGTCCTCCTGTGTACACGACTCCACAGTGTCCTCCGCTTGCCTGGTTATTAGTTATCAAATGGCTGATGGTCCCCGAAACAGATGTTCTGATGATCCTCCAAGGTGAACGAGGAATAACTACTATGGCTTTTAGCTATTTACTTACATTGAATATTTTTGTTGTTGTCCTTATTCTGCTCAACTTGCAAAATTTTAACAACATAGAATACAGGCAGAGACGCTCAGTTGATTTGAGTCTGTTAAATTCACCACATGGAAATGAATATCACACACCTCTACTCTTGGAAACTTGTTTCAAGTACTGTAGTTTTAGAGAAATCTTGCCAGCCTTACCCCAGTATGTTAGACTTTCTGTAATTACATGATCAGGTGATCATGTGGTCATTCTGTAATCAAGTGTCCACTGCACTGTGTGCGCATTTTATCATGCCCTACCCTGTATTACACTTGTTTCCATCTCTTTCACTAAGTGGGAAAGTTGATTGGGTTTTATTTAACTTCCATAGTCTTATTTATTAGCACAATTAGCAAGTGCTTAGAAACTAGAGAGTGTTCAGTAAAAATATGCAGCCTGGTTGATCAGCTGCCATCCATTAAAACCCTTTGATTAACGCTGGCCAGCGCTAGAAGCATGTAGTCGAACAGTACTAGGAAGTACTCTAATAAGCCCTAGGCCCCTTCAAGCAATACTTTACTTGAACCAGAGCTTACAGGCAAACATATTGGGTTTATAGCTGGAAGATGTGGATTTCAGTATCACAGTTACCATTAAATAAGTATGGAATGCTTCATGAATTGGCATGTCATCTTTGTACAGGGGCCATACTAAGCTTCTCTGTACTCTGTATCATTCCAATTTTAGTATACATGCTCCTGAAGTGAGCAAACCACCGTTAGCTTTTTTTTTTCTTTCAATTTTTTGAGATAGGGTCTTACTGTAGTCCCGGCTGACCTAGAATTCACTATGTAGTCTCAGAGTAGTCTTGAACTCATGGTGATCTGCCTACCTCTGTCTCCCAAGTGCTAGGATTAAAGGTGTGCACCACTGTGCTCAGCCACAGTTACCATTTAATTATTTTCTAATTTTATTTATTTATTTGAGAGTGACAGAGAGCAAAGAGAGAGAGAACGGATGGGGGGAGGGGGAGGGAAAGGGAGAGGGAGAGGAGAGGGAGAGGGAGAGAATGGGCACACCAGGGCCTCCAGGCACTGCAAACGAACTCCAGACGCGTGCGCCCCCTTGTGCATCTGGCTAACGTGGGTCCTGGGGAGTCGAGCCTCGAACTGGGGTCCTTAGGCTTCACAGGCAAGTGCTTAACTGCTAAGTCATCTCTCCAGCCCACTGTTACCATTTTTGAACTTTTCATGATGAGGGTTTTGAACGCTGCCTTGGTACAGTCATGTGTACTCAACCTTTCAATCTAGGATATGGAAATACTGACAAGTCACGCAACTTCCTCATGAGAGCACTGGGAGAGCCCAATAAGAGGACACCTGAGGGAGACTGATAAAATGTTAAGCAACAGAAAGAAAGAAATTTGGGGCTGGGAAGACAGCTCAGTGGATAAAGCACTTGCTTCTCAAGCCTAAGTACCCAAGCCCCATATACAGGCCCTGCCTAGGTCCTGGCAGGCTTCTGTGATCCCAGCATGCTGGCTGTGAGCAGGGAGGCAGACACAGAATTTCCGGGAGGTTCAACAGCTCAAAGTGGGCACAGCAGTGAACAACAGCAAGAACAAGGGAGACCCTGCCTCAAATGGGGTGGAAGGCAAGAACAGACTCAAAAGATGTCCTCTGACCTCCACATGTGTGCTGTGGCATGTCTGTGCCCACACTCACACACAGACATACACACCTACATGCACATCAAACATATCACACACCAAAACAAGTACATAAAAAAAAGAGATAAACTTTTGACGTTGCTTCTGCTCACTTCAGTACATTCAATACATACACACAGCTCATACAAATATACTTAGTACGCCTAACTATTATTGAAAACAATCACATAAACTATGCACAGCACTGTACAGGCGACAAGGAAAATGATTTGCTTTTGCGGACTCCTCAAGGCCTCTATGATTCTTCTGTGGTGGGAATGTAAAATTTCAGCAAAATGAAAGTATTTAACTAAACCAGAGCATAACTTTGAAAACCCGCTTGCTAGCTGCCTCTTCATTTCCTTTCCACATTTATGTGGGCTCCTTCGGCTTCACACATGCAGGTGACAGCTAAACAATTCGGGCTGTCTATCTAAGAGACGTATTGAGTAATTCCAGAGGAATTTCGCTTTGCCCTCCTTCATATTGAGGCTGCCGAAGTTTGAAATGGATCTATGTAGGGCTTGGGAAGTTCCTTCAGCTTTCCCACCCTCCACATAGTCCCTGAGGTCCACTTGATGCCGGCTGGTGTTTCATGTGCTAAGTGCTGGCTTACTGATCAAACACTATCTTTCTGAGCCCAGGGGGAGTCAGAGCCCCTCACAGTTGACTTTTTAATTCAGAGTCCCACCTTCCCCACCACATAATTGCTCATTTCTCTAAAGCTTTTCCCAGTTCCTCCCCACGGCTCCTTCCTTGGGGATAACAAAACAGCTTCCAGCCTGAACTATCTCTCAATACTAGGCAAAGTTTGGGACCTAAGCCTTTCATTAGTTCTGTTCCTTAAGCCCTTTTTTTCCCATCACATAGGGGAGGCTTAATTAAGGTTATAACAACTGTACCTGTAAGTACTAGGGACTAAGTTATTCCATCTTAAAGAAATGATGAAAGATCCATGTTTTAGAAACTCCACATGCTTTAAATTTCATTCTCTTATAACCCTTGTTCAAAGATAGTTGTTTAGTGCTTTTGACCTAATATGCAAAGCACTAGACATGATTTAAAAATATAGACCAGTTTTTTGGAAAAGGGCAGGTAGCAGACTGGAGGGCAGAAACAAAAGTGGAGTGAAGAGGTGGTAGAGAAAGTCTTTTTGAAAACATTGGATACTTCTTCTCCTAATTCTGAGTCCCTGCTTACCCTGATCATAGCACTCCATCTTGTCAAACACCACTTGTTCTGCCCCTGGCTGGCATCTATTTTCAAGTGCTATTCTCTGATTATGTTTCTTGTCTAAGAACCTGTATTGACTTACACGCTGTGACATTAAAATAGTCCCCTGTCATTGCTGCTGGGATGTTAATTAATTCATATGAGGATTCATAGTAATCTGGAAACATGCTTTGAGATCCTGTGGAAATTGAAGAATGATCAGTATCATAAAACCCATTTTTTTCCCCCCAGAACTCTAGAGCTGGTGACAGTAGCCAGTCTAGGAATAGTTATTTTTGAGTCCAAGTGGAACCACAAGCTTGAGTGTGATTTGGAGTGAGTCCCTTCACTTCTGCGTGCTTTGGTTTCTTTATCTAGAGGCACCCCTGCCTTACTGATGGCATATATTCAGTCCCGTGCAGCTCCGCTGCACACTCTCGAGACCACAAATGCCTGTTAGAATTCTGCTTAGGCTTGTTAAGAAGAAGCTCTATCAAGGAATCCTAGTCAAGAGCACAGTCTTGGTTGAGCTATCCAGTCTCATGGGCTGAGAAGCTATAGAATTTCTGACTCTCCAGCCTGCAGACAGCTATTGTTGGACTGCCTAGAATGTGTTCTTATTCTGTAAGCTAATTCATTCTGTTGGTTTTGTTCCTCTAGAGAACTCTGACTAACACCCCTTGTCACAAGCTCATTAGAACTCACCCCGTCTTGTGTGTATTTTTTCATTTTTCTTTATTTTATTTTCGAGGGAGAGAGGGAGGGAGAGAGAGAGAGAGAGAGAGGGAGGGAGAAAATGGGCATGCCAGGGCCTTTCAGCCACTGAGAATGAACTCCAGATGTGTGTGCCACTTTGTGGGTGCTTGGGCAACATTGTGTGCTTGCATCACTGTTCTTCTGGCTATGTGGGACCTGGAGATTCAAACATGTGTTCTTAGGCTTCACAGGCACCTTAACTGCTAAGCCATCTCTCCAGCCCTTGTGTGTATTTTTGCTCCTAGATAAACACATCGTTGTATGTGTGGTTGCACATATATGTATGTACAGGTAAGTGTGTGTGTGTGCATACATGTGAGGGCAAGAGAATAACCTTGGATGTTACCCTCAGGCACTGTCCAGCTTTGTTGAGACAGGGTCTCTCAGTAGCCTGGAACTCACCAAGTAGGTAGACTGGCTGGCCAGTGAGCCCCAGGGATCCACTTGTCTCTGTCTCCCCATCAGTGGGATTACAAATACGTGTTACCATACCAACACCAGAACAAGAGGACAGTCTTGGCTCCTGTAGATGGCATTTCTCTTTACTTGGTGATGATTCTACATTGATCATTGTTTGTACAGTGTTCACTCTTGTAGAAACACCACCAGGAATGTGTGAGAATCCTACGTATGTGCTTAACATTGGTTGTGAATGTAATCTGTGAATGATTCTTAAAAATACATAGCAGGCAAAGGACATAACGAGCAATATCCATTAGTGAAATGTCTGGGTATTAGAGTAAATCTCATTTTAATCAGTGATAACCAAGTTCAATGAATATTATTAAGTTATTTAAGTGCATCAACAGCAAGGTTGTATAAAGTGGGTTCTTTTGACAGAGAACAGAATCAGAATTCAAAGTATCATAAGTGATTTAGAAAAGAGAAGAAACAGACACAATAAAGATACCAGAGATCCAACACCCACCAGTATGGCAAGAAAAGACATCCGGCTGTCTAGTAGGAGGGGAGCCATTTCTATGACCTCTGCCAGGGCCCAGGAAACATTACAGAGGAAGTGTCTGATTAAATATGAGTGCTGCTGGGTGTGCTGGCGCACGCCTTTAATTCCAACATTAGGGAGGCAGAGGTAGGAGGATCACCACGAGCTCGAGGCCACCCTGAGACTACATAGTGAATTCCATGTCAGCCTGAGCTAGAGTGAGACCCTACCTTGATAAACAAAATAAAAAAATAAATAAATATGAGTGCTGCTCTCACTGCTGGCCTGAGAACCTCCTCCAAGGAGATGATAATAGTCACTGAGGAGACTCAAAACTCATCAAAGCAGAAAATCAGAGGCTACCGAGAGCACAATACTAAAGGACACTTATGCCCTCCAGGGCTCATGAAACATTGTAGAAGTGTAACAGAAAGATTTTTTAGAGCCACATGGTGAGACGGAGTACCCTGCGGCATTGTCCCTCCCACAGAGACTGACCAGAGCTTTCATGGCCCCACAGGAAATACTGATAACGACAGAGCCCTCAGTGGCGTGGGGTTGAGGGAGAGAGAACCTAAGAGTAAAAACGGATGGGAGTATGGAAAATATGCAATATGTTCAAATTTAATTAATTAATTAATGAGGTCCTGAGATTAATCCACATAACCCGTGTATTAAAATGACATGTATGATTGGCAAGTTCTTGAAATCCCAGTGCTGGGGAGACAGAGACAAGTGGATTGCTGGGGCTCACTGGTCAGCTGGTCTAGCCTATTGGTAAGTTCCAGGCTACTAAGAGACCCTGTCTCAACAAAGGTTTATAGTGCCTGAGCAACAACATCCAAGGTTATTCTCTGGCCTTCACATTGATGCACACACACACACACACACACACACACACACACACACACACCTGTACATACATGTGCATCCCAACACACAAAGACGTTTCTAACTAGGATCACAAACACACACAAGATGGGAGAGGTTCAAATCAGCCCACGCTTGTGGCAGGGTGTGTTAGTCAGAGTTCTCTAAGGGAAGAAAACTCAACAGAACGAGTGAGTTTTTTTTTTTTTTTTAAGGGGATTTATTGGATTGTTTTACAGAATAAAAACACAGGCCGGGCAGTCCAACAGAAGTTGTCCGCAGGATGGAGAGTCAGAATCCCCACGGCTTCTCAGTCCACGGGGCTGTATGCTCAGCAGTCACAATCTGGCACTGAAGGCCTGGAAGATTCCTAGAGAGCTGCTGGTCTCCAGTCCACATTGGAAGGCTGTGAAGCTGGATCCCAACATCCATGAGAGACAGCAGCAACAGGGAAGGTGCGTGTGCCAGTGAGTAGCATGGGCAGCCAGACCAAAGGATCTCATTGTCTCAGCTTTATCTGTAGTTCAGCCCTGGCACTGTGGGGAGAAAGATTTCCTCATTCAGTTAATCCTTCCTAGATAGGCCCTCACAGACTTGCCCACGAGGTGTGACTCTTACTTGATTTCTGACCTGGTCAAGTTGACAATAGAAATCCCACAGGGCTAGAGGAGTCATGAGATGTGAGAGGAGGCAGGAGAAGAAGAGCCGATTCGAGGGAGTCATCAGACTGCCTGTGAGTCAGCCACGCAGCACTGCAGTGATAAACAAACCAGAAGCCCTGAACCCAGCACGAAGCTGGCACAGGGGACGCCTGGAGTGACAGCTACTCTATGGCAAACCTGGGCAGGCTGCATGGGGGTCGTTAGCTTGAGCATCCTCGTGGTCTTCTCTACTAAGGATTTTGTCCTTGGTGAAGCACTGTGCATATTTACTGTGCAGATTCTTTTTTTTTTCCCCCAGAGGGAATTATGGGTTAGTTGTTTCTGCCTAGAGCTACAGGGATAAAGGAAAAGGGTAGAGCTATCTGAAAAGTGATTGTATCTGTTACCGTCTGCACCTGAAAGTTGTTCAGAAAGTTTAAGAATATTTTAAAGAACTCCCAGTTTGCATGCTACTCCATCTCCTCTCCTCTCCTCTCCTCTCCTCTCTCTCTTCTCTTCTCTCTCTCTCTCTCCTCTCCTCTCCTCTCCTCTTCTCTTCTCTTCTCTTCTCTTCTTCTCCCTCTCTCTTAATGCAAGTGCATGTGCAGAGCTTAGAGGACAACCTGGAGTGTTGTTTCTCTCAGGTGCTAGCTGCCTTCTCCTTATCTTTCTCCTTCCCCTCTCCTCCTTGTGTGACTGGGTCTCTCATTGTTCCTGGGCTCCCCGGAAGTGCTACACTGGCTGGCCAGTGATTTCCAGGGATCCTCCTGTCTCGACTTTTCCAGTGCTGCTGGGATTACAAGCATTTTTTTAAGGATTCTAAGACTTGAACTCAGGTCCTCAAGCTTGCAAAGCAAGTACTTTAGCCACGGAACTATCTCTCCAGCTCTATTCTATCACCTTCATCAAGAAATTCTACATTTTTGACCCAAATAGGTACTGGGCACGCAGACCTTTGATGAGGTATTTTATCTCAACTCAGTCCCTTCCCAGCCAGCCCTCCCTTTGTGGGGTTCTCAGCTGAAGCCTCACTTTTGTTTTAAGCCCTTTTTGCCCTTCCTGCATAGAGTTACATTCTTTGCTGGCTTACACCATATCTTGTACATTCCCCTGTTAAAAGCTCATTAATCACACTAGATAGAATGTGAGCATCTTGAAGGCCCGGATCAAAGGCACAGATCTTATTCATCTTTGTATTCTCATTAGCCAGAAGGTTCCCTGGCAAGTGGTGTATATGCTATAAATATTTATTGGATGATTAAATGAAGGAATGAATGAAGTATATAAATAAAAGATCTATGAGAATAGATTTTTAAAAATTGGGTATTTAACAAGGAAAAAGGAACCTAAAACTCTCTTCCCTTAGTGTCCCACACGGGTGGAGAATTATATTTTAAACAGAAGTTTAAATTTTTAGTGAATTATATATATATAAATAATCGAGGGGCTGGAGGGATGGCTTAGCAGTTAAGGCGTTTGCCTGCAAAAGCCAAAGGACCCAGGTTCTATTCCCCAGGACCCACGTTAGCCAGATGCACAAGGGGGCGCATGTGTCTGGAGTTCGTTTTCAGTGGCTGGAGGCCCTGGGGTGCCCATTTTCTCTCTCTCTCTCTCTCCTTCTTTCTTGTCAAATAAATAAATAAAAATAAAAAATTTAAAAAGTCATTGGGCTGTATATGATGGTGCTCACTGGTCATTCCAGCATGTTGGAAGCTGAGGCCAGAGGATCTTGAGTTTGAGGCCAGCCTGGGCTACATAGCGACACTCTTGTCTCAGTGGAGAAGCAGGAGGGACAGGAGGAGGAGGAGGAGGAGGAGGAGAAGGAACAGCAGCAGGAGGAGTTACTGCCACTGGAATAACAACCAGGCATCACGTCTCTTTCCTTCACCTCCAGGGAGAGCTCCTCTGTGGAAGTGATGAAAAACTTTGACAGTAGTGGAAATTTCCTTTTGTCACACATTCATTTAATCATGAAGAAAGAGAAACCAGCACCAGCGAGTTTCGAGGAAGCGGTGTACAAATGCGTCCTTTTGATTCTGCAATCTCTCTTCTCAGGCTAAGACTGATCTGAGGAAACAAACGCTCCATCTCCGTCATTGGAGGGAAGCGTTTGATGCCTGCTGAAGGTTTTAATGATCTGATCCTGACTCTGAAGTTGTTGGTCTCTGAGACATAATCTTTCCCCCACAAGCATCTTTTTTTTTTTTTTTTCAGAAACAAACAACAGAAAACTGTTTGTCTGCCTAGTGACATGTGCTTTTAAAAGAACCCTTCCTCTTTTCCTCCACCTCATTTTCAATGTTTGTCTTTCTATGAGTACATTGAGCCTGATGTTAAATGTTGTCAACACATTCCCAAAGGGGCTGACTGGGGTGTTGGAAACAGAACAACAGGAATTCTTCATTCCCTGACAGTTAGAGAAGACTCCCCTCCAAGAAAGGAATTTCAAATGCACATATGAGGTCATTTAAAGAAATCTTAGGTATCTTAATAAATTTATTCACACTACAATTTCACTATCTGTTTAAAAGTGTCTTCGTTTTCTCAATGTCTTTTGATTCCCTCTGCTCCTCTGATGGCCAAGTGAGTTATGGATGTTTTAATTTGCAGCTGACTCCTCAAGTTCAGTGGATATGATTTATCAATCACAGACCTACAGATGTTGGTGAGATTGGTTGGTTGTGGAATTTGGAGAGGGATGAGCTTGGGACCAAGGTTCCCTAATTTCAATGACATAGCTTCTACATCCTAACTCTACCACTTGGAAATGAACCTCTGAATGCCTCAGTTTCCCCATGTACTGAACAAGGTTGACATCACCCCCCCCCTTAGGAGTTCATGTTAAAATGAAATAATTGTTAGAAGACTCATGATACTCTTTTAGACACATAACAAAAATCTCGAGAAATGGTGATGATGGTGAAGATGGAATTGAGCATTTACTAGATATACTCAACAGCTCTCTTGGAGAACTCAAATCATAAAAACAAATTCTACCTTTTTAAGGATAGAAAGGATGGATTTTCCAAGCATTATTTTTCAAATTTCTGGGAAAGCATCAAACAGCTGAAAGCTTCCTTGTTCAGACATCCTGACAGTACTGAAGGCCCAAGCTCAGAATTGGTCATGTTGCTGAAATTGGGGCTGGAAAGATGGCTTAGTGGTTAAGGCACTTGCCTGTGAAGCCTAAGGACTGAGATTTCATTCTCTCTCTCTCTCTCTCTCTCTCTCTCCCCCCGGACAATTTAGGGCATACTTATACTGTTTGGCCTGTTCTATTTACCTCAAGCATTAAGGTGAGGTGGAAAGGAAATATATAGGTGTGGCCCAATGTTACGAAATATGCATGAATGTTTTCCTAGCTTATTTTGTCATGGAAAGCACATCAATTTATAACTTATAAACACCATGCTATTTTACTGCATGTAGCACCACAACAAAGCTGTGGTCTTACATGTGTCCCAGTGACTCCAAATGAAAATGAACACCACACTGAATTGTTGATTCTCTAGATTTTCTTCCCGGTTGTTTGGGAGTCTTAAAATGCTTCACTAATGTGATCCTCACTGCACCACATCCCAATGATTATAGCATGTAAGAAATGCATGCCCCCCCACCCAACTGCCTTTTTACATGTGGAATGATTATAGCATTCATATAGCAGGTAAGACCTGCAACCTACTCCAAGTGCCCCTTTTCACGTGGAATAGTTGTGGCTTTCCTGTGACAGCTAGTTTATTTCAGATCCATGGGGAGAGGAAATAGATTACTGCTTCGATGGAGCCCTCAGTGATGTCAAGTGGATCCAGGAGTACATTTACCAAACAAATTCACCAGTACTCATGAGTGAAGATAATTAACTCACGCAGAGGTTTAGAGACATACTCTCATGCTTGGAAATATCATCTGAAGCCAGACAAGTTTACTGAAGATTCATTATTTCCCCAATCAGCTGAGGCATGAAGGAGAGAGAAAAGACAATTTGTTTTATGTTCTCTGTGGGTACAATCATAGAAATCTCTCTAGCTTTATTGTTTGAATTCTAGACTTTACTGATTCTTTTGCAAAGATTACAGAGGCCAATGCTAGTGAAAGAGAATAGGGAATACTCAAGAAGTTCACGCCAACACACGTTTATCTAAGCAGAGTTTTAGCAGCTGCTGGTGTGTTGAGTACTTCCTAAGTTTTCTACATGTATGATCTCCCTCCACAGCAACATTTTATTTAAAAAATATATATTTACAACCAGATGTAGTGGAACACAACTTTAATCCCAGCACTTGGGAGGCAGAGGTAGGAGTATTGCCATAAGTTTGAGGCCACCCTGAGACTACATAGTGAATTCCAGGTTAGCCTGGACTAGAGTGAAACCCCACCTCAAAAAAAAAAAAAATATTTGAGAGGGATAGAGAGCGAGAGAGAGAAGGAGAGAGAGTAACAAAAATAAGAGTCAGATAGAGACAATGGGCACACCAAGACCTTCAGCCATTGCAGACTTACTCTAGATGCATGCACTGCCTTGAGTATCTGGCTTTATGTGGGTAATGGAGAACTGAACCCAGGCCATTAGGCTTTGTAGGCAAGAGCCTTAAGTGCTGAGTCATCTCTCCAGCCCTCACAGCAATCTCCGAAGGTGAGAATGGCTATGTGACTTTAACATCTATTGGCGACCTGGAGAGATTGCTTAGCAGTTAAGGAGCTTGCCTGTGAAGCTTGAGGACCCAGGTTTGATTCCCTCGTACCCAGGTTAGCCAGATGCACAAGGTGGTACATGTCTGGAGTTTGTTTGCAGTGGCTAGAGGTCTTGGCACTCCTACTCTTATCCCTCTCTATCTGCCTCTCTCTCTCTCTCTTAAATAAATGAATAAATAATTTACAAAACTCTATTAACATACAACTCACACTGTCATCTTTCCTTCACTGTCAGGGTAAAGAACTTGCATTCTGCACCCAGAGCTGCTCAGTAGTGATGGTACCCCATGGCAGGAGCCCAGGGCAGTCTTGTGTGGTTTCCACCTTGTTGCCACTAAGAGGTGAACACTCCCTCAGAGGAGACCAGGAGGGTGACTTGTGAGATCAGTTATGTGGCTCACACTTGCATATATGCCTTGGGTGTGGCTTCAGGTGTCAGAGCATACACATGCTTGTGATAGGCCATGCCAGGGTGAGCTTCCAGCTGTGAACCAGTGCACCACGGGCATTACTCCTGACCTGCATATGGATAGACTTCCCCCCTCTCTTGATCCTTCTACCTCTGTTTCAGCATCTCAGAACCACCAAAATGGAAGGGTCATCTGGATCAACCTGCAATTTCACAGATGAGAAACAGACACTTAGAATGAGGAAGTGATTTACTCAAGGTCACGGGCTCTTCAGGGACAGTCAGGATAGTTCATTTTCCACGCTCTGTTTCCCACCTCTCTCCTTCGCTTTACTCCTTGATCTCTTTAGGAGGCATTAGGGTCAACTCAGGCCCTTGGAGCTACGGAAATTCCAAACTTGTCTATGCTGGTTAATACATGTGTGTGGGTCAAGAATAAAAACTTGGAAGAACGAAACTGTCTTGTTAAGGACAAAAAAAAAAAAGTTTGCTGTATTGGTTTGATTTGGATATTAGACAGTACAAGGAGAGCATCTGCCACCCCTGCCTCTGGGTGATTAAGTTCAGCAGGAAGCTCCGAGTCTGAATCTGTTCAACACCTGGGAAAGTAGTGGATTTGAGCTAAAGACAGATCAGAGCAGTGCTTCTCACCTGGACGAGTTATTCCTCTTTGTATTATGAATGCTCAGCAAATCAGCCTTTATTATTATACATTTAATGTACACTTCTGATAGTTCAGGAAAATATTGCCAAGCTTCTGAAAGTCCTCCCATTTGCTTACATCTGCTTCTCTATTTTTTCTCAGGCTTCTCTTTCCATTTTACCTGTTTCCCTCAAACACACACCCTTATACACATCTTCCATTATGTAAATCAATATACTTTGAAGATTTTATATGTGATGTACTACCATGAAAGTCCACATGCAACCTTTTTTAGAGAGTGTTTTTGATTCTTCAGGGCATGTTATATAATTTTAGGTGATTTTTTTTTCATAAAATAATATTGTCCTCTGTTGAGTTTTCTGGCACTAATACATGGTTGGGGATATGCATATACACAGATAAGTTTGAGATCAGTGTAGGTTATATGAGACCCTGTCTTTTAAAAAGTAAATAAAAATTTTCAAAAAGCAAAACAATCCCAGAGAAACTTAAAGTGAATTATGACACAGGTGCTGAAGTGCCACCTGGCCTGAGCCTTTGAACAAATAGTCCCCATTGGAGTGTCTGACCCTAAACAGCCCATGTTGGCTTTTTACATTCACTCCTGCCTCACTCAGTCTTCCCAGTCTTCAGATGTGGCAAGCCCTTGACCTTAAGTGAGACATCTCTCTGAAGCAGAGGCTAACTCTGAAGGAACAGGTAACAGCAGCCAGCTTTGACTGTGGACAGCAAGGTCTTCCATATCTACCACACAGAGACACTTGCTTGCCTCTACTAGATTTAAAGAAAACTTTTATCTCTAAACTATAAGTTGTCTAAAGACGTCCATCTTTTCAATCTACAGTGTCTCCATTGCCCATGGGTCCAAGTCTGTGAACACTGGACTCAAAACTGTGCATGCTGCAATTATGTATTCACAGGCAGTAGATGCCTCTGTCCCAGCCACACTAATTTGTCTCTCCCTAGAACATGACTCCCCATTCTTACTTCCACAGATTTACATAAACTCCTTCCTTAATATTGACTACCTTTTGAGAAGACCAGAGAGACTGAAAAAGTTTATTTTAGTCTAGTTGCATACCCAACTAACTTGCATTCATTTCCAGATATTGGGAAGGTATTCTGCTCTGTGCCATTATAAAGTTTTATTGACACACAGTCATGCCGGTTAATTTACATTTTGTCTATGGGTGCTCTCACGTTATATCTTATATCATTATAGAGCTGAGTTGTTATAAAAGAGACAGGATGGCCTTCAAAGCCTTTGGCAGGAAACAAAATTGCTGACCCTCTAACCTGTCCTTTTTATGTAGAAGCAAAGGGTCTACCTTCTCTTGAAGTCCACTGAAGAGCACCTGGTCTCACCCATATGCCCAGCTTTCCAGGAAGGTGGCACACAGCGGTGATTCTGCTGGGATTTGGGCTTCCCAGGTCTGTTACTCAGCCAGGTTGTAATCTTCCTATTGACAACAGACCATGTCTACATTTGAGTTTGAAGTGGACTGAGTGGGACACCTGTAGATGACGTGGAGATTAGCATCACTTGCTTGTGAGGCAGTTTGTGGATCTGGAGAGAGAAACGGGTTGTGAATTTTAACAGACTCAGGCCCTCCATGTTACTGGGGTGACCTTGGGAATGACACATGATTTGTCAGCCTCGTAATTCTGCTCGGCCTTGCTATGGTTTTCATACTTTGGAGGCTGTTAGAGTCTTCTAGAAGACTGCCACTTGTTTCACGCTGAATCCCGTGAGCTCCCCAGCCTCTCATGCTACCTCAGGGTGGATGACACTATGCAGGAGGCATTGCAGCAGTGACACATTTACCTCCTACATAGACACGCAAGAATGGGGAGGGGTAGAGAGCTCTGAGCTCTGTCAGTGAGGGCACTTATGGCACTGGGGGTTGTGACAGGAGTGCCCTCTTCTTTGCAGAATGCCAGTGGTGCCCTCCCCACCACCCACTGTTGGGATGGCCAACAATGTCCCCGACACATTCCCAATTGCACTCTGAAGGTCACCGCCACTTTGGCTAGGGACCCTAGCTACCCTGAAAAATGTGGTCATTTCTCTGAGTGTTTAACTGCTCTTGAAAGGAATAAAACACCCCACAGAAGATTTATTTATCTGTTTTGCATCACTAAGATCTTGTTTGAAAAGATGCCTGTGGCTAAAATTTTTGAAATTAGATGGAAATGCAGTGTATCATTGAAGCAGAATACTTACAGTAAAAAGAAACTGAAATCTGAACAGTGATAGATCAAAACTGAGAATGGGCTACCTGAGGGATGGGTGATAAGGAGCAAGGAAACAAAAAAGGGTGGGGATGTAGACCAGTATGGACCATTCCCTATCAGGAGAACCTACACACACACACACACACACACACACACACACACACACATACACACACACACCATGTTGCTAGATAATGACACAGAATGTGATACGCATGTACACACAGGAATATTACTTAGCTATCAAAGTGATGAAATCTTATCATTTGTGACAATGTGGATGGAGCTAGAGAATATTATGGTAAGTGGAATACATCAGGCTCTGAGAGATAAATGCTGCATGTGTTCACTCATATGTAAAAGCTGAAAAATGGATCTCATGAAAGTAGAGAAAAGAAGAGTAATTTCCAGAGCTGGGAAGGTTAGAGGTTGGAGGGAGCAGGAGAGAAAGAATAGTGGGTATAGAGATGCAGACGGACAGAAGGTAATTTCTAGTGTCCTACAGCACTGTAGGTAATTATGATTCAGAACATTAACTGTGCATTTCAAACTAGTGATTAGAAAGGACTTTGGATATTCCCAATTCAAAGAAATAATAAATGTTTGAGGTGATGGATATACCCCTTGCCCTATACTAATCATTATCCACCTTACACATATATTAGAATATCACATTGTGCTCCATAAATATTTACAATTATTATCAATCTTTCTTACATAAAAGGAAAGTGCAAAGGGATTTTTTTATTCTTAACTTTCATTTATTGGCAATTTTCATAATTATAGGGAGTAAACTATGATAATTCCCTCTCCTCCTCTACTTTACCCTTCACAAATCCACTCTCCATCATATCTCCTCTCTCTCCCTTAATTAGTCTCTCTTTTATTTTTATGTCATCATCTTTTCCTCCTATTATGAGGGTTATGTGAAGGTAGTGCTGGGCACTGTGAGGTCATGGATAGTGAGGACAACTTCTGTCTGAATGATTGCATTATAAGCTGTCCTACCCTTCCTTTGGCTCTCACATTCTCTCCCCCACCTCTTCCGCAATGGACCCTGAGCCTTGGAAGCTGTGATAGAGATATTGCAGTGCTAAGCACTCCTCTGTCACTTCTTCTCAGCACCATGGTGACTTTTGGGTTATCCCATGGCAGTGGTCACTGCCATCTGAAAAGAGAAGCTTCTCTAACCAAAAGTGAGAATAGCATTAACATGTGGGTATGACTGCTAAGAAAAGTGCTTACAGGGCAGTTTGGTGAGCATAATAGATGCATTTAGTCAGACAAAAGCAGGTGCTACACTCCTAGGGCTCATGACCTCTCCTACCCTAGACTTTTGATTGGGTTTTCAGTATCAGCCATTTATTCTCTCCTATGGAGCGGGCCTCCAGTCCAATTAGAGAGTGGTTGGTTTCCCCTCTAACATAAATGTCATCATTTCAATTGTTAGCTCATTTGGCCTGGCTGGCCAAGCTTGAGGCCACAATTGTTGATCACTACTGATGACTTCTTTCTCCCCCAGAGCTGCATGCAGTGTAACTTTTTCCAGCTTTCTATCAGCTGGTCTATGGGGAGGAGGTTTCCAGTTCAGCTCCAGCTTGATTTCTCAGTTACCTTGCAGACCAAGCATGTGAAGTCTTTAGCGATAGGATCTTACCATCTATTCTTGGTGGGAAACCAAGAGCCTCAGCAATGGCCTGTAATGTTATAGGGGCATCAAAGACCTCCCTGGCCAACACCTCACTCGGAGGTATCCCATCTCTGGCATTGAAAGTTTTCTAGTAACAGTCTATGGCTTTTGGGTGTGCCATTATCCAAATAAAGTAGGTTTCCATATGGCTTACTCATAACATTTTTGAATTTTGATTAACCCTCTCCCACCCCTTTTTTAAGAACCATTGAATTACATACTTGTGATTTCTACTTTCATAGCAACCTAGCACAGTAGATATTATAGAGGTTAAATTGACTCAAGGAACTTGAACAATGTCCCCTTACTCACAGAACCAGTTAGGGATTAAACTTGAATTCAAACCCATGCTGCACAATAAAAGTCAAATACTTTCTGTTTTACCAACCCATGTAATGTTATTAGTAATTTATTCTTCACCTGCAATATCAAGTTAAGAAGCACTTCTACTGGGCATGCTGCTGTGTTTGCGTTTATGCTTCAGTGCAAAACAAAAAGTATGTGGTGTGTTGCATGTGAGGACTATTTTCTTTCCAATTTATCCATAATTTGTCCTTATAAAGACTTTCTTCAGGGGACTGGAGAGATTGCTTAGTGGTTAGGGCACTTTCCTGCAAAGCCAAAGGACCTAGGTTCGATTCCCCAGGACTCACATAAGCCAGATGCACAACGTGGTGTATGTGTCTGGAGTTCATTTGCAGTGGCTGGAGGCCATGGTGTGCCTATTCTCTCCTTTCCTCTCCCTCTGTCTGACTCTGTCTCTCTCAAGTAAATAAAAATAAAATATTTTTTAAAAAGACTGTCTTCAGGTATGTATGCGAGTTACCTGCTCTGAGGGGACTCACTAACATTTGTACTGTCCTGGAGCCCAGCTCCGGCATGCTACACAAGGGACCTCTCCTCTGGAAGAGATCCTAAGGGGCTCTTTCTGCGGTATTTATTCCTCTACATTGGTACAGATTAGAGAGCAAAGGGATAATGAATGAATCAGATTTCTCTACAGGGGCCAGTTTTCTTTCTCATAAGTCTTGACAGTAGTTCTTGGAGGTAAATAAAGCTTTAGCTGGAAACTGGGGATTTTTGTTTTTTTTCTTAGCCAGAATATATAAGTGCCACTTACGAAGTCTCTGCATCAGGTTTTCCGATGACAGAGTATTTCTATCAGTGAATAAATAGGACAGGTCATTTGGCTCTCATCGATGGGCCATGAGAGTCTATCCTGCGGAATTAGCTGATGTGTGTCAACATGCCAAGCAGTTAGGTGTGAGAGCCCTATGTGTGCATCAATAATGAGCCACAGTTGTGAAACAGACAGGGCCCTTGCCCATCCTTTTGCTCGTACCAGGAGCCACCCGTAAGTTTC
The DNA here is from genome assembly GCA_036346955.1 of Dipus sagitta. Lineage (NCBI taxonomy): Eukaryota > Metazoa > Chordata > Mammalia > Rodentia > Dipodidae > Dipus > Dipus sagitta. The sequence goes on along the minus strand of CM070781.1, from coordinate 89,261,414 downwards.
ATCTTTGGCAACTCAGCAAAGGCATGCAATATTTCTTACTTATTTGCTGTCTTATCCATAGATCACTTGTCTGAGAAATGCCATAAGGACGTTTGCTTGTGTTTTCTTAAATTGCTCCCACACATACACTACTCCATTAGCTCAGTGTATATGGCTCTGGAGAAACTATATTTTTATGTCTGTCTTTATTGTGTTTGTTAGTGCCATCATATTTCTTCAAGTTATAAAGAGATTATCATGGAAATACCAGGTTTTACATTCCTCCATTCCATTTCAGTATTTAGTCTCTTCATATGGTTGCAGTAAAATATGGTTGACAAAATGAAGTCTATTTGTGATGTAAATGAATATAGTAGAGGCTGGAAGTCACTGTACCTGCAGCTTGAAGAAGTAGATACTCTTGGCTTTTCGTTACTTATCTGACCCCAACATTGGCTAGGGAGCAGAAACCAAACTACTATTCCTCTGGGTTGAGGTTTCCTTGGTTGCCTGGTAAGCGGGTTGATCAGGGATGGCAGCACTAAGTGAGGGCACCTTTCCTTCCTGTTCTGTGTTTATGCCAGGTGGGGAGAGTCAGGTCTTCACCACAAAGACCTGGAGGCAGAATTCCCTAATCTACTAGCACAGGGCAAAAACAAGTTGTTATGTCTTCCCAAATGACTCATTGGGTCTTTGTAGCTCTCATTACAAGGTCGTAATAGTTAGTCTTCTTTGAGATCTTTACAGGTGGCAAAGGACGTGAATGGAGCACACCATTGATGGAAAGTCATGACTTCCTGATAATGGAGACAGGATGAGAGAAACAATTTCCATAGAGACTGATGGAGGATGATTGGGCTTTCTTGGAGTCCAAGGCTCATGGAGGGTTGAGACTGACGACTCCCACAAATATATCTGGAATACAATTCTTCACTAGCTCCCTTCCAAATCTCATCCTATTTATTCAGACTTTTGAAAACTAAGGAGGTTCAGTTGCTAACTCAAAAGCTTTCCTACTAGTTAAAAGTTTGGATGAGAATTTAAATGTGTGTGTGTGTGTGTGTGTGTGTGTGTGTGTGCGTGCAGATGTGTGTACCCCATGTATTTGAGTGTAGAAGCCAGAGGAAGACATCTGATGTCCTCCTTCATTGTTCCTTTGGCTTATTTCCGTGAGGCAGAGTTAGTCACTAAACCTGGAGTTCACTGCTTCATGCTTAGATGTGTGGACCCGGGACAGCCAGCAATCTTCCTATCTCTGTCCCTCTCACCAATGGGTCACAAGTGTGTACAGACATGATCAATGCTTTATGGGGTTCTGGGGTTGGAATCCATGTCCTCATGCTTACACAGTAAGCACTACAACCTAGCATTTCATCTCCACAGACAAAACTTAAAAAAAATTAAATAAAAATATTATTATTTGGTGACTATTTTTAGAATTCACTTAGAAAGTCACTGTACTTCACAGCACATTTTGTGGGCGGTTGATTCTAGAATTCCTTAAAACACACAGCACCAGTGAAATATATATTCTTTAATATTTTAACTTTGCCTTTGCCTAATGTTCTTATGAGCTTCAAAAGCCAGTTGAAATCTTTATGAATGATTTATAGTCTCATTTAAATCGTTTTATTGAATGAAGCACATTTCAAATCTGGGTAAGATTAATATCTTCCATATTAGACAATGAATAACAAAATAGTCCCTTACTGTGCAGTATTATTGATAGGAAAATGATTTCTAATGTGTGTTCATTTATTTAATCATCTAGTAGCCGACTGCACTATGTAGAAACATCCTTTGGAAAGGAGGGAAGCTATGACCAGAGTGGTAGGATGAACAAGTGCCCCGTGGCACATCAATGCAGTGTCCTGATTCTGAGTTTCTTCACCTTGTGTCCGAAGCTATATTTTTTGCCTGCATTTTACTTCTCTTAAAAATTATGTTTGTTTTTTTCAAGGTAGGGTCTCGCTTTAGCTCAGGTTGACCTGGAACTCACTATGTAGTCTCAGGCTGGCCTCGAACTCCTGGCGATCCTCCTACTTCCGCCTCCAGAGTGCTGGGATTAAAGGCGTGCGCCACCACGCCCAGCCTGTCCTCACCTCTTCTTCACACTTCCAGTTGCTGGGTCCTGGGCTTCCGGGGCCCAGGCAATCCTGCTCCCAGCTTCTATGCTCCCGGTATGCCTGTGGTCATGGTCGGAGGCTCACAGCAGGCAACTTGAGACCTTTTTCTCCTGGTTTTCCTACCAACCCTCAGTTTAACAAGGACAGACAAGACAACTCTTACCTGCTTTCCAGAAGCACCTTCTTTGAGGAATTAGAGTTGAACTGTGGGAAGAGCTGACTCACAATGTTGCCACAGGAGCTGCTTTGTCCTTATCAGAGTCCTTCCTTTCTTGTCCCTCCTGCAGTCTTCCATGGGGGCCAAGTGCAAAGCCCCCTTCACAAGTCTCAGCCTTGCCCTCGCTGTACTTTCATACAGGCTGGGTTGGAATCAAGCCCTCCTGAGGAGGCCACTCAGCCAAGACAGGGCTCCCTGGTGGCAGGTGGGGCTCCGGGAGGCACTTGGACTATGGACTAAGAGCCAGGGGACGGGTGAGGAGGGCCCCACTGTCCTGCAGACCTGGAGGCCAGAGAGGTGGGCAGGGAAGCAGGATGGGCGACGTGCAACCAGTTCTGCAAAGCCGGGGCTGCCGCTATGCTGGGTGTTTTGTTTTGTGAGAAACAGGGTCTCACTGCAGACTGTCTAGGCTGGCCTGGAAATTGCTGTGCTGACCAGGCTGGCCTTGAAGAAGAAAAAAATTATGTTTGAGTTAATTGCTTAGGAAAATGTAAATAAGATTAAGAAGCAGTGTGTTCTAGTTAATACTATTGAAGGAATCCTGGAAAACTGCAAAATTTTGTATGAAAGCAAGGAATTTTATTATTGGGGTTGGCTTCCTTAGTTTAAGAGGAGCTGATAACTGGCTCAATCTCCAATGGGAATTATTTTCGTAGGTAATATTCTCTACATGCTGTTAGTTTTGACATGTTAACACAGTATTAACACAGAGAAGACTCCTTGCCCCTCACTTACAACCTGCAAATATGCACACATACAAATGCAGAGAGAGAGAGAGAGAGAGAGAACTTGCTCCTTTTTGTCAATTGCAAAGCCAATTTTATGTCTTTGAGGAAACATATCAGAGCTCCTCACAGGAGACAAACAGTATCCCGAGGTGGCCATTTGTCTTGTACACACTGGCAGGTTAGTTTGGCTTTTCTTTTAAATAGGTTGTGGCCTTTCATAAATTACAAAGAAACCATCTGTTGTTTTCCCATATACTTCTTTGTTTTTCTCAGTTTCTTGGTCACTTTTAAACTCAATTTAGCCAAATAACTCATGTAAAATTATACTAATGTCACCCGGAACAAGTTCACGCCATGGCTATATGAAGATCTTTGCTGCCAAGGGGCTGTGAACTTTCCTGTGTCCTCACTGGAGTTTCTCTCTGGATGCACCGTGGACGTTTTGCTCACTTTGGTGTAGATATTTGTTACAAGTACCTGAAGATGAGTCAGAACGAGGTTCCATAATGGAAAACATTGATGCTTTTGGAACTGGAACTTCGCCTCCATGTTTACTTGGATTCTGCAAATACTTGGACTCTTTTCGAGATTCAACTTTCCAGTCTGGGAAATTGGAATAATATTTGTATTCAACAGTAACCAGGAATGTTCTCAATGCATTATGCACATCCCAAAGTACCTGAGAGTAGTATTATGTTAACGTTGTTGTGATTCATTTGCTATTAAACAGAAGGTTTCAAATATGGAAGCTAGGGAAACAGCTCAGCAGCACAGTGCCACACACCTGTAATCCAAGAGCTGGAGCGTTAGAGACAGAAGATCTCTGAGGCTCACTGGATAACCAGTCTAGCCTAATTGGTGAGCTCCAGACTAAAAGAGCTTATCTCAAAAAGAGGTGGACAGTGCTTCTGAGGAGGACATCCGATATTATTCTCTGGCCTCCGCATGCATGTGCACACATGTGTATACATACAGACCCTCACTCACATACAATTCAAAATATGGGGAAGTCATTAAACTTGGCTACTTCTGATTTGTCTGAGTTGAGAATGAAATGTTTTCTATAAGGAAGACTAAGGGATGCTTTAATCTTTATAAAGTAGAAGATTGGTCTTTATGAGTATATGGACTCTTAGTCTACACCCAGACATCTAGCCACTCCCTTCATTCACTCTTGGTTTAAATTTAAATAGAAACCATTGTCTTCAATATCTACATCATTAATATCAACTCTTATCTGTGGAATTGTTACCTTGTTACACTTGCTACACTAAACACAGGAGAAGTAATGAGGACTTGAGCGGTTCTGTCTCCTCACTCTTGACTATCTAGTAGGGAAAGACAAGCATAATTAGACGAGCTTGATGACTCTCATAGATAGTCTAGTTATAGTGATTAAGCATCATAGAATGTATGAAGTGGAAACAGTGAACTCCAGATTCTTCTCAAGTGATATTTAAGGCCTAATTATTTATTCCCTTGCCTTACTAGTTCTCCTATTTCCACTTTCACTGTCCACTATATATATATATATATATATATATATATATATATATATATTATATCTTATGACATCAAGATGAGTCAATCATCACCCTGTATTGAATGACATATATTAGATGCCCATGTGTATTTGTATCAGTGTAACCTTTGAATGACCTTGGAGTATCTCTAAATTGTTAGGAATCTAAACTCTGGGTGAGATTTAAGTTCAGGCTTATGGCAGGGGAATAGTAATATGTTCCAGGAGAGATGACTTTTCTCATTGAGAATTTTAGAAACTGCATTTCTCAGGTAACTGCTTCAACAGCATTTGGTTTCTTGAGCCTGGTGGTGTCTAAGAAAAAGCCTAAAGAACGCCATGTTGTGAACCGAGTCAGGAGCCAGCCAGTGTCCTCCCAGGAGAGCCTTCCAAGAGTGCAGACAGAGCCTCATGGGCACACTCAGCCTCGGGGTAGCATCTGCTCATCTGCGACAGCTGGGGTGGGGCTGAAAGCAGCATCCATGTATTTACCCCCACGTTGATCTTGCACCTGATGTCAACATGCTGATCTCAAGAGACAAGCTTTGCAGAGAGACAGTCCCAGAGGAGCCAGCGTATAATACTGGGCTTATGAGTCTCCTCTCTGTCAGGAGTGAGCCTGGTAAGCCTCCTATTTATCCCTCATTTCATTGTTTCCACATGTAGTCTTTGATGGCTTGCATTAGATTACATGGGAAGAATTAACCCAAGCGGCTCACGAAGATGTGGAGAGGGTTTTGGTCAGGGTCTGATATGCAAGCCCACAGGTTCTGTTTTAAGGAGTTCCAGATCTGGTCATTTTTCTTCAGTGAAACAAGGACATTATTCTAGGAGAATTCTTTTTAGACCATTATTGAATACAACTCTGAGATGAGATCTGTCAAAGGAAGCCAGCCTAGGTGGAATTTTCCATTATCTGAATCACTCCCTAAAAATACAGTTTACCAAAGCAGAAAAGGAAAATATTTTGATTCACTTATGATGATCTCTGTGGTATGCTATCAAACTTTACAAAGATTGACAAGTCATAAAATGAACAAAACAGGTCAGAAAATACTTGCTGTTTTATAACAAGTATTTTGAAGTGTTATGGATTGAACCCAATATTCTCATTGTATTTTAGTTAAATTCCTAGTTTTGGAGAACTGAAGACAAAACAGAAGGGTGAGCTCCTTGAGCGAAGCTGGAAGTGGCTCAGAAGTCTTCTGGGGACTGTTCCTCTCATATTTATGATGAAGGTTTGACTCATATGTTATTACTTAAATATCACAGCTATTATTATTCATAGGAAAGAAAAGCAATTTAACAGAAGTAAGTATAGCTACACCATCTTGAAGATCTTCATAGACTTTATATATATATATATATATATATATATATATATATATATATATATATTTTTTTTTTTTTTTTTTAAGGCAGGGTCTCACTCTAGCCCATGCTGAACTAGAATTCACCATGTGAATAGAGTGGACTCAAACTCTCAACAACTCTCCTACCTCTGCCTCCTGGGTGCTGGGATTAAAGGGATATGTCACCATACCTGGCTACAGACTGTATCTTTTTTTTTTCATTTTTATTTTTTATTTATTTATTTTTTTACAGTCAGTTTGGTACCATTATTAGGCTCATCCGTGACCTACCCCCTCCCCTTGGCCCCTCCTTGTTGAGGTATATGGGTCATGCATTGTGGAGTTAGCCCACAGTTATGGGTAAGCTAAATGTCTCTGCATATCATGACCCAGCATGTGGCTCTGACATTCTTTCCGCCCCCTCTTCTGCAAAATTTCCCTGAGCCATGTTGGGTCTGCTTCAGTGATGAGGTGTTGGGGGCCTCTGAGGCTCTGGCTCTCTGATTTGGTAGGAGTTGATATTTCTCTGTGCTGATCTCCTTCCCCCTTGTGCTGGTATCCGGTTCATCAGGAAAACAGCGCTCTTGCTTGTTTCTCCAATTTTTCTTAGTTTCAGCCAGGGTCCTTTTGAGGTATGATAGGGTGGCACTCTCCTTAGGATCTACATCTATCTGAAAAAGAGAAGCAGATTCTCCAATGGAGAGTAAGTTAGCATCAGGACAAATGAGACCAAAAATTTATCTGTATGTATATCATATACAAAGGAAGTCTGGTAGAGCGGGCAGAGTGGGGAGGAACGAAAGATTCTATAGGGATAGGGCCTTTGAAGGGCACAAGGCTGAAATCAGTATCTATAAAGAGTATATGTCTTGAGAGATTTAACAGGACAAGTTTGCATTCTGAGAAGCGAAGCACATGAAAGTTAGGCTGGTTTCTAAAATTCTCTTATGGACTCAAAGAATTTGTAAGGCACAAAAGGGACTTCATCACTTGTACATACTTAATCAAGCCATTCAGCCTTAGCAGAGTTATGTGCTCATCTGTAAAATGAAGGAGATTGAATGTAATAATCTGGGGCTGGAGAGATGGCTTAACAGTCAAGGCGCATGCCTGTGAAGACTAAGGACCCAGGTTTGATTTTCCAGGTCCCACGTAAGCCAGATGCACATGGTGACACATGCATCTGGAGTTGTTTGCGGTGGCTAGAGGCCCTGGCGTACCCATTCTCTTTATTTCTCTCCCTGTCTCTAATAAATAAATAAAAGTAAAAAGAAATAATCTGGAAGGTTGGCTGAAATGCTGTTATCGTTGAGATTAGAAGCAATGTTACTGAAAGAGCTGTTAACGACAATATTTATCCATCTCTCTTCTCCCCACCAACAAAGCACATGAACTAAACCTGACTCTATCCCTACATAAAAAGTCCAGGCTTAGAGAGTCAGGGCAGTGCTAATGGATACTTGAAACACTTCCCTTGTGCTTGGAGAAAAAGGCATCTTAGCCGAGATAGATCTCCTGAAGTCTTCCTTCAATTGGGTGATGGAGCTGAGTCATTGGTGCCTCTCTGCTGGTCCCCTAGCCCAATGGGAGGCCTGAGGTTTCCCACAGCACATGCCTCTCTCTCATCTCTGTGCCATGGCACAACCCCTGTTGCCTGGATTCCTGTTGTACACACACTTCAGGATAATCTTGAGAAATACCCCGCCCAGGGTCCTGACCTTCTGGTCACTCTTCCCTCTCCCATGGAAGCAAAATTTTATTTAACTGGTCCACTCATCGTTCTCCAGCATCTCAGCTTATTTCCACCAGTGATAATTCAAATTGTTTATTCTTCCTTCTCCCCACTAGTCTATAAGCTGTTGAAAGGCAAAGGTCTTGTTTTCATCTTTGAATTGCATAGATGAGCACTTTACCTGGCACTGGGACATGCTCAATTAATGTTGCTCAATGAATGAGTGAATAAATAATTTAACACTATTCAGGGGAAATGCACAAACAGAACAACATCTTTAAAAGACAGCGTAGAGGCAGGTCTGCCTTTTCTAAGTCTATTGCAAATGGACACTTTGTCACCTTCCCATTGGGAAGATTCTATCAGCAGAGGTAGTACTAATCACTTCCCATTAGCACCCAATTGTCAATTTTCCCTAGCTGTGTTTTGGCAACTTACAATGGAGCCCATTGTGGTCTCATCCATTGGAGAACATTCTATTTTAACAGCCCGTCGTCTTGCCCGCCCGCCCGTAAGTTGGAAATGCGTCACACACAAGCTACTTATTTCTGCATCATAAACTTCTAATGTTGCTTTAGCCTGATGGGGTTCTGTGTTTCCTTTCTTGAAGTCGGGAAATGAGCCAATGTTTTAGATTGCCCCTCTCCTGGTATCACCCTCCTGTCCTCATGCTCAGTCGAAACCTGGGGTTTCCAGAGTTAGCAGACCTATTTTCCCAGAATGCTCTTTCCTCCTTGGAATCAAACACTTGTTTCCAGATGCTCACTGGAGATAAGACATCAGTCATCCCTGAAGTTGATGCCTCAGCCTCAGAGGCTGCAGCACAAGTCTCAATTTCTGAGCACACTTGGGTCGTGGTGGTTTGATTCAGGTGTCCCCCACAAACTCAGGTGTCCGAATGCTAGGTTCCCAGCTGATGGAGATTTGGGAATTAACGCCTCCCGGAGGGAGTGTATTGCTGGGGGCGGGCTTATGGGTGTTATAGCCAGCTCCCCCTTGCCAGTGTTTGGCACACTCTCCTGTTGCTGTTGTCCACCTGATGTTGGCCAGGGGGTGATGTCCACCCTCTGCTCATGCCATCATTTCCCCCTGCCATCGTGGAGCTTCACCTCGAGCCTGTAAACCAAAATAAACCTTTTCCCCACAAACTGCTCTTGGTCGGGTGATTTCTACCAGCACTGCAAACACAACTGAGACATGGCTCTATCCATACTCCCCTCTCCTCTCTCCAATATCTTCTCGTGCTTCTACCTCTCATTCTCTGGGAGGACAGGGGAATGGTAATTGGCTATTTTTCTTGCTGTGACTATATGCCTGACAAAAGCTACTTAAGAAGGAAGGGTTTAAAATGGCTCACAGTTTGAGGGTAAAGTCCATCATGACAGGGAAGCTATTGGTGATGGGGTCATGAAGCTGCTGGCTACATGGTGTTCTCAGTCAGGAAGGAGAGGGGCGGGCAGATAATTGTGCTCAGCTCACTTCTCCTTTTTACTGAGACTGGTATCCTAGCCTATGCATGGGGCCACCCACGTTCAGCTTGGATCTTTCCAGCTCCTTTCTGGAAATGCCCTTACAGACTTACCCACAGGTCTGTCTATTAGGTAATTCTAAATCAAGTCAAGTTGGCAATGAAGGTTACCAGAGGGACTATAAACACCAGCTGGTGGAGGGAGGTGGAAAGCAGGCCTCTGCATGTGGCCACTGTGGTCTGTGACCCATTCTGAGGACAGATATTGAAGTGGACCTGGAAACACAGCAATGAATAAGACACAGTCCTGAACCTCATAAAAAACACGATCTAATAAAAAGAGGTAATTGAATTACAATGCAGTGTGATAAATACCAACGCAGGGGCAAGGATGTACTGTTTCTTGGCATTTCTTACCTCTTGACCCTGTGATGGTGGGCTACAGCCCATAAAGTGGACCCCTGCAAGGTCTTGAGGAGTTATTCTTTAGTTGTTTCATCACAAGGCTGGGACAAAGCTGCTTCTCCATTCTGAGTGATGATAGCCACGAATGTGGGGCACGAAGAAAGGATCAAAACCTTTGACCTTGGCTGGGAACCCTCTCACTAAGGTATTCTTCCTCTGCCTGTGTGAGATCTGGAGACCACGGGGAAGAGACTCCCATATCCTTGGCCAATATTAAAGGGCAAAGGGGTGTGCATGTGCGTGTGTGAGTGAGTGTGTGCGTGCATACTGGTGTCTAGGGGAATATGGCTTTTGAAACTGAGTCTTTTTTTCTCTCTCTCTCTCTCTCACTCTTTCTCTCTCTGTCACTCTCAAATAAAAAAAAAATTCACATTTTTTTAAAAAAAAATGGGCTGGAGAGATGGCTTAGCGGTTAAGCGCTCGCCTGTGAAGCCTAAGGACCCCAGTTCGAGGCTCAATTCCCCAGGACCCACGTTAGCCAGATGCACAAGGGGGCACACACATCTGGAGTTCGTTTGCAGTGGCTGGAGGCCCTGGTGTGCCCATTCTCTCTCTCTCTCTCTCACTCTTTCTCTCTCTGTCACTCTCAAATAAAAAAAAAAATTCACATTTTGAAACTGAGTCTTGGGAGGTCATCAAATGATACCAGGCTAGCAAGAACACAAATGGCATTCCAGGTAAAGATGGATCTAGAGTTCTGAGCTGGATTGCTTACATAGTCATTGGTAGAAGGGATATAGACAGGGATTTAGATAGGACTGTTTTTTTTTTAATTTTTTTGTTCATTTTTATTTATTTATTTGAGAGTGACAGAGAGAGGAAGAGGCAGATAGAGAGAAAGAGAGAGAATGGGTGTGCCAGGGCTTCCAGCCACTGCAAACGAACTCCAGACTCGTGCGCCCCCTTGTGCATCTGGCTAACGTGGGTCCTGGAGAATCAAGCCTTGAACCGGGGTCCTTAGGCTTCACAGGCAAGCGCTTAACAGCTAAGCCATCTCTCCAGCCCGATAGGACTGTTTTAGAAGGCATAAAGTTTGTAGTCACAGCACTAGTACATGACAGGTATCATAAGTCCTAAGGCCAGGAGTCATAGCACAATTTTCATCCAAGGGATAGTACGTCTTATAATCAGCGTTCTCTAGAGGAACAGAACCAATAGAATACATATTATAAAAGGGGATTTACTGGACTGGCTTATGTGATATGAGCTGGACAATTCAACAATAGCTGTCTGTAGGTTTGATCATCGAGGAACCAGTTAGCTGCTCAAACCAGGAAGCTGAATGCCTCTCTGACCCCTGAAAGCCTGAGGATTCCTGAAGAGTTGCTTGGTCTTCAGTTCACACTGGAAGGCTGGATGAAACTCATCCCAGTGTCTGGGAAGGATCGCCAAAACTTGGTAGATGTATGCACAAGTGAACAGCAAGGGCAGCCAGGTAAAAAGCATGTGCCGGCGAGTAGCACAGGCAGCCAGGTGACAGCTGTGTTCTCTCAAGAGTTCCTTTATCTATAGCCTGCCACCAGGAAGACTGCCTGCTCTGGAGGAAGGACTTGCTCATGTCATTACTCCTTCTTGCAAACACCCTCCCAGACCTACTCAGGAGGCTTATTGCTTACTAGATTCCTAATCTGCTATTGACAACAGAACTTAACCATCACACACAGGAAGCAGCAACACCATGGCCACTAAAATAGCCTATGAGGTTGCCTCCACGGAGAGGAGATGACAAGCAACAAGGCGTCTGTAATCATTATAGCTATTGGGAACCCCAAGGATAGAGGGCCACGCAGGAGCACGGGGCTCATGAGTAGATCCCCATGCCTATTGGTAGTTTAGGGAAAATTTTAAAGACACAATGTTATAGCACACATGTCAATTCTGAACTTCAGCTTCCTCACTGGTTAAAATGAGGATAATGAGAATATTTAAAGAGCTATTATATAACGCAGACAATAAGAGCAAAGCATCCCCAGAATAGTGCTGGCATCTGGCAAATGTGTAAGTGCTTTATCTCATTATTATTAATATTATTATTATTTTATTATTTAGCATTAATTTTCCTGGTCAAATCTTAATAGCATTATTATTCTATTCCTCTGTAATGTGTCTGGAGAATCAAACATGAACACCAGCTCTTAGCAAGGATGGAGAGTTTTCTGCCAGTAGTATTTTGATCAGTGTTAAACACCTGGCTTAGCCCCCTTTCTCACATAAGGTCCCAGTCTACAGTGTTGGCTGATTTCTGTGGTGGAGATATTGCTGTGATGGTATTAGTGGCCATAGAGTGGTGTGCAGCTATGATAGCAGGTAGAAGCCATCTCCAGTACAACACTGAGTTTTCTCCACTCTGTAATACACATGAGCTATGAAATCACCTTGCGTGGCTGCCCATGATATATACTGGTGATATATATTTGCACAAACTCTGTGGTCATGGATTCCAACCAGGATAACATACCCACAGGACTGAGGATTAGGGACTTGGGTTGTAGTCCTCCCCTTGGAAAAGTCACTTAAACTCCTTGGGATTTCACTAAATCTAACACATGGAGACTCTCTCCAACTCTAAAAGCTATTCAGTTATTCAAAAAGATAGATCTTTTCCATTTCTTAGTTTCATTTTTAGATCATGTCTTTTTTCTATAGGACAAATAGAGACACCTTGGATTTTAAGGAGCTCCATAGGGGGAAAACAAGTTAAAAGTTTGTTATTTTTACAGGCCTTGGAGAATATTAACTCCCTGTGGAAGAGGTTTTATTGATCCTTGCAAGACTCCATTCTGAAAAGAACTCTGCTAGTGATCAGGCAGCTGAATAAACGAGTCTCATCTTCCTTTCGATGTTGTCTTAACGTGTTTATTGTTGTCATAACAGGATACTTGGTGCTGAGCAAGGTATAAAGAAAGGAAGGGCATTTGACTCGCAATATTGATGACTGGTCCAAAGAGCATGGCACCCCTCATCTGAAGAAGTCTCCGCAGGGATGTCAAAGGATGGTGGGAAAGCAGCAAGGGAAGTAGCTGTATGGAGAAGCGACAAGATGATCCTGTGCTCTCACTTTGTAACAGCCTGCCCTCATGAGAACGCACCATGACACAGGCCTCAGTCCTTCAGAGGACCCCTGACCTAACCACTATGCAGCAGTGTCCACCGCTTATAGGTTCTGTCTGTAGAGCAGGCCACAGCGAGGACCAAGGCCCTGGCATACAAGCCACTGGGAGGCAAACCCCACTTAACCCATGAAGCTACCATGTAGTTTAATAAGACAGTGAACACAGCCAAGCGCTTAGAAGAGTGGAAAGTGAAGTCCGCTCTGAAGGTGTCATTTCAAACCATTCCCAAGGTCTTGCTGAATGGCAAAAGATACAACTGTAAAATTGAAAGTGACTTAATTAAAAAAAATTGCTGCACACCTCATTATAAGATGTTCACAGTATTTGCCTGCAAGAATGATTATTTCAGGCAAAATTATGCAATGTTTTATATAATTAATGCTCCCTACCTCATTATCAGACATGCACAATCTGATGCATGTCAAGAAATGTTTGCCAATGGTTAGAATTAAACAAAAATGTGATTCAATTTTGTTTCTTATAAGACTAACGCGTTTTAGCACTCCTGTACTGAAACAGATAATAAAACAGAAAGGAGAGCCTTAATTGAAGCACACACATGAAAATTCTCTTTGATTAAAAAGTGAAAACTATTTAAATAAAGATAAAGATTTAAAAGGATATAAAGTTATCAATAAGTAATTTATCGGGCTCAAAGGCCTAAGCCAGAGACCCACCAGTTATTTGCCTTTGCATTTTGCATAAGCGTACTGAAACGCTTTAACATAGAAACACCGAAGTGATTCACTAAGTTTGTTCACTTGGTGGACAAGCTGCCGAGCATCAAGATGGAGCTCACAGGGTACTGGTCATTCATCCATCCCACCCATGCTGCTTGAACAACTGTGTATGCAAGGCATTGTTAGACACTGTGGGGATATAAAGATGGATAGATCAACTCCAGCAGTAGACTACAGACCCACAAAGATACATCTATGAGCTCACCCTAAAGCCTGTGACAATGGAGTCTCCTAATTTCACGAGCTCCAGTGATTCTCTGGTATCTGCTCCCCACAGAACTAGAGTTACAGAAGTATGTGTCCAGGCCCAGCTCTTTACACAGGTTCTTGAGATTCAAACTCGGAGTGTCTTGGGTCTCTTTACACCCTCATGCTTATGCAGGAAGCCTGATTACAACCTTGAAGCCATCTCTCCAGCCAAGAAAGCTAGTTTATTTTTATTTTTAATTTTTATTTATTTATTTGAGAGTGACAGACAGAGGAAGAGGAGAGAGAGAGAGAGAGAGAGAGTGCGCCAGGGCCTCCAGCCACTGCAAACGAACTTCAGATGCATGCGACCCCTTGTGTAACTGGCTAACGTGGGTCCTGGGGAATCGAGCCTTGAACTGGGGTCCTTATACTTCATAAGCAAGTGCTTAACCACTAAGCCATCTCTCCAGCCCCAGAAAGCTAGTTTTTAAGTAGGGCAACATAAGGTTAGAACTGTGTTCAGGAAGGATCTCTGGCCATGGTAGAATTTAGAGGGGAAAGTACTGGCTGAATGCAGAGACCCATGAAGAGGACATAATATTAGTTCAGGAAAGAGAGGTGCCTGTGCTGATTTCTAAACCTCTTTGCTCCTTCTAAATTCATAGGTTGAAGTACTAGTCTTCAATGCCTCCAAATGTTAGTGGATGTGGTACCTTTAACAAGATAATTCAGGTAAAATGAGGTATCATATGGTTCAGCTCCAAGCCACTCTGACTGCAGCTGGTGCATTTGTAAAGGACACAGGCTGCAACACAGACAATACAAAGATCCCAAGGCATCTGTGTGACGACACAGGGAAGGTGGCGACTGGCTAGCCAAGAGAAGGGCCTCAGAGAAACCAAACCGGCAACACCTTGGACTTGGGTGGTCAGCCTCAGAGCTGTGAGTATGTCATTTCTGTTGTTTAAGCCACTCAGTCTGCTGGATTTCGATGTGAAATTCTTAGCAAACTAATACAAAGGGTATATGCTGGGGATGATGACAAATCAATGCTGTACCTGCAGACCCCTTAAAATATAATTATTCAAACACATGAGCTGTAGAATTTAACGGGTTTCGTTTTGACATACATTTCCCTTCAACGAGATACCTCCTCTCCCATCCTGGCCCCCTATTCCTTCTCTCACTCCTGTTCCTTCCACTTCTGGTCACATAACTGATTCAACAGAATCTTCTTTACCCAGATGACCAGGAGCTCTTTGGGACAGAGGCAGGTGCCACACTCTGCACGTTGCTCCCATCTCCCATGACTCACTGTTGAGAACATACATGAAAATGATCAGATGTGCATGTTGAATTTCGTAGACTCAATCATATTGTGCTTATGCCCCACAGCAAGACAGCAAACTGTAGCTCAACCTTTTTTCACACTAATTTACATAATTGATAAACTGTTCGGCATGTGACCCGCTTTCCCGAGATGAGCATCAGCCTCCTATGAGCAAGAAGCCCTTCTCTTCTGCTCCCTTCAATGTTTGTTGTCTATTTTCAAGCCCTTTTGGGGGTTTGTTTTTGTTTTCACATAGGAGAGAAAACATGTGTTCGTTTTCTCTGTGTGTCTGGCTCATAACCTCTACCTGGAAGCATTTGACGGTTGTCAGCATTTGCTCTCAGAGAGACAGCTGCGGCCCATGTCAGACACTCAGCCAAGTTTCACGACATCCCGGAGGACATGCTTCGTTACCTTGCTGTGACTCTCAAAGTGTGGCACATCCCGCAGCCAAAGAACAATATCATTTTCATAGCTGCTCTAATATCGCTTTGTTCCAGGATATTAAATAGAACCTTTTCTGGTTCACAAACTCTGTGCATTTTGCCCCCGGCTACCTCATCATAAATAATAATTTAGGACAAAATGCTGCCCTTAGGTATTTGTTGATTGAGTTATAAAATATGCTTGCCATCTCAGCTCCTGGGCATCTAGACATAGTAATCTGTTTTGATCTTCCCCTCACTAACCTGTCTCAAAGTCACCACCAGTCAGCTTCACATCTGATTAACAGTGTAGGCCCTGCCCTGGAGGTGACCAGCCATTGGGAAATGAGTGAGAGAGAAGCACATTGTCTCTGTGGTTCACTCTGCAGGTTTCTGAGGAGACACCACGGTTGGGACATCAAGATGGGTGGTGTAAAGAGACTCAGTCAAAATACTGCTGAAAGCAGCAGAGAGCCCAGTGCCAGACCTGGTTGCCAAGCAGATAGGCTGCCAGTCCTCATTCTTCTGCAATGATGAGTGACATGTGGAAAGCCAGGGAGGTCGGGAAACTCAGACCAGGCTCGACTTCTTCCCATGTGGTGACGGTAAATCTCAACCGGCAACCTGCAGAATCTAGTACCACCCAGGAGACAAACTTCTGGACACGCTTATGAGGGAGTTTCGAGATTGGGTTGGGGAGGGAAGATCCACCCTAACTGGGGATGGTATTGCTTCATGGGCTGGGACGAGGACTGCATGAAAAGGAGCATGTGGCGAGCTGAGCACCAGCATTCGTCGCTGACTGCAGATGCGATGTGACCAGCTGCCCTATGCTCCTGTCCCTGTGAGTTCCCTGCTATGGTGACGGTACCCTCGAACTGTGAGCTGAAGCAAACCTTTCCTTCCTTAAGCTGCCATTGTCTGGTATCTTATTGTACCAACAAGTAAAGTAACTAATACACCTAGTGATATACTTTTTTTTTTTTAATCAGGTCTTGGAAAACATAGTTACTGACTGCCTCAGCCTGTTTTGCATGTTCTACTTGCCTGACTCTGACAAGCACCCATCCCCAACCAGGGTGTTCTAGGAGAGAGGAATGCATCTTCACTCTTAGGAAGCTGATATATCAAAAAGGAAAACGAAACAAAACAAAACAAGGGCTGCAGAGATGGCTTAGTGGTTAAGGCGCATGCCTGATAAGCCTAAGGACCCAGGTCTGATTCTTCAGGTCCCATGTAAGCCAGATACACATAGTGGCACATGTGTATGAGTTCATTTGTAGTGACTAGAGGCTCTGGCGCACCCATTCTCTCTCTCTCTCTCTCTCTCCTCCCTCTCTCTGTCTCTAATAAATAAATAAATAAAAATAATTATTTAAAAAGGAAAAATAAGGGCTGGTGAGATGGCTTAGTGGTTAAGGCACCTGTCTGCAAAGTCTAAGGAAGCAGGTTCAATTCCCAAGTACCCACATAAGCAAGATGCATAAGGTGGAGCATGCATCTGGAGTTCCTTTCTAGTGGCACAGCCATTCTCTCTCTCTCTCTCTCTCTCTCTCTCCTTCTTTATCCCTCTCTCTAAAATAAATAAATAAGTATATTTCAAAAGGGAAAAACAGGTCACATCCTGAACATCTTGTCAATTCCTATAAATTAGCACAGAAAACGTTGAGCTACAGTTTGCTGGCCTGCTGTGGGGCACCAGGCAGGCAGAGGATTGTTGGGCCAGTTAAATTCCCCATGTACAGCTGAACAGTTTCTGAACAGTGAGCCATTGGAGAGGAGAGCTACATGGTGAGTGGGACACAGTGGTCATCTGTCCCAAGGAGCTCCTGGTCACTGGAGCAAAGAAGACTTAGTTGAAGCGGCCAGGAGACAAGAAGCAAAATTCCAGTAGATGGCATGCTTGGGAATGTAGCAGTTCACGAAATCAAGACTGTGAAAGTCCGTTTGGATGTAGGAGGCTTCTGAGAAAGTCCTGTTTGTGATATGGAAGTTATTTATCGCTCAAGGACACGACTTACGCTGTACCGTGTTTGACAAAGTAGTGGAGAAAACAAGACGCTCTCCCATCCTTCCTGCAACTCCTAGTTCTGAGGAGAGACAAATGTCAGCCATGTGTTTGTGCAGATACTGATTTATAAACTCTGTGAAGTGCCTTGAAAGAAAATTCTCAGGGCAAAGTTTACCATGGAGGAGTAGGTGCTCACACTGATATGCTATCAAATATCCAAATACCAGGAAGTAGAGATGGAAAGAGCTCTGTACAAGGACACAACATTTGCGGAGAAAAAAACTTGCACCTCTGGTAGAGAAGGAAGGTACCACCCATCCACAGAAAGAAGAAAGAGCAGTAACAAGCGAACAGCTCCTGGAGGATTTCTTGTTCCTGATCTTTTGAGCTCATACTCTTCTTCAAGGATGGACTGGAAGCTCTCTGCATCCCAGCTGTCCACTTCCCCCACCTCAGAAGCCTGCTCTTCATTCACAGAGTGCCATGTTCAACCTTTTCAGAGGTCTGCCTGGGAACTTCAGAGTAAAGACTCCATCCTTTGTATTGACATGATTGGGGTTGTCTCTAAGGACGGCAAGGAGTTGGCAGCACTACAGAGGGTTTATGGATGAGCAGATGCTGGCAAGATGGCGGTGCGGCAGGGTTATGCTAGACGGGGGTTTCTTTCCCTCCCTCCCTCCCTCCCTCCCTCCCTCCCTCCCCTCCCTTCTTTATCTTGTTCTTTTTCTTATCTTTCTTTCATCAGACTTACCAGCCATTACTCTCAATTCACAAAAGTCAAAGTGTATCATAAGGGACATATTTCTGTGCTTGTGTGTTTCTGTGAATTTTGAATCTGCTTGGAATGCTAATGGTGTCATTTAGCCTTTAAATAATAACTTTTTTTTTTCCTGCTTGGCTCTCTCCTCTCAGAGAAGTATCCATAGACTTCAGCAACAATGTGCAGGGCTGTGGCCGAGAAACAGACTGTATGGCATTGATTTTCTGTCTCAGTGGACTTGGAAACATCCATAAAAGAAATAGCAAAGTGGTAGGCATGCAGAGTATTTTCTAATGCTTGTTTAATTTGCATTGGGCCAGTTAAGTCATCAATTTGTAAAATAGGTGGAAAGAAAGGCCCATTGAAATACAATTCATGCTTGGTGTAAACTTTTCCATAACTGTGGAAGTCCAGGGAATACAGGAAGTATGGAGTGGCAGGTTGGCAGATCTCCTGTGGAGACTATTTTCAATATTAATTATCTTGCTGAGTCTTAAATGGCTTTTGTTTGGGTGCTAGGAGGTTTGCGCAGATTAGATTATTTAAATGGAAAAAAATCAATTTTCTTCAACTTGGACAGTCTTTTGAAGTCAACTGTTAAAAGCCAATAGGCAGGTGGGTGGGGAGAGCTCTATGCATCTTATTTGTTCTTTTGCGAACATGCAAACACTCAGAATTGTTAAAATGTACCAGAGCAGGGGGCCTCTGAGGAGAGCAAGTATTCTGAGAATTTTTTTTTTCTTTTTTGCCTCTATTAGGTTAATGGTGGCCTGTGGGATGAGATGGTTAGCCAGGGTGAAGCCATCATCATTGATGTAGGATTTGGGGGTTCAGCAGGGTTTCCCAAGAATTTATGAACCCCATGCTTTGGGTTCTGTCCTACCTTTAATAAAGAATTAATAAAGACAGACTCAAGAAGGATAAATTTTTAAGTTTACTTAGGGGGAAGTCACAAATTTTGGGGTTTATTTAAGGGAGACAGGGGTCTAGGAAAGGGGTTAAACAGGTGGAAAGTAGGAAACACCCTCTCATGTGGAAGCACAATAGTTTATAAAGTTTACTTAAGAGAAATTGAGGTCTGTAGAAAACGGACTAGAATGGAGTTGTAAGTAGAACTTACCCTTCTCAGAGTCCATTTTTTTTCCGCAATTCTTTGTTAATTGGATAAGAACCCAAAGGTTGGGGTTCACAGGCCTGAGATCTCTTGTATCTTCATGGCATCCCTCCATGGACCCCAAAATCCTGCATCAATATGTGTTGAGCATGTGTGTGTGCACATGTGTGCACACATGTGTGGAGGTCAGAGGTGGATGACAGTTGTTTTCCTCCATCACTCTCCACCTTATTTATTGATACAGTCTCTCTCACTGAACCCAGAGCTTAACAGTTCCTCTAGTCTAGCTCGTAGAGTCTCAGAGCTCTCTACCCATCCCTAGTCTCAACCTGGCCATGTTAACCTTGGGATTCTGGAACTGCCTCCTTTCCTGGTATTCTCTGGGCTAAGGTTAGGTAAGGCCACCTTCACCCAATGCCCACTTCTGTGTACCACTCCAGTTCGCTCCTTCCAGAGCAATTTCTTGTCTCTTCCCATAAAACCCAGTCCCTAGCTTGCCCTTGCTCTGCCTTTTTTTGGATCTCTTGCTACAGGTGCTTGCATATTCCCTTTTCCCTCATCTCTTTCTTCCTCTCCCCATCTCTCTCTCTCTCTCTCTCCTCTATTACAATAACATCTTAGAATCAAGAAGCTCTCTGTCTTGATCCTCTATTGTGAATCCAAAAATCTAACACTAGCTAGCTTGCCCCAGGGATCTTCCTGTCTTCACCTTCAAAACTCTGGGCTTGTAGTTGTACACCACCACACATGGCACTTACATGGGTACTGAAGATCAGAATTCAGATCCTCATACTTGTGTGGCAAACATTTATTAATTGAGTCATCTCCTCAACCTGATCTTTTCTTAGAAAGACACCAATTCTATTGGATTAGGACCCATCCTTTTGGCCTCATTAAACCTTAATGACCTTTTTTAAAGGCCTGCCCTCCCTACACCATAAGGTTAAAATTAGGATTTCAATGTAGGAATTTTGAAGGAACACAATTCCATCAAAAACATTAAGAATTAATGGATTAAAGAGGGAATAAAAATATAAGTCCACAGTATTATGAAAATAAATGAAAAAAAGATTAATTTAGACTTGAAATAGAGACATTTTTAGAATTGGATCATGAAACCATTAGGAGGAGAAGAGGGGAAGCTCTGTTGTTCAGAGGGCACAATTGAATGAAAGTTGAAGTCTGGAAGGCATGAATGCTCAGAAGAACCACGTGGGGAAGGAGCAGTGACTGGGCCGTGGGCATGTGTGTCTGTGTGTGTCTGTGTGGCAGGGAGGGGAGTAGACTATGTAGGTGAGGCTTGAAAAGACTGTAAGATTCTCTCATTTTCTACTATCTTTAGGGAATGGAGGAGACAGTAGGTTTCAAGCGCGGAGGTATCATCATCCCATAGAGATTCTGGAAAGATCACTTTGGTCTGTGGGATGGAAAACATTAAGAGGTAAGAAACCCAGGGGACCTATTGTAGGCCTCTCTGTTGTTCTTTTTTCACCCCACTGACAATACTGACTTCCCAGTGTCCTCTCGCTGCCTTGGCAAACACCTATGTTCTCTTCTCGCTCTAGACTGGGCATCTGACTGTGGTGTAACTGTTGATCCTAGGTAAAATTTGAATTCTTATAACAATGACTCACAATTAGATGTGATAGGGAGGGGTGGTTGTTTTGGAAACAAGCACTGGAATTTCCTGCCAAGGAGGTTCCAAACCACTGCAGCCACCTTCCTGGCCCACCCACAGCCTCTAACCCCGGTGTTCTGGAATCTTTGGCTTTTCCACTCCCCATGGGCGATCCTTGTTAGGACCAGCTATGGGAATGATGATGGAGTGCCATTATCTTGTGTGTGATTGGAGGAACAAGAAGGTAGTGAGTCAGTTGTCTACAATGTGTTGGTTCTCAGCCTTATCTTCCTGGCACACCCAGGGAGTTCTCTGTTTTTGAAGTCACAGAATAATTTGTCTCAGGTCAGCTATTGGCTTTGTCCCATTAACAACAGAACCTTTTAGGGGTTGAGGAGGAGGGATTGAACTGTTATCATAGGTTAGCCTGAGGGTATTATTAAGGGTATTTCAGCAGCTCATGGAAACAACAGGGAACAGTTAAGATTCATTCATAGCACAGATTTGCTGTTTCAATGACATTTCCTTTGCAATCTACAGGACTTTTGTTCCTAACCACTTCTCGGTCACCCTCTCACTTCTCCCTTTTGGGTACCATTCTCTATTACATCTCTCCTTCCCCATCCTTTTGTCCACCTCTGCTACAGGATCTTTTGAGACATCTGCAACAAGGAGACAGGGCTTTCAGAAGAGTTTTTCAGCCATGTAGAACACAATTAGGACCCTACAATCTCTGTGAGCAGTCCTACTCACAAGATGAAGAGGAGAGGAAGGAGTCAGTTTGTTCTGCCCATATGTCCTTCAGGCTTACCAACTCTTCATCTGAATCCCCAAGAACCATCTCAAGACAAAAGCAATATGAGGTTATTTTCCTTATGTGAAGTTTTGTCAGGAAAACATCATTCACACCAGGACTCTGGAACACCGGCTTCTAGGAGAGGGGCAAACTGCATATGTTTTCACACTCTCATGAGAAATAAATAAGAAATGAGCTTAGTGTTCTCCGCCCTTCCAGCTCCCCACTCTGTGGGGTACTAGGCCATCTTTTCTTTCTCTTCTCTGTGTGCCTGCTTGTATATTTCACTGTCTTTTCAAATTTTCCGATTTCCCCTTTCCTTATCAATAAGATTTGAAATGTGATTTTGGCCATTTTTATAAGTGACGGGGTTTTATCTTCACTTTATACAGTATAAGGTGTCATATTCTTTTAAGCCACATTAAAAAATATTTAATTAAAAAATTTTTTGTTTATTTTTATTTATTTATTTGAGAGTGACAGAGAGAAAGAGGCAGATAGAGAGAATGGGCTCACCAGGGCCTTCAGCCACTGCAAACGAACTCCAGACTCGTCTGCCCCCTTGTGCATCTGGCTAACGTGTGTTCTGGGGAATCGAGCCTTGAACTGGGGTCCTTAGGCTTCCCAG
Source organism: Dipus sagitta (assembly GCA_036346955.1). Classification (NCBI taxonomy): domain Eukaryota; kingdom Metazoa; phylum Chordata; class Mammalia; order Rodentia; family Dipodidae; genus Dipus; species Dipus sagitta. Next base: position 89,239,101 of record CM070781.1, on the reverse strand, counting down.
GCAAGCGCTTAACCACTAAGCCATCTCTCCAGCCCTTAAGCCACATTTTAAAAATATGTGGCGAAAGTGTACACTAGCAATTCTAAGTGATAATATTTTTAAGCAAGTTTGGAAATAATCCTGACTTCTGAAGAACTTCACTCATCATAGAATATATCACATAAGTACTCTACACAGAAAATATGGTATGGGCAGAGGCCTTCATCATTTCCGTGTGTGAAGCCAATCACCAGGTTGTTCCTTTTATCATTTCTATATCAAAGCCAGATAAGAGCCAGCCAAAACAATAAAACAATAAAACAAACCGTAAGACAGCCTTGGAGAAAAATATCTTCTGGTCGCACAGACTTTAATTTGGCTATGGTGGAAGGCTTATATAATTATATAGAACTTGAGCTCACCTCTGCCCACCTTCCTTCCCAGAAGCACACTTGCACATGGCTTACCCACGGCCTTTTATATCATGGGCTTATTGATTCCAGCTACCATATGCAGGAATATTCCTACTGGTGTAGACCCTGTTGGCTGACTCCCTTGGGAGAATTTAGAGTGAAGTTTAGGTGGGAGAAACGTTAGAAGCAAGCATTCGCAGAAGAAATTTCTCAGCCAATTTACAAAGGCATTATTTGCTGAAGCAATCGATTTTTGGGTGGATTGAGATGGTTTCTCTCCATTTTCCTATAACACAGACGCCAGCCTTTCCCAATGGCGCCATTTCCATTAATGTTTCACCGTGTTGTGAACACTATTTATCACCAATGGGCTAGAGCCATTAATGCTCCAATTTTTAGCCACTGTGACCTCTTGTTACCTGAGCTACTTTGCCTCATGATCACACAAAGCACACACTAATAGAACCACTAGAGTCTCAGACCTCATTTCAATTCATCCTCGTTTAGTAGCCCCTCTCTTGTACACTTTAATTTCTGTGCATGACTGAATTGTCTTGTTTCCACAAACAAAAAAAATGGAGTGAGGCCCAAAGGCTGCCAACCTCTGTGCAGAGGCTGTGAGTCACTTCTGAGCTACTGTGTCTTTTACCCCGTGTGAGAGAAGCTCACAAGCCTTCGCAGAGCCGACTTTTCTGAGCTTTGTCGTTTTCATTATCTTTTCGAAGGGTCCATGGGGAAGTAAATCTTTGCTCTACTCAGTTGTTTTTTAATACTATGGGCCAGTAGAAGTCATAGAGCAAGTGCACGGGAGTGTATTTTGGGAAAGCTATATGACCAAAAGGCTCTGGCTAGTTGGTTGTTATTTCCTACGGTTATTTGAACGAGCACAATCTGCTATACACACAAACACACTTAGTTGACCAGTGTATACTTGGTGAATGAAAGGTCTATTTTTTACCCCCATGGTTGGCTTGTAATGAGCAATTAAAACTCTCAAGTTGGTCCGGAATTAGGGACAAAACTTTCCCTGCAGGTTAAGGTGCTCTGTTTTCCCATTGTTGGCATAGTTACGCCAAGTGTTGATGTAAAATAAATGAGCAAACAACTCCCTCCTATACATACACCATACGTATATATATATATATATGGGATGATATATATATCTTGTTCCCTATATGTAGGCAACTAGAGATTGAAGTTTATATAAGAGATTAAGTTTTGGGCTAAAGAGCAGTTAAGGCACTTACCTGCAAAGCCTAATGATCTGGGTTTGACCCCCCAGTACCCATGTAAAGCCAGATGCACAAGGTAGCACATGCATCTAAAGTTTGTTTACTGTGGCTAGAGGCCCTGGTATGGCCATTCTTTCTCTCTCATAAATAAATAAATACTTTTTTTTAAAGATAGAATCACTTTATTTTGGAATCATGTGTATGTAAGACCATAAACCAGGAAGACAGATTCAGGCTACCCCAAATTCCTTGTTCCAAATATGGTAACAATTTCATGAAGTTCTTACAGTTGCATAACAGAAGGAAGTGAAAAGAAAATAGAGGCACTTCTCAAATACACTAGGCATTTTGTAGCACAGTGGAGAAATCTGTTAAAGACCTCAGATGACATTCATAGCTTTTGAGTAGTGATCTGTTTGTATATTCAAAAAAAAAAAAAAAAAAACAGGGCTGGAGAGATGGCTTAGCAGTTGAGGTATATGCCTTCAAAGCCTAAAGACCCAGGTTTGGTTCTCCAGGTCCCACGTGAGCCAGATGCACAAGGTGGCACATGCATCTGGAGTTCGTTTGTAGTGGCTGGAGGGCCTGGCACACCCATTCTCACTCTCTCTCTCTCTGTCTCTGCCTCTTCCTCTCTCTCTATCTCAAATAAATAAAATAGATAAATAAAATCTTTTTTAAAAAATTACCTAATAATCACGAGGATGTAGGTTAGACATAGAACTAGGCAATACATAGGTATTTTGAGAGCTAAAACAGCTCAAGATAATTTGCCAGTGGACCTGCAACGTCCAAACTCCCCACAATCATTAATGCTTTATCAGTCAACCGGCCTTGTAGACTGCTGAATGTAGATACAGCGACTTTCCAGGAGACTTCATCAGCACAAGAGTCTTAATGAAGTCAGAACGCAGCCTTCATAATGAAGGCAAGTGAATGGCATCATGTGCCACCTGCCTGCAGATTATTACAGTAGCTTGAGAATGACACCATATCTCTCTACTAGTTCATAGATCAGACTGTAGGTCAAGGCTCTGGACTTGAACATCTGCCCAGAAGAACTGCTCATCAGGACATTCAGAGGTTTTTCCCAAGCTGGTTTAGATCATCCCGTTTCCTGTTCCATGTTGCCGTCTCATGTCCTTGCTGGATGTTTTGTTTTTTTACTAAGTAGATACTTTGGATGCACATGTCATGTGTTGGTCCCATAATTTCCATCCTCCCTGCCCTCCATTCTACTGAGGGCTCTCTTTAATGGGATGGCTGGTATTCACTATGGGATTGTGGGTTATGAGTTGTGAGAGCTTCAGTCAGTCTTTGCTTGGGGGGTGGGATGTCTCTGGAATTCCCTCCCATCCTGTGGCTTTTACAATCTTTCCACCCCATCTTCCGTGAACTTCCCTGAGCCTTGGTGGGTGTGCTTTAAGGCTACTATGGACTTTGGCTTTGGTATATTTTGAGTATCCTCAGTGTCTGTCTCCATCACGCTGGTGCAGGTTGTCAGGCCTGCCATGGGAGCAGCACTCTTGCTCGTCTCACCAGTTCCTCTGTCCAAGTCTTTAGATTTGATCTCTTTCCTCCTAGACCTTCATTTTGCTTTATGACTGTGTTAGTTATTTTTGCATGGCTGTTACCATGATTCTTGATACAAACAACTTAAGGGAGGAAACCTTAGTTTGGGATCAGAGATTCAGGGGGTCTCAATCCAGCATGGCAGTAAAGGCATGAAGGAGTTCATGATGGTGGGAAAGCATGGCAGAGGCCGCTCACAGGAAGGTGGGTCAGGAAGCAGAAAACAAGCCCAGGAACAGGGGCTGGACTGTGCTCTTCAAAGACAAAACAGAAGTATCTTAGGGAAGAAAAAGGTTTCAGCTTCCAGTTAAACGGGGAGCTTTAATCTTGTCAGGAAAAGCATGGCCAAACAAACAGCCAGGTGTGTCACATTTGGTCACATTAGCTAGATGGAAGCAGCAAGAGTGAGATAGCTAGCACCAGCCAGGAGGCCGGAATATGAAATCCCAAGGCCTGTCCCCAGTGACACACCTCTAAGGTTCCACCTCCCAAAAGCCCCACAGATTTCCCTGGTTGCCACTAGCTGGGAACCAGGTAGTCTAATACCTGAGCTTATGGAGGACATCTCATTCCAACCACCACAGGTCTGTCCTTAGTGACCTACGTGGGCTCTACTTTGAAAAGTCTCCATAGTCTCCAAAAAGCAGCACTACCAACCAGGGACATGCATTGTAAACATGAACCTTTGGGAACACTTCTGATACACATTACAGTGCTTCTCAGTCCATTTTATATTCAACATCCTAAGTTGTTTTCTCCAATCCAAAACAAGGCCTGCATCTTTGAATTTATTCTACCCAAAATGTGAATTCTGTGACATGTGAGAACTTATATATTAAAACCCTGAGTGGGGAGGAAGGAGGTTAAATGAACTAGAAATTTTAATCTATTTCTGGAAGATGAAAAGGTAGGAAATGTTATTGGATATAAGTGGATCGAGGGAGCCAGAAAAGAGAGTACACACAGGGTAAGTTAATAAAGGCACTAAGACTCATTTTCAAGGTTTGACTGCCCCCCTCCTAAAGGATGATGGGTATGTGGAGCTGACCTGGGGTGAGAGGCATAAATCCTGGCGATTTGATGAAAACCTGACTTCTAAATGGCCACACAAGTAACGCTTCCCACCACAGTATTGACTCTTTGGTTGAAACATAATGATTTTCTCTAAAGAAATAGAATGGCCCTGATGAGAGGCAGAGTGTCTGAAAATAGTCCTCCTTCATTTTTCTCTTGGGAGTTCTCTAGCCTCTTATCCACCTGTGTGCCACTGTGGGAGCCTGCCAGGCAACAAACTCACTCGTGCACACACCTAACCCTCTAACCCTCACCTTAAGGGAAGGATGGATACTGTGAGCTCAGAGTGGGAGGCATGAAGGGCCTTTCTGGGATTATGCTGGCAGACAAACCTTGAAGATAGGTTTGGGAGAGATGCCACATCTGGGAATGCAGAAATGGATGATGAGAATGGCATGTGGTTCAGCCACTGGGAGGTCACAGGAACAAGTGACAGGAGGATGGTGTCCAGTGCTCAGAAGACCTTTTCCTTTCTCTCTGGAAAGCACTAGCTTTAGAAGTCAGCATTTGGGGGCTGGAGGGTTGGCTTACCAGTTAAGGCACTTGCCTGCAAAGCCAAAGGACCCAGGTTCGATCCTCCAGGACCCATGTAGGCCAGGTGCACAAGGTGGCGCATGTGTCTGGAGTTTATTTGCAGTGGCTGGAGGCCCTGGTGCACCCATTCTCTCTCTCTCTCCCAAAATAAATAAATAAAAACATTTTTAAAAAGTCATCACCTTTTGACTAGTGGAAGTTATGCATATATAAGATTAAAATGTAGCCAGGTATGATGGTGCACACTTATAATTCCAGAACCCAGAAAGCTGAAGCAAGAAGATCTCAAGTTTGAAGTCAGCCATGGCTACATAGAGAGACCCTGTTTCAAAAAGTAACAACATATAACAACAAAAAATAAAATAAAAGTAAAATTTAAAGCATGACATTTTATGTATTAAATGTGGTTCAAGTCAAATATATATATATATATATATATATATATATATATATATATGTATGTATATAATAAACAGGGACAAAGGATTCAATCTCCTCCTACTTTTCCAGGCTCTGAGATGGATTCCATAGCATTCCATGAAACACTGAGGCTCTGAAAAAATTCAGATGAACGCTTACAGGACCAGGCAGCATAGGAGGGTGAGGAGGAACAGAAAGATATAGCGAAATAGGTGGGGTTGTCTGTTCTGGATAGCTTCAATGTCCGTCTAAATATCTTCCATTTTATTTTAAAGACATTCAAGGCTGTTGGGCATCTGCAGATCTGCAAATTTCAAGGTAAATTTTCATATTTGTATATTGGGGTATATATACAATCTGGTAAATAGTGTGTGTGTGTGTGTGTGTTTATGTGTGTGTGTTTGTGTGTGGGGGTGGTTATAGAGTGTTTGAAGGAGGGGCAGTCAGAACAGCGGTGCTGGCTATCAGTTCAGCGTGGGTTCTAGTAAGGTTCTAAGCAAGAGGACAGACAATCTACACTGTGCCATTTGGCTTCAAGGTTCTGAAACAGCGGCTGGTGATGTCAACGCTGCTATTCACAGAGACCCCAAAGGCGACCCTAAAGGAGAAGCAGCAGACTTGAGAAAGAGAATGCTTTACTTGAGGAACTTAAGGCACCAGTCACTGAGTCCAAATAAGTTAGCAGACCAGAATGGAGGCTAAACAGATCTATATGCTAATAGTCATATAGGAATTTTGAGGTTCCTAGTGTGCCAAGGCACTAACAATTTGGAGGTGTTCCTGAAAAATAGAATGTAATGGGACACAGTACCTGGCCTAACATCCTCCCGTGCAGCCCTTGCCTTTAGGCACATATAATGGAGGCCACCGCCCAAGCTGATCTTCCTGACAGATAAAGGAGAAGTTTCAGGAACCATTACCACAGGCCTTATTGCAAAATGCAGGTGTTTTCTGTTATCTAGGGAATGGGATGATCCCTCTGTGCAGTGTACCATGACCTTCCTATACCTCTCTGTTTCTGAATACCTTTGTGATCACATGGCATAGAATATTTCTTGCCTCAGTTCTGCCTATGTGACCTGTGTAATGAACACTTTGTGACTTTTTTGTAATAACCCCCTTGTTTGACAGTAACTTTGTGGTTAACTCCCACCCTGTTTTTGAAATGAACATCTTGTGGTATCCTCCAATAAAACCTGACACTCTGAGCAATTTGAGGCTACATTTAGCAATCCCAACCTCTAATGTGTAATCCCATTGCATTGGCTCTTACCCAGCATTCTGTAAGTCAGTGGTCTTACATGTGTGACACTGTACCCCACAAAATTCCCAAATCCTTGCCCTATGAATTCAAAGAATGAAATCCACAGACCAGAGGTCAAGGTTCAGAAAGATTTTATTATAGCTTAAAGCTTTAGGAGGAAGAAGAGAAGGGGGCTTATGTCTGCAACATAAGAGATGGATGCAAGGTGGAGCTCATGGAAAGTTTGAGAAGCCCCATGGGGGAAGAAGACAGAGCTTTTACCTAGAGAGGTAAGAAGGGGGTTGAGAAGCCCACTGTGAGAGACTATGATCTGGGGTTTTTTAATGGTGAGTGGCTAAGTGAGGAAGACCAGGTTGGCAGGTTACTACGGACAAAGAGCAGATTTTATAGCTTTGCCAGTAATCTTAGGTAAGAATCAGAGTTTCTGTCCTCTAGGAAGAGTTCCAGTTTAATCTCAAAATCTTTCCTGGAGGGTGCAATGTCCAGGTTTCTTCAAGTTTAGTGACATTTCTTGCTTTTCGTCAGGAATAGAAATACCATTCACTTTTGGGGTTCTATTACCCTGACTGCCTAGTCAATTTTTGTCTCCTATCAATAGGTACCATTGTAAAGAAAGGAGAGAGAGAGAGAGAGAGAGAGAGAGAGAAAGAAGAAGAAGAAAAGAAGAGAGAGAGGGGGGAGAGAGAAAGAGAAGAGACTCACTTTTGCTTGCTGTAAAGAAAAAGTACTTTTGTTTCAGTGAGAAGACTGAGTGGGAAAGACCTGTGTTAACTTTCTTCACAATCTGCATAGCTCCATCTCTGCAGAAACTTCACTGTGTGACACCTGGTGCCCCGTCACAGCAGCTCTGGATGGCTGCAGTCTTGGGTGGCCATGGCCTTGGCTGTGCCTGCCTCAGGGAGGACTTGTTTTAGAGGGATGTGGGGAAGGAAATGTACACAGTGTGTCCTGGGAGCTGTTCCCTTCCATCACAACCAGAAGCTCAGTGTAAACCACGGAGCCTACCGCCTTCTTGACAGCTCACAGAGGACCTCTCAAAAAACAGCCTATTAGATCAGATAGCATGCCAACTCTTTGAAGACTGTCTTAAAACTCCTGGGATTGAAGATTCAGATTCAAAGACAAAAGCCTTCTTGTTCCCATAGCAAGTGAACATAACTAGTCAAGCTATTCATAAGACACTGGAAGCCCCTCTCTTGCCTGCAGGTGCCTTGGCTGGACTCCCAATTATCCCACTGCTGGGTAGAAGACAGGTCCCAGAGCAGAGCAGGGAGCAGGTGTGCTCACAGCCCTGTCACGCTGAGCTGTCCATGCCTCAGAACCCAGGCATACAGGGACCTCTGGCAGAGGCAAGCTTCTCAGCCTTGCTGCTGCCCAGGGGGAGCAGGCAGGCATGCCTGGCCCTTTTGTTTTCTCTCTGATATTGAATGACACCACAGGGCAACATCTCCCTGGCTTCATTTGCAAAGGGCTTGGGATTAAGGATCCCATATAAATGGAAATTATCTTATCATTGAAAGGAAAAGTGCAAGCATGCACGAAATGATGAGGAACATTTCACCATTTTGGGGGATCATTTCATATGCCCTTTATTCACTGGGTGTGTGTCAGTGGGCAACACAGGCATGACTAAAGAGGATTGCATCCTTCCTGACTGTGCCCTGGATCCGCATCTTAACACTTCACCTGTGGATTATTTCTTTATTTTTATTTTATTTTTTTAGGTGACTTAGGTCAGTTTTATTTTCAAATTCAGATCTTAGGTGTGTGGGATTAGAAACAGTCATGCAGCTTCCTCTGAGCCATGAAACCATTGCAGATACTGAACTTGTTTCAGCCACATACTGCACTTGTGTCAGAGTAAATTTTGTACTGGCAAAGCAGCAGCTAAATGCTTCATTCTTACTTTGTCTTCTTGGTGGGAAGTTAATCTGAAACCAGGATTATTTTGGCAGATTCTAGAATTAGTAATTTGTACTTTTCCTCACTTAGGTCAATATCAACAGGTTATTTTATTTTTTTTAACAATTTTTTTGTTATTTTTATTTATTTATTTGAGAGTGACAGACACAGAGAGAGAAAGAGGCAGATAGAGAGAGAGAGAGAGAGAGAGAATGGGCACGCCAGGGCTTCCAGCCACTGCAAAGGAACTCCAGATGCGTGCGCCCCCTTGTGCATCTGGCTAATGTGGGTCCTGGGGAATTGAGCCTTGAACTGGGGTCCTTAGGCTTCACAGGCAAGCGCTTAACTGCTGAGCCACCTCTCTAGCCCTCAACAGGTCATTTCAAATAGAAAGCTATCTACTTGCATTCTCATGTTTTTAGCCTAGTATAGTTATTATAGTGTACATTGTTATTGCTTCCTTACATTATTTCCTCTTTTTTAAAAAAACTTTTTGTACTTAGTGAATACAGTCAAGTTGGTGCCATTTTTAGCCTCCTCCCTGTCCTCCCCCCTCCACAGGGACTCTCCTTGTTGGGGTAGATGGGTCGTGCACTGTGGGGTTAGCCATCAGTTTTGGGTAGGAGGAAATGCCTCTGCTTATCATGACCCAACATGTGGGTCTGACATTGTTTCTGCCTCCTCTTCCCCAAATTTCCCTGAGCCATGTTGGGCTCATTTTAGGTCTGCTTCATTGTTGAAATCTTGGGAGCTTCTGTGTCTCTGGATATCTGGTTTGGTAGGAGTTGGTTGTTCTCTGTGTCTATCTCCTTCACCATTGTGCTGGTTCCTGGTTCATCAAGAAAACAGCACTCTTACATGTTTCCACAATTATTCTTAGTTTCAGCTGGGACCCTTTTGAGGTATGATTGGGTGGTTCTGTCCTTAGGATCTGCATCTATCTGAAAAAGAGAAGCAGATTCTCCAAAAGGGAGTGAAGTTAGCACCAGATAAATGGGATAACCTTTTTTTTTTTTTTTTTTTTTTTTTTTTTTTTTTTTTTTTTTTTTTTTTTTTTAAGAGAGAATTTAATAGGTGTAGGCCCTCTTTAAGCCCACGATTGGTGGGAGCTTGATAATGGAGAATGGGCTCATTTTTGGATATGGTTCTGACTTGTTTCCCAGCTCCAGCTATGGGTTCTGCTCCAGTGAGCAGATCAGTTGGCCAAATCCAGAGCAGTTGGTTTCCCAACATGGCTGTGCACCACTATTGCACTTGTGTGAGCATCATGTCAGGTTGTTTGCTGCTAAGTAGGTTAGACCATGAGTTTCTTGGACAGATATTGGTCATTTTCCCCCAGTCACTCATGCAGCACCTTCTGACACTAGACGCACTGACTGTCTGGCGACTGACTCTCTTCCAGCTTCCAGCCATGTCACTCCATGTTATGTGCCAACAGTGTATGGTATCTTTAGCAGTAGGGTCTTACCACTAACCTATGGTGGGTCATAAAGCACTCTGACAGAAATCTGTCTTCTTTTGGGAAACTTTGTAGGTCTCTCTGATCAAAAAGCTCATTGTGGATGATAGCCACCTGCTGGTACTGGGAGTTACAGGTTAGTGCCCAAGAAGAGAAGGAAGAAAAGATAAGTGATATAAAATAGATAGAGAGTTGAGAGAGAAGAAGGAGGGAGGGGGAGAGAGAAAGAGAGAGAGAAAGAGAGAGAGAGAGAGAGAGAGAGAGAGAGAGAACAGAAAGAGGAGGAGATAATGGTCAGTTTTTGTCCTACCCTCTCCAGGGCCTTGTGAATCAGGTATTCCCTCTAAGGGACTGGTGAAGATTCAACCATCTTATCTGTCTTTTAGGATGTAGAGTTTTATGGTACCATTGCTGTTTGGGTCCAGTTTTGTGTCCCCCACCCCACCCCCTTCCTTACCCTCCCCCCCATTGTCCTGTCCTCAAAATGCTTGCTAGGTATGTCAGCAACTTGGGTAGATTCAGGTTAGGAGCTGTAGATGAGTGAGACTATGCAGTAATTATTTTTCTGTGATTGGGTGAGTTCACTGAGAATGATCTGTTCCAGGTTCAACCATTTTTCTTCACATTTTATTGTGTCATTTTTCCTTACTGCTGTATAGAATTCCATCTTGTAGATATACCACATCTTAGTTATTCATTCTTCTAATGATGGACATCTGGGTTGATTCCAGGTCTTAGCTATTACAAATTGAGCAGCTATACGCATGGTTGAGCAAATCTGTCTGAACAACTAAGGCATGGAACATTTAGGGTACATGCCAGTAAAGAAATAACTAGGTCTGATGGTAACTCTATAGTCAGCTTTTATAGAAGTCTCCATATTGCTTTCCAAAGTGGTTGTACCACCTTACATTCCCACCAACAGTGGATGAGGATTCCTATTTCTCCACATCCTCACCAGCATTTGTTTTCATTGGATTTTTTGATGTTTGCTATCCCTACTGGGGTAAGGTGGAATCTCATAGTTGTTTTAATTTGCATTTCCCTGATGATTAGGGATGATGAACATTTTCTTAAGTGTGTGTTTTCCATTTGAATTTCTTCCTCTGTGAACTGCCTGTCCAGTTCTTTGTCCCATTTTGTGAGTGGGTTGTTGACTTTTTATTGTTTAGGTTTTGAGTTCTTTGTAGATTCTAGAGATTAGGCCTCTGTCAGGTGGATATTCAGCAAATATCTTCTCCCGTTGTGTGGGTAATCTATTAGCTGTCCTTATTGTATGTTTGTCTGTGAAGAAACTTTTCAGGTTCATAAGATCCCACTGGTTGAGTGATTGTTTAATATCTTGTGCTACTGGGGTTTTGTTCAGTAAGTCTTTTCCCATTTCTATATCATGGAATGCTCCTCCTAAATGTTCTTCCAGTAGTAGCCAAATTTCTGATGTTCTATTGAGGTCTTTGATCCATTTGGACTTGAGTGTAGTGCATGGTGAGATGTGTAGATCAAGTTTCAATTTACTGCATATGGTTTTCTAGTTTATCCAGCACCATTTGTTGAAGATACTGTCTTTTTTTTTTTTTCAGCCTATATTGTTAGGGCCTTTGTCAAATATCAAGTAGCTGTAGTTATTTGACCCAAAGTCCAGGTATTTGATTCTATTCCATTGGTCTATTCTCCTGTATTTATGCCAGAACCATGCTGTTTTTATTATTATGGCTTTGTAATATAGCTTTAGATCAGGTATGGTGATGCCTCCAGGGGTGTTTCTTTTACTGAAGACATTCTTGGATATCTGAGGACTTTTGCTTTTCCATATGAATTTTGAGATCATCTTTTCTCTCTCTGTGAAGAACACTGTAGGGATTTTAATTGGAATTGCATTAAATCTGTATATTGCCTCTGGTAAGATTGCCACTTTCACAATGTTAATTCTGCCTATCCAAGAGCATGGGAGGTCTTTCCATTTTCTCAAGTCCTCCTCAATTTCTTTTTTGAGCATTTTTATGTTTTCATTGTATAGATCTTTCACTTCCTAGGTTAATGTTATTCCAAGGTATTTTATTTTTTTGTTGCTATTGAAAATGGAACAATGTCACTTATTTCTTTCTCTGTATCTTTGTCATTTGCATATAGAAAGGCTTCTGACTTTTGTGCATTGATTTTGTATCCTGCTACTTTGCTGAAGGAGTTTATCACCTTTAAGAGTTTTGGGATGGAGGCTCTTGGGTCTCTTACGTATAGATTCATGTTGTCTGCAAATAGAGATAACTTAATTTCTTCCTTTCTAAATTGTATCCATTTTATTTCTTTCTCCTGTCTTATTGCTTGAGCTAGGACTTCCAGTACTATATTGAAGAGCAGAGATGAGAGTGGACAAACCTGTCTTCTTCCTGATCTCAATGGGAATTCCTCCAGTCTCTCTCCATTAAGTATTATTTGGGCTTTAGGAGCTTTGTGTAGCCTTTATTGTGTTAAGATAGTGTGGATTATTTCTATAGTTCCCTGAAAACTTGACCTATGGTCTCTCTCCACTGTCATTCTCTTCAAAATACTCTGCAGGACACTTCTGTATATACCCACAAAGGCTCAAGTATACCAAGGTTGGCAAAGATGGGGAGAAACTAACTTGTAGATTGCTGGTGAGAATGTATTGTAACCCATCGTGGGAAAAGGCTTAGCTGGACCAACAAAGGGTGACATCCAATGGTTCCACTTAGATGCTATTTTTTCCCTTTTCTGATTTTTTGATGGTGGGGAAGCAGTACATAGCTGATAGAAATCATACTTTTCATTTTGATTTGTCTCTGGGGTTGGGGGTATGTAGTACCATACTTTTCTTTTAGGCTGTCTGTTCTTGGCCAGCGATGAGACCCTGAAGCAAAAGACCAAGCTACAGCACCCAGGGCTTCTCAACAATGAGAGTTAGCAGGTGAAGTGTATTAAAATGAGGTGAAGCAGATTAGAGGCATTTCAGCTTCTAACCATTTTGCTGGGGTATGGTCTTGTCTTAAGTGAGGGGCTGTTTGCATACTACAGTTGATCCTGTCATAAGTGAGGGGCCGTCTGCATACTACAGTTGATCCTGTTGTAAGTGAGAGGCCGTCTGCATACTACAGTTGATCCTGTTGTAAGTGAGGGGCCGTCTGCATACTACAGTTGATCCTGTCATAAGTGAGGGGCCGTCTGCATACTACAGTTGATCCTGTTGTAAGTGAGGGGCCATCTGCATACTACAGTTGATCCTGTCATAAGTGAGGGGCCGTCTGCATACTACAGTTGATCCTGTCATAAGTGAGGGGCCATCTGCATACTACAGTTGATCCTGTCATAAGTGAGGGCCGTCTGCATACTATAGTTGATCTTGTCATAAGTGAGGGGCCGTCTGCATACTACAGTTGATCCTGTCATAAGTGAGGGGCCGTCTGCATACTACAGTTGATCCTGTCATAAGTGAGGGCCGTCTGCATACTACAGTTGATCCTGTCATAAGTGAGGGGCCGTCTGCATAGTACAGTTGATCCTATCATAAGTGAGGGCTGTCTGCATACTATAGTTGATCCTGTCATAAGTGAGGGGCCATCTGCATAGTACAGTTGATCCTGTCATAAGTGAGGGGCCGTCTGCATACTACAGTTGATCCTGTTGTAAGTGAGGGGCTGTCTGCATACTACAGTTGATCCTGTCATTAGTGAGGGCTGTCTGCATACTACAGTTGAACATCCAGCTCCTCCAACTCAGCCAATCCATTCCTGCTATGGCTTCCCAGCAGAGACGAAGACCTAAGCTCAACAAAAGATTTGTATGCAGTGTCCGCAATGGCATTATTTGCGCATATCTCAATTTGTGGACACAGCCCACGTGAGCACTTTTATTTGTCTAGTTTCCTTTACTTAACAAAATATTTAAGGCTGGCAGCTTTATAAACATAGAGAAAGGTCTGTCAAGTTCACAGGTCCGAGGTTCGAGAGCATAGAGAATCTGCTGTGGCTAACATGAGGAGCTCGCAGTAGATGGCACCACAGGGTGTGGGTGAGAGGTCACATTGCCAGATAGAAAAGCAGAGTGAAGAATTCTCAAGCAATATAATCCTCTGTGAGGCATCTACAGTAGAACTGCTTGTGAATACTGCAAATCTGGGAACAGCTCCCTTGCCTATCTTAAAAAAACAAAACAAAAGGAATAGACGAATTGTGGCATACAATAGAATAATCTACAATAATATGAATGAATAAACTCAGCTCTCGACTTCATCCTTATGAATTCCCTGAATGTAATATGAGGCAAAAAAAAAAAAAAAGCCAAACAAAGCAGGCATGCCACATCTTTCCATTTCTAGGACATTCAAAACCACACAAAAGGTAGCGCCAGTGTCAGAAATTAGAACAGTTGTGTCATTGGTGGAATATTGGTGACAGGAGGGGCCATGGTGAGGGCCTGCTGAGGAGCTAAAGGCATTACGTTTTTTAACCTATATACTGGTTCAATTTGTGAAATTCAATCAGTTGTATCCTTATGTAAATATATATTTGTTTATATATGTATGTATGTATATATATATATATATATGTATATATGTATATATGATCTTCAATAAAATGTACAAAGCAAAATAAAATCTCCCCAGTTCTGATCATGTTTTGACTTCTCACCATTGAAGTTCATGCTCTTTGACTTCAGAGATGAGCTTTTATAATTTGTCCATACATAAGTTCTTCAGCCCTACTCTCTCCCCATCCTGACTGATGTCCCTATGTTCCACCTGCACTGTTTCCATTTTAAATATTTCTCTAGGGGCCTGGGGTAAGACATCTAAATGGATTGAGCTCTTACTGCTCACGCATGAAGACCTAAATTGGGACTCCCAGCATTCATGTAAAAGGGCAGCTGTGGGGCTGGAGAGATGGCTTAACGGTTGAGCCTGTGAAGACTAAGAACCCCAGTTCGAGGCTCAGTTCCCCAGGACCCACGTTAGCCAGATGCACAAGGGAGCACACACGTCTGGAGTTCATTTGCAGTAGTTGGAGGCCCTAGTGTGCCCATTCTCTCTCTATCTACCTCTTTCTCTCTCTGTCTGTCACTTTCAAATAAATAAATAAAAATGAACACAAAAGTTTAAAGAAAGGGAAGCTATGGTGGGGCTTGGGAAGTGGACATAGGGAATCTCTAGGGCTTTTGGGCGAGCTACTGTAACCCTGGAGTCAGTGGAAGACCTTGTCTCAAAAAATAAGGCTGAACACCATTGAGGAAGGAAGATATCTGATATCAACTTCTGGCCTCCACACATACGTGCACACTGCTCACACATGTATACTCATGCCCATCTGGGCATCCATACACACACATACGTACCACATACACATACAGACTCCCCTCCCCAAACATCATCTCAGTCTTCTGTGTGCCTCAACATGCTCATTTCACTCCTCCCACCTGGGAGGACCTATGTGTTAACTCGACCCCTCTCCGATGAAATGTCCCTTTCACAAAGCTCTCCTTTGCCTCATCTTGCCAGATACATTTGATCTCTTGCTGATGATGCAGGATTTGGCGGTTCAGGAGGGGTCCCCCAAGTTTATATAAACCCTTAATTTGGGTTCTATCTTATTTTTAACAAAAAGTTGATAAAAATGGACTCAAGAAGGATAAATTATGAATTATTGATTATATTTAGGGAAAAATCACACATTATAAGGTTTAGTTAAGGGAAATTGGGATCTAGGAACAGGGTTAGAGCAGAATCATAAGAATGTGGCAAGTAAGGAACACACACCCAGATGAAAACACAGCGCGGCCCATGAGATTCATTTAAGAGAAGTGGCTGGGGAAGAGCCATAAATAGGTGGAAGATAGAACCTAGGTACTTATATATGGAGACTTTGAAGAAACACACACAGCATTTGCCCCGAGCTTCCCTGTGGAAGGAAGTCAGGAGGGCCAATGGTGGTGGCTTAAGGAAGAATAGCAGGGGAAAAATAACAAAGCAGAGACCAAGAAATTCAGATAAGAAATGACTTGTATAGAGAGCTATACCCATGGCTTCACAGGTAGCAGGACCAGAGTTAGACGAAGCACTCATGTAGTAGATCTGGAGTGTAAGACAAATACATACATGGTGGATTCAGAGACCAGAGGAAAATCATACAGGCAATTTAAGTGAGAAGTAATTCCAAAGCATAAAGCAGAGGCAAGCAGAAAAACTCAGACCAAGAAACAGAATTCTGTTCCCTCCCCCACTCACCTAGCTAGTCCAAGTTGGGGAGGGAAGCCACACCCATGTGTATCCAAGCAGCACATAATAAGGTGAGGAGGAATATATATATGTATATATATATGGAGAGAGAGAGAGAAAGAGAGAGAGAGAGACCAGAAAAAACAAAACAAAACAAAAAAACACCTTTTATAGTAAATTGGAAATGTCTTTAGTCAACTTCAGGTGTGTAAGGCCTGATGGTTTGTAGATTTGAAGGGGCAGGCTTCAAGGCCAGCCCACCTGGGTACTGAAGGCCACCTGTCTAGGTCGTGTGCTAGACTGGGCAGTAGGAGGCACTGTAGATGTTATAGCTCAATCTCCATGAGTCACAAGTTCCACTCCTACCAAAGGGTTTCATTCATGCCAGGGCAAGGTGGCCTCTTCAGTTCCTAACTGAAACTGTCTAAGATAAGCTAGCTCCCTCCTATTTCTCCTTCACTAACACTTTTTACTTCATTTGGGGTAAGCTCTCTTATGTATTTGTTTAATTAATTTCCTTGTAAGTTGGGCGACCTGAGAGAAATGTGTCCAAATTTCCAATATCCTCCCCCCCACCACATGGATAGATGGACACATGGTAGCCAGCAGTTCTGGGCTTCACTTCTCTTCGTTCTATTCTCTGAAAGTGCTTTCCCGGCCTAGCAAAGTGGGAGTGTGTCTGAGGGTTCCAAGCTATTTATGTGGTACCATCCTTACCACTGCTATCTCTCCATAATTCTGGAAGCAGCTGTAGGCTAATGATGATTTTACTTTGCTCTTATCTTTTGAGGAGAAGGAGACATAAGAAAAACATGTTCTTGTTTATTTCAAGTTAAAATCATATTTTCATCTACCGAGTATGAGCAAAAGTATATCATAAGGTCAAATCCGACCACGTTCTTAGGATTCGTGATGCTTTCTGGCACTGCCTTTCATGGATCCCAGTTCTTCTTAAGAGAAGTTTCTAGAGATATTATGGTTTCATTTCTGGGGATTTTAGTTCTCTGCATATTAAATTGATCGTAGTGTGATACAGAAGTAATCTTCCAATATTCTAGCCAGTCATTGAGTAAGGGACAAGCGAATATTATATTTCTTGCTAGAGTTCACTCCCTAATGCATGTGAGAGAAAGAAGAAAGTAGTCGACTATATGAAATTTGTTTAGTAGCCTCCAGAGATGTAGCAGAGAATCAGAAACAAGTAGATAAAAACATACTAATTTAACTAGATACCCCCCCTTTCACATTTATAGACACGAAGCCTCATAATTCTTCCAGCTTCTGCAATTACAGCCATCTAATTCTGTGTCTACCCTGGAGATACAAATGGGCTAAAAAGAGACTTTCTAATCAGTTCTTATAATTACACAGTCAGATGGAAAATACTGATAACTGGATCTTGTTCTGAGTCATGTGTTTTGCGTCTTTGTAGATAGGTGGGTGGGCTGCACCATGCCCCCACCGCCTGGAGCAGGTTTGGTTCACTGTCAGTCTTAACATGGTAAAAAAAAAAAAAAGTCCCTACATTTTAGTGCTTCTATTGTGTTTTCTGCATTATTCATATTCATTTTCAGATATCCTCAGTTCATTCTCATGGGGTAAAGACCTTGTGTAACCTGAGACCGAGTCCAGTGAACCTGCTTCCCTAAGCAGCAACACGGGAACACAGAGAGCCAGCTCACGGCTGAGGGCATGTGAGCCGATGCCTGGACCCGCACCCAGGGCAGTGGCAGCTGGCCTCGGCTGCTCACATGGCTGTTTTATGAAACTCACAGGTGTTGGATTAGACTTCAGAGGAACCCCAGATGCTGGAACCCTCAGTCTTCTGGGAGCCATTGCAAAGTCGCAGTCAGCCTTCTCCTGCAGCCGCTGCTACAAGGATGCTGCACAAATACTCCCTCCCCAGAACTACTCCCTGGGGGCTCCCGCCGTAATCACACCAACGACTACAACCAGCTAGGGGCTTACCCACTCCGCCTCCTCCTTCAGCTGCTTTCTCTTCACCTAGTTTCAGCTGGTGAACGGAAGACAACATGGAGTTTTAAACCCTACAGCTCCAGGTTCGCGTCCCATCCCGTCTCAGGCACCCTTTGAGCCACATAGTGCTTTGAGGCTCCTTCATTTGTGCAGCTGTCTCCTGGGCTGCAGGTGAAACCTGAAAACTGGCCCAGCTAAAAAGTGGCCACTAAGGGCTGGAGAGACGGCTTAGCGGTTAAGCGCTTGCCTGTGAAGCCTAAGAACCCCAGTTCGAGGCTCGATTCCCCAGGACCCACGTTAGCCATATGCACAAGGGGGCGCACACGTCTGGAGTTCATTTGCAGTGGCTGGGGGCCCTGGAATGCCCATTCTCTCTCTCTTTCTCTCTCTCTCTGTCGCTCTCAAATAAATACATAAAAAATAAACAAAAAAAAGTGGCCACTAAATCTTAAGAATCTAAAGCCCATGCTGTTTAAGTGCCTTCTCATTATTAGCAGGCAGAATTTGCTGAGGGTATTAAACTTGTCTCCAGTCTTCTCCTCCTTTAACATTATAATGCCTTCTAGTTCCAAGTTGACATTTTATCTAGAGATAGGCCTGATCTTTCTGGATATAGAAAAAATATGTTATTTACTTTCTGATCTGTGATTGCAGCCATTCAAAGAAGCTTCTGTTGGGACGGTGTCTGCATGGAGAGAAGGTGGTGGGGCTGGTGGTGGGGAGCTGGGCCTGCCTTGCTATCTCGCAGCAGGATTAATGAATACATGGCTGGCGATTGTGCATAGCCCCATCAGTTGAAGGAAATGCAACTCTGAAGGCAACATCCTTACTTTCAAAGGTCAAGTGCCTATTTTGGGCTGTCAACGTATTGAGTTCCCACTTTGCATCTGCTGTTGACTCAGTAGGAATCTTGATAATTAAACCTAGCCTTGAAACTGAGGGGGTCATGGTTGATGTTGGTTATGGGGGATTAGCTAGTGAATGAGGATGACATACTATTTTGTAGAAGGCAGGGGATAATAAGGATTGCATTAAGGCCAGTGTGTTCACATGTTTACTGCTGCATGTGTTTTAGGATCTTCCAGTGAAGAGATGCAAGGTGGCATGCTACTTGTGACGTCACTGAAGGAGAACAAGGGCTGGAGAAGTGGCTCTACCTAATCTACATTGAATCAAATGGAAAGCAGAGGAGAGCACGCTGGCACAAGGGTGGTCTCTTGTCCTCTGTTCCTCTCTTTCTCTGTCCCTCCCTCTCTTCCTTAACATCATCTTATTGTGGGTTTCTGAATGTTGCGACATGCCTCCTTGATACAGGGGTCTTCAGAAGCACAGAGTAGCTGATTAGAAAAGATCTCAGAATTCAAATACGTCCGCAACATAATCCTACCAATCTTAACCCATTATGAGTGATTCCCACAGTGTCCCTGTCATGGGCTTATCCATGCTGCTGATGAAATTAACCTGATTCTTCTCTCATTGGTCTCAGTTCTGCCCTAGAATGTTCAGGGAGAAAAAAAAAAAAAACAAAACAAAACAATCTGCTTGAAATGAGCTTCTTTGTCCCTTTACCCCCTCAAGATAAAGTCTTCTTTCTTCTCAGTGATAAGTGCAGTGTGGATTCCTGTCCCACCCCTAATCTGCCTTCAGTTCTCTGGACATATTTTTTTTTTTCCAGCTTGTCCACAACCATCAACCATGGCTTTACATGGGTAAACATTGCACACACCGTGTTGACCTGGCCATCTCCATGCACTGACATCCTTACTGGTCTGTTGCTCTGGTCCCCATGTATCCCAACAATACAGCCCTTCAGTGCTTTGGATGGTTCTGATCACAGTCAGCTGAATTCAAGAGTTCTGATTTGATCCTTCTTGGGATCCGTGATCAAGTACTCCTTGGCTGCTTGGTCTCTTCTGGGCTCCTGCCGTAGAACTTTAGTAAATGGATTTGCACCAAAGTTCTTTTCATTCACCTATTCCTCCATGTATCCTCCACACAATATTAATTTAAAATCTATTTTTGTAAGTGGGTATTTAAAAATAGATCTATATGGTTAAGGAGTTCCTAGTTCAAGTGGAGAGCTGTTTAGATACATAGCAGCAGAACTTGGTTGGTAAAGTGTTTTCAGAGTGCCAGGCCAATCAACAGTGAACCTCATGTATACTGGGTCTCCCACTGTTTCCCTGGGCCAGGTTCTTTTCATCTGAGGACCCTGTCTGTTCAGGATGGTGGGCCTTGTGCCGCTTGCTGTAGGCTGGGTTTCTACCTATTGCTGCACCAATGAGGCAGGGTCCTTTCTCACTCCTAGACTCCTTAGTCTTCTGTCTCTTAGTCACATAAACCGTTAAAACCAGGCTTTGTGACTTTTGTTAAGTTAAACTGATTTAGATAATTTGATCTAGAGATGTCTTCTGTTAAGCACAGGTTACTAAACTTACAGGATTATGGGCTCACTATGAGTCAACACATATAGACCTCTTAGGGCATGGTAGCCCCTCAGCAAGTGCTGGAACTTCCGCTGTCTTGCATATCAACACACATACGCATGCACACACCTGTCACTTCCATTTGAGATTGCTTCTCTTAACCTAAGCTTGGTAACTATAATGCATTTGTACAGTAGTTATGACAACCGGAAATTGCTGTCATAAACCTTGGAAAGAGATTGTTGACAATATCACTGAAAGTGCTTTTATTATCATATAGGACAGACTCCAGAAAATGCATGTGAACTACCTTGGTTAAGATTAAGAGGACCCTCAATAGAGAATATATGTATTTTCTGCTATTTACCATTCTTAAGGTTAGGATGTAAGTGTGCTTTCAGAAGCTAGCAGAGAAATACTGCCCATAAAACTGAGCAATAGCACAATGGTTACAAGCCACAGTTGCATAACCTGACAGCTTGGGTCTAACTATCAGGTCCATATTTATCTATTTGTATGATCTTTGTTGCCAGTTCCTTTTGAAGCAAAGAATTATTAGAATTCTTATGGTAGGGCTGGAAAGATTGCTTAATGGTTAAGGCACTTGCCTGCAAAGCCTAAGGACCCATATTTGACTCTCTAGGTCCCATGTAAGCCAGACACACAAAGTGATACAAACACATAAGGTCATACATATGCACAAGGTGGTGGACACATATGTAGTTCAATTTCAGTGCCTGGAGGCCCTGACATGCCAATTCTCTCTTTCTTTCTCTCTCTTTTGCTCTTTCTCTCACTCCTTGCACACACACACACACACACACACACACACACAAAACCCAGTATGTTGAGCTTGTTTTTTTTTTTTTTTTTAAAAGAATCCCTATAGTAACATTTCCTAGTTTGAAAAGTGTTCTGAGGATTAGGAGTTAATTCTTATAAAGTCCTGAGAAAAGAATATGCCAGAAAAGTACTGTGACACTTCCCCCTTCACCAGCATGATCTCCATTTAGGATAAATTTGTGCCAGTCTATAAGTATAATACATTAGCTGAATTAGTATAATCATGAAAAAGAGGGACTCCTTTTTTTGCATTTCTTTTGCTCATCTGTAATTTTATTATTTGTTGATTTATTTACCATTTGGGTTATTTCTTGAAATTTAAACTCATATTCCCTACCCATTTTAATTGTTTATAGTCAATAACTTCAAAGAGTTCTTTTATATCCCATTGTCAACTTTGCTATTTTCCTTTAACATGTTTATTTATGTATTTATTTATTTGACAGAAACAGGAAGGGAGGAAGGGAAGAAGGGAGGAAGGGGATGGAGAAGAAGAAGTAGGTAGAGAGAATGGGCATGCCGGGGCCTCCAGCCACTGCCAACAAACTCCAGATGCATATACCGCCTTGTGTATCTGGCTTACATGGATATTGTGGAATTGAACCTGGGTCCTTAAATTAAGGCAAGCACCTTAACCACTAAGCCATCTCTCCAGCCCCAACATATTTTTCTTTTGCTCCCAATTAAATTGGTTCAAAATAGTAGTAAAGATAAATTTTACTTACAATTCTCTAAACCAAAAACAAAATTACACTAAAATACCTGAATGGTTTCCATGAATTTGTCCTCCATTTTATAATATTAAAGGTAACACAGTGAGCTAGTATACTTGGCCATAACTACTTAGATAATGCTGGTGTTTAAACCCTGAAATCAATATCTAATTATGTATTTTATTAGAAAAATAATTTCAAGAGCCTTAATCTTATCTTTAAGCAGTATGGCTAATGTATCAATACAACTATTTTATCTAGCTGCATTTTCAGGCTTGAAATAGTGGGCTTCAAGATAATACTAAGGCTTTGGTTTAAGAACATCATGGGATGATGGGATGAATAATAAGTAAACATATTCATCTTCTATGGAGCTTTGTTTGCTAACCTTATATAACAATACCTTCACAATTAATTTTATATCTAATGAATTATGTTATCACTTAAAGATTATTTTTCACAACTTTCTAAACTAAAAAAACTGTTAAATATTTTAGAACAAGTACAAACATAGTAACACACTTTTGTGTTGCTCACCACAAATTGTTTTGAACCTTTTATGCCAACTTACTCTTTTTCAGTTCTCACGAATAACAGATGTGGTTTATATTTGGTATTAT
The DNA here is from genome assembly GCA_036346955.1 of Dipus sagitta. Classification (NCBI taxonomy): domain Eukaryota; kingdom Metazoa; phylum Chordata; class Mammalia; order Rodentia; family Dipodidae; genus Dipus; species Dipus sagitta. The sequence goes on along the minus strand of CM070781.1, from coordinate 89,216,447 downwards.
AATTTTCTGATGGAGAAAATGAGGCACATCAAAACTAGCTAAATCATCCATGAACACTCAGCTAACACATTGCGGACTAGGATATAAACTTAAGCTAGATGATTTGGGGCATTAGTTGGCAAGCTTTGTGAACAGGGAAGATAAAAAGGTTGCTGGTTTCATGTGTAGTTACCCAACTCTGGTTTAAGCACAGAGGTGTCCCTAGATAGTTTACGAATGATGTAGCTGTGTTCTAACAAATGCCAGGACTCTGAAAGGTGAATTTTATACAATTTTTACACATTATATATTTTTATTTTCAGAACTGTTTGCAGTATTTGTAAACATTTTTATCGTACAAGTGGCATGAAAGCTGACAGTAACTAAAGGTTACAGCTACCTGGATTTTTATTATATACTCATGTCTAGAAACTTGCTCTGTAGATCAGGCTGGCCTCCAATTTATTGCAGTTCTGCTTCTGCTTCCTGAATGCTGGGATTACAGGCATGCCTCACTATACCAGAATGGCTGCTGAATTGAGAATGGATGGGATCTTAGTAGCTATGCTCCTGCTGAGCATGTGTGAGAATGTGAAATATAAAGGGTACATCAGATACTTACAGGGGGGTCCTAGTAAAGCTAACCCACTTTTATTTAGGAGCAGGCTAATTATATGACCAGAAGATAGTGCTCAAGAGAGCTGTTTTCACTGGCTAGGAGTCAGAAGTTGATCAGTGGAATTTTTAAAGTTGTACTAGGAGTTTGTATTCTTCTACTCTAAATTGTGCTTATGACATTTTCAGACCAAATCTATACAATAAAAATGGTCCTGCAATCCAGCCCAAAGGTGTGTTTAGAGGCAGATCTGAATTCCAGCCCAAGGGTATGTGTTTGCTATTTTTTTTTTCTGGCTTTTTTGGTTATTTCTCTGCTTGGATATATGGAAGCAGCTTCTTTTGCATTTCATGGAACTTTCATCTGGATCTGTAAGCTTGAAATAATTCCCATCCTCCCATAAATTGTCTGGTTTGAATTTTCATCCAAGCCATGTGGAAGTATCTACTACAGTATCATACTCACGTAAAGTTTAAAATAGTACTGGATCATGGCTACCTCATTTTAATGGCTCCGCCAGACTAGTTATCTGTGAAGCAACCTCTCATTCTTTAAATCTACTGCATGCTCAGAAGGTCCCCATGAACCGCATCTAAGACAGTTCAGAGGCAGAGAGCCAGTTGTATGTCAAGATGTGTCAAGCCAATAAGGAGACCTCCCTACGAGGACTTTCTGTCCTATGATGGTCAATCTGCATTGACAACTTGACAGGATCTCAGATCAACTAGGAAATAAATTTCTGGGTGTGTCTGTGAGGAAATTTATATATTAGATTAATTGAATTTGTGTAATTGTGGGTGACCACTCATTCCATGGGCTGGGGTCCTGAACTGTATCAAAAGGTAAAACAAGGGCTGGAGAGATGGCTTGGTGGTTAAGCGCTTGCCTGTGAAGCCTAAGGACCCCGGTTCGAGGCTCAATTCTCCAGGACCCACGTTAGCCAGATGCACAAGGGGGCGCACGCGTCTGGAGTTCGTCTGCAGTGGCTGGAGGCCCTGGCGCGCCCATTCTCTCTCTCTCTCTCTCTGACTCTTTCTCTCTCTCTCACTCTCAAATAAATAAATAAAAATGAACAAAAAAAATTAAAAAAAAAAAAAAAAGGTAAAACAAGCTGAGTACCAGCACCCATCCTTCTCTGCTTCCCGACTGGAAATCGAGTGTGAATAGCTGCCTCGCGCTCCTGCTGCCATGCTTTCCCCACCATGAAGGACTGTATCCCCTTGAACTTTAAGCCAGAATAAACCCTTTTTCCTTAAATTGCATTAGTCAGGCATCTTACAACAGCGAAGAGAAAAATTAACTAATACACCTCCTCAGGGGCTGATTCAACACCTAGAGATGGTATTTGAGTTGGACTGGCCTGGGCCTGGGGGGCTTGTGGCATGAGAGGTCAAGTGTTATTTTACCATCAAGGTTCTTGGTGGCATTAACACTTTGCACATGGTTCACATGAAGTAACATCAGAATGCCCTTGGCATATATATATATATATATATATATATATATATATATATATATATAAACTGGAGAGAATGATTGCCTTGGAAAAAAGAAAAACAACCATGGAATATAGCCACTTTTGAACCCAAAAGGCTTTAAATGCATGGCAATGATATAGCCAAACAATTTGGACCCAGCTTTGTAGCACTCTGGCATCATGGCTGGAGATTCTAGATTCACTGATTTTACAGCCCTTATTATTTTCAGATGCTATGCACGAAGGCTGGCCTGTGGCCAGGCAGAGTGCTTTCACAGCCAGCGAAAGTAGGGTCAAGGTGGGTTCACTTACCCACCTCCGGTGACTGGAGGTGGAAGTCAGCTCTGTGATGCGCCTGCTTTTCCAAACTCCTGGTTGTTACTTATTTTGCAGCACGTGGGGATGTGAAATACTGTCAAAGCAACCAGCTCTCTGAAAGAAAGGGCGGAGGGGGGAACTGAATGAACAAGGATGAGTAAAGAATGACTCTAGGCAAAGTCTTAGGAGGCAGGGATCCAAGTCCTCAAGGTCATATATACTAGGGATTGAAACCTAGGCTAGTTAGCAATAATCTATATGTCTCCTGTTCTATAAAACAGGAACACAATGCAACACACAAATTGACTGTAAAAAAAAAAAAAACAATGAGAAAAAGTCAGTGGAACCATCTGGTACAGCGCCTAGCACTTGACCAATATGAGTTTCTTTCTTGAGATTTGAAATTGTTCATTTTCTGAAGTCTAGACAAAACATTAGAGGTATTTCCAACAATCTGTGTGAGTGCTAAATGACTGCAGGTACCACTGTTCTTTCTCTCTCCCTCTGTGTCTCTTCCTATTTCTCTCTTTCTTTCTTTCTTTCTTTCTTTCTTTCTTTCTTCTTCTTTCTTCCTTCCTTCCTTCCTTCCTTCCTTCCTTTTCTTTTCTTTTCTTTTCTTTTCTTTTCTTTCTTTCTTTTCTTTCTTTCTTTCTTTCTTTCTTTCTTTCTTTCTCTCTCTCTCTCTCTCTTTTTTCTTTCTTTTCTTGAAATCAACCTCTGTGAGGCAGGCAAGTATAGGGAAAGTTTAGCATCTCAAGACTATTTACTTGGGCTAATCCCATTCCTAACAATGCACTCAGCAATTGTATCTGTTACTTTCTCCTTACTGGGACAATATATCCAACCAGAAACAACTTACAGGAGGAGAAGGTTTTTACATGAACGGACACTTCCAGAGGGTAGAGTAAGTCCATCATGGCAGGAAAGTCAGGGCAGGCTAGAACAGGAATCCATAGTCACCTTGGAAAATAGGAAGCACAGGAAGAACAGAGAGTAGGGTTGGACCATGCGCACAGGGGGTCAGAGGGGGGGAGGAGGCACACATGTCTGGAGTTCATTCATAGAGGCTGAAGGGTCCTGGCATATCCATTATCTCTCTTTCTCTCTCCCCACAAATACCTCAAGGCAGAAGAGGTTCAATGAAAATGTGATAGGTCAGGTGGTTCAAAGGAGGCTGGGGAAGGGTATTATGACCAGGGTATATTGTGTATATGTATGGAGGTTGTCAATTAAATAGTTAAAAAGAAAACAAAAACTCAAGGCATACCCCCTAGAGACACACTTCCTCCAGCAAGGCTCAACCTCCTAAAGGTTCTACAACCTTTCTGAACAGCATCACCAGCTGGAAATCAAGTGTTTGAACACATGAGCCTATAGGGGTCATGTTACACCAAACCATCACAGCATCCTAGGACCACCACCTGCACTAAGCTACAGGGATACCCTACTTCAAGCAAAGCAATGGGTTGCTTCTCCTTAGCATCTTCTTAGTAACCCTCCTCTGTGGCTAGTTCCCACTCAAACACATCCCAGGAACACATCCAGAATCTAGTGCCAGTGGGCCCAAAGTAGCCTAGACTAGTTTTGGGTGCATACATTTTCTCTGAGTGAAGTAAAATACTCCATCTATTTATCATTTTATGCCTATGCCTGATTGGTCATACATATGATTAAAATCAGATGCATCATGGGAAAGGACACGCATAGTGAACAATGGCTTACATTCCCCAAGCCTATAAATCAAAACAGGAAGGCCACTCAAACCTCAGCCCTACCAATCAACTCTTCTTTCTTCTGGTCCCCAGCAAAGGAAGCCCCAAATAATAGCTGATACTCTTGGGTGCTCTACTTCATATAGCTGGCTGCTCCCTTGCAGGGTACCCTGTACTGTTTCTTTGAATAAAATTTCATGCCGTATTGCTACTTACATGATCTTCTTCAAGTTTTGAACAAGACACCATGAGCTTGGAAGCATACAGTCCAGACAGAGACGATCTGTGACATCTGACCCTGCGCATTCGATGCAACTGCTCCACCAAGTTGTGATCCTGGCCCCTTTTCATCTTTGAAACCACCTTTATTACTAGTAACATGAAATTTTCAAATCAACCAAGAAAGTTTGAATTATTTAGTAGAGGCAGGAACTATTAAAAGATCCTTGGGCTGGAGAGATAGCTTATTGGTTAAGGTGCTTGCCTGCAAATCAAAGGACCCAAGTTTGATTCCCCAGTACCCACATAAAGCCAGATACACAGGGTGACGTGTGTGTCTGGAGTTTATTTGCAGTGGCTAGAAGTCATGGCATGTGTACTCTCTCTCTTCTTTCTCTATCCTTTCTGCATCTCTCTTTGTGTACAAGTTAATAAATAATAATAAGTAAAAGATAAAACATCCTTTGTATTGTTTTAAAAAGTTGTGTTTTATTGTAGTAAAATATACATAAGGAAAAATTCATCATGTAACTTTCCTGCTACCTATTAAGCACTATATCCCTACCTCTGGGAGCTTCTGTTGCTCTGTTCCTGTGTATTTGACTATTCTTCTTATGAATTACCCTGTCTTCTCTTATACTTTTCTTTAAAGTAGTCTAGAAACCCAACTTCAATTTTTTGTAAGCAATATTGTGTAAGTACAATATGAAGTTATTTGATTAACTTGAATCTCAGAGGAGACTCGACATTGAAAATTACATCTCTATCCAATCAAAACAAATCTTCCAGTAGAAAGTGGTACTGAAACAGTAAAGAATTTACAAAGTAATTAAGAAAAACTTCTGAAAGCAAACATTGTACCAATAGCAATTATATACCCAGCATGGCACACACACATACACTGGGTAGACATGTAAAGGAAAAAAAAATACAACTAAATTATCTGAAATGAAATAATACTGGCTTTTACTTTTATGTCATTCAATTGTTTGCACTTAAACTTACATACACTAGATCAAACATTTAAGATACTGGATAAAGCAGCATGACCATTTTATACATGAGTGTTTCTTTACATTTGACTATGAACAACATAATATTTATACAGCTACCTGTTTATCATGTATCTAAACTTCTGGTGGCCTTCTAATCTTCTTAAAAACTCCTCTCAAAAATTAAAGCAGCAATAACTTCTAAATGATATTTTGAAGGGCCAATATTTTCTGTTTTATATTTCTACTTCTACTTCAGAGTCAGCCAACATTGCTCAACATACATTATCTCAGCAACGCAGTCACATGGGAAGAGATTATTTATTCTGACGACAGCTAGCCAAGGGCACAAAAACACGTCATGCTATTGCAGTAACTTATAGTTGCTGGAACAAAACACCTGATCAAAGATAGTATATACAAGGAAAGAGTTTATTTTGGCTTATTGTCTTAAGGGGAAATTTCATCATAGTATGGCAAAGATCTTGGGCATTGCATTCTGCTATAGCAGCTGAGAGATGGCAGCAAGATTAAGCTAGCTCTGGCCAGGTGAAGCCTGGCTATAATATCCCAAAGACTATCTTCAGTAACAGACCTCCCGAGGCAAGGCTCCTCCACTCAGATGGCCATTAGCTGTGAATTATGAGGCTTAATCACAAACACATGAGGCTATTAGGGACATTTCACATTCAAACTATCATACAGGCCTTGAGTCAAGCTTAGGCCTTTCAGCTTTTAGCCTTATGCTTGAATCAGAGACATAGTGTGCCCTGCACAGTGGTCTCCCTTCTCTTCCAACTCACCATTTATTTATGCCACAGCACCACATTTTTGTTTGTTTGCATGTGTGTTTGAATGCATATGCATCTATGTATGTGTGTGTGCATATATCATCTATCAGTAGTCAATGTCACGTGTCTTCTTCCACTTTATGTTTTTGAGATGGGGTTTCTCACTCAACCTGGAACTTATGAATTATACTAGACTCATTAGTCAATGATCCTCAGAGATTCTGTCTCTGAATACCTAGCACTGGGAATTCAGAGTTACACAACACATCTGGCTTTTACATTAAGGCACTGGAGGTCTGAACTCAGGTCTTCATGTTTACAATGCAAACCCTTTATTTCCTGAGCCACCTCCTCGACCCCATGGCTATTGTATCTTACCAGATTCATTTCTCTGATGCCTAAGGTAATAGTTTGGTATCTCATACAAGACCTTGTGTGTCACTGACTAACCTTCCACTGAAGTGAGGCAGTGTTATGCTTGCAGAATATTCCAAGTGAAAATACCTTCCTGATTCAAATTATTAGAGAAAAAGCAAAAAAAAAAAAAAAATTCAGCCAATAGAGCTGGAGGGATTGCTTAGTGGTTAAAGCATTTGCCTGCAAAGCCAAAGGACCCAGGTTTGATTCCCCAGGACTCACGTTAGGCAGGTGCATGAGGGGGCGCACACGTCTGGAGTTCATTTGCAGTGGCTAGAGGCCCTGGTGCATCCATTCTCTCTCTCTCACACACACACACACACTCTCTCTCTCCCTTTCCCTCCCTCCCTCTTTCTTTGCCAAATAAATAAACAAAATAAAATATTTAAAAAAATTCAGCCAATAAACCAGTTGCTTTTCCCATCCACTCTGTTTGGAAGCAGACACATGACTGCATCTTCCCATTTTGGAAGATTATCACCATGTAGCAGAATTTTTACAATGAGCAGAATTGCATGTTCAGAAATATGTCTTCATAACATCTACTTTTTGAAGTCACTCTACTGTAAGATTTCAGGTAGAGTACACAAACGTTCGGTGAATTTAGCTTTCTAAGTGGTAATTGGGCTGATCTCCATTTACAGACTGCTCTCTCACCCAGCTATAATTGCTGTAAAGTTTGATTGCCACAAGCTAGTAATTACTGAAAGCACATGAAAGAGATCAATACTGTGCCTCCAAAAAACAAGGTCATTATGGTTGCAAGTTATAGGTTAGATCTTGGATATTTTAAGGTAGTAAGGTCCATAAAAATATTTTTGGATTTTTTGATTATATATGGGTATATACTTTATATAAATATGTAAATGTTCATTTACGACATATAACAAAAGTTTGCATTTATGTTTTCTGTGTGATGCAAGGCAAATTAAAGTATCAGTGTAATAAGTTGCATAGATAGTCCTGCCAAAAGTTTCCCTTTTTAGTGTCTGAGAATAGAAAATTTGCCAGAGATCAATTGAAAGTCTGTATATCTTGTGTCTGCTATATATTCCTAGGGCCCATATATTCATTTAATTAAAATTTCATGAAGCCCGAGATTATGTTCTCTCCCTGGACTGTACAAAACCTGTCATCTGCTGAATTCACTGTCGCTATAATTGTTTCTCCTCTGCCAATAACAATACTTTATATTCTTTGGGTTTTAGACAGGCTTTAATATGAACTTTCTCCCCAGATATTTTATAGTACCATAGAACACAATTAATGAGCTAAGTTTTGTAAGCAGACTTAGTGAGAAAGAAAAGGTAAGAACTACTAGCCACAAGGGAAACGCAAGTATCTCGGTAACATCAGAAAGAGGAGCGGCCTTCAAGGCAATGTCTGTTGCTTCAGTATCTACAGATGTCAGCCCCTACTCCAATTAGCACTTCCCTGGTGGAGTGCAAAGTTCTAAAGTCCTAAGTGGACTTTGAAGAAGAGAAAATTGTTAGCAATTCACCAACTGGCACCAGTGGAATCCTAATGGTCCGAAACTAATTGGGGCCTAGAAAGGAAGCCTTTCCCTGGAGCTCCCAGGCTGAAACTGGGTATCTGAGAAGCTGCAGGTATTTTGGTCCTTTGCATAAGACCCTATCAGCATAGCGCCTCCAGTGAACCCTGGCCATCATGAGTCTGTAGTCAAGAAGGTGCTCTTGTATCATTTTATTTTCTCCTCCTTGACTTCTAACATTTGCACACTATCAAAGAGTTTCGTTGTGGGTGATGGTTTATATTGATTGTCAGCAGGACATGGAGCCTCTGAGTGTGCCTGTAAGAGATTGTTTTTTTTAAGACTAGATTAATTGACCCACAGTTAAGATAGACCCACCTTCAGTGTGGGCAGCAGCATTCCATGGGCTGGGGTACTGGATTGTATGTAAAGGAGAGAGCTGGCTGAGCACCAGCATTTATGTCTTTCAGATTCCCAACAGTGGGCAGAATGTGACCAGCTACTTCATGCTCTTGCCACCAAGCCTTGCCTGCTGTCATGATGGATTTGCACTGTCAATTGAAATACATCCTTCCTCGGCAAAGCTGTTTCTTATCAGGCATTTTGTCCTAGCAATGAGAGAATAAATAACTAGTATATCATATGTGATGTTCTTGGTCTCTTTTACTCTTTTCTTCTCCTTCCATCCTGATTCAGCCAAATTTCCATTCCATAACATTACCATTATTGTAAGGTCCAGATCAATACAATACAGAGCCAGGAAGGAATTGTGCTTAGCATGGCAGTGGTCAGGTTTAGTATAGCAGGAACCAAAGGACACATTTTGCTCCTGTGTTCTACTCCAGTATAGGTGAGGCAAACATCCCCACAGGCAGAGAAACCTCCACAATAATCGTAGAGATGGAGCATGACTAAGTCATCATGTAACAGCATCCTTGTGGCAATCCTGAGACTGCCTCAAGGAAAATATTGTATTAAGTACGGCTGCTGTAAAGTGGCCTTCGTGGGCATTATCTAATGTATTCATCACACTCACTCTGGGAAGGTAGGTGTTATTTTGCCCTTGTTTTACAGATGGGGAAACATAATTAAAACGTGTTTCTCTGAACCTGATGCCAAAGTGCTTAGCCCCCTGCTGTATCAACTGGTCGAAGTCACCTGACTTTGATGTTTACAACCTGGCATCAATCCGCAGTTTCTGTCACTTAGGACTGTTAGCAATGGTTTCTTCACACCTGATTTTTATACTGGTTCTAGCAATCCTGAAATTCTAGCACAGTGCTTAATGCACAGTGCCGCTTTTTCCTTTCTAGATCCAGATTAACAGCAAGCAGCTCCTGTGGCCCCCCACAGTGGGGCGGGGGGCGACTTCGGGGAAGCTGAACACCAAACAGCTCTTCCCTTCCACTTTGGGCACACCTGACTGCCAATGAGAAGCTCTGTTTCCCCTTCTTGGATGGTAGAAAAATACCCAACTAAGTATACTTAGAAATTAGCACACAGAAGAGAAAACTGTATGACCCCAAAGTAAAAGTTCTAATAAATGTCTCCATGATGGAGACCTGGGATTTCTAGGTTCTTGTCTTATTCAGAGACTGATTTTTCAGTGTTCTTAGTCAGTGATGTGGGGGTACCCTTTATTATACCATTTGAATTTTGAAGACAATTGCCAGCTTGATTTAGTTGCTTAACAGGAAAGAATTTCAAGTGAGTTAAGTTTAGCTATAAAAGCTTAGTATGATTGTCATACTAATTAGTGGATTTTTAAAGTGATAACAGAGTAGACCTAGCCATTCATGTATGCCCTCTCCTGTCATGATAACATTATGCCTGAGCAGAGTTAGCCAGCCTAAAACGTTTCTTTACCCATAGGTTAATTTTGGGCAATGGACAAGGTAGAAAAGTACCAGTAGAAAAATTCAGGAATGGCATTTGCTTTGCAACTATTTCCTCCAGATTGAAATGTTCCCTCCTGGAGGCTCCTTGAAAGTCAGGAAGTGGGATGGAGAGATGGCTAAGTGGTTAAGGTGCTTGCCTGAAAACCCAAAGGACCCAGCTTCAATTTATCAGTACCTACGTAAAGCCACATGCACAAGGTGGCACATGCATCTGGAGTTTGTTTGCAACACCTGGATGTCCTGGCACTCCCATTATCTCTATCTGCCTTTCTCTCTCTCTCTCTCTCTCTAATAAATAAATACAAAATAATTTTTTAAAAAACTCAGGAAGTAAACAAAACTTATCAGGCTTAGGTGCTAAACCACTCACAAGTCTCAGGAAGATCCTGAAGCTTAGAAAATTCACAAGACCCCTCCCTAAGGGGAGAGGGGACTCTGCTAAGGATGGGCTACCTACAAGCTATGTAGATTGCTCCAGGAATGCAGCCTTCATGAGCCATCATCCATAATAAGGGCTTTCTTGCGATGTAAGCTGCCTTTGAGGTATCCATGCTCCAGAAAGTAACCTGTTATCCAATGTAGTAGACAGTTTCACATTGCTGGGATGAACATCCAAATGAGGCCTGGTTTAGGGGAGAAATGGGTTTATTTTAGGCTTATGGATCCAGGGGGAGTTCCAATGATGGCAGAAGATGCTGGCTCCTATTCAAAAATCCAAGCAGACAGAGAAACCCTCACGAGTCAGCAAATACCAAAAAGCAGCAAGCACCAAACCTGCCAGAGCTCAAGATGCTCTGCACACCTTTGGGCTGGAATTCAGATCTGCCCTCAGTGACACCTTAAGGCTGGACTCCAGCATCTAACCCCAGTGACACCTTTTTCAGCCAGGTGGCTGAACACTCAATTTACAAGCTTTAATAAAACACCTGAGTCTATAGGGATGGGAACATACATTCCAACTACCACATCCATACTCTTACAGATGACCCCAATATACTCTTTGCTTCACCATGTTGGACTTTTATGGAATACTTACTTTGGTCTGTCATCAACACCTTACCAGGGCTGAATAAATATTTGTTCATACCTCCCCAGGAAAAGTCAAACAACAGTTTAAGAGGACAAAGATGACACGAGGAAATCGCAACTTAAGAAAAAATGAGAAGAGAGATAATCAAAAAAATAACAAAGAGATATTTAGATGCATATGTTTTCCAGGAAACAGCTTCTGGGGAACACTGCTCATCATTGATATGACTGTTCTATTCAGTAACATTACTAATGGCGTGATATGCGATGCTTGCAATGTAATGCAATTTGACTGGCTTAATCCATAAGAAATGACACATCAAAAATGGATCTGTCAACTTGAGTAATTGGAAAAGAAGCTGCTCTTGGAAATTTCAATTTTAAATGAACTTTGACAATGTTAATAGACCTGATTGCCAACTTCAGAAAAAAAAAAAAATTCTCTTTCAAAAACTGGTCTTTCCTGTTCTCATAGAAAGCCTGGTATTCTGCAAATAAAACACTCTGAATCCCCCATCATGTTCCAGACAGACTGACTGCTTTTGTGCTCAGTCTCAGTGACCCTATATGCCTTGGAACATTCTCCTCCAAGAAATTCCTTTAATTTGCTATATGCAAATTTTAATACTTGAACTATTCATTTATCCATTTATCTCTCCCTGCCACTTTTTTGAAGAAGAAAAATTACCACACAAAGGGTAAACATAAAACACTCAATGCATAACTTCTTTCTCTTAAGCTTGCTGTATAACAGCTGTTAAGAGTCACATTCTTTACCCAAAACTTCCCTGTTACTTTTTCTTTTCCCTTTGCATATGTATATGTGTGTAAGTAGCTTCATATGTATGTGGGTACACGTGTGTGTGTGTGTGTGTGTGTGTGTGTGTAGGCCAAAAAATTAATATTGAATATCTTTTTGCAATCATTCTCCACCTTATTTATTTATTTATTTATTTAATTTTTTTTTTGGTTTTTCAAGGTAGGGTCTCACTCTAGCTCACGCTGACCTAGAATTCAGTATGTAGTCTCAGGTTGGCCTCAAACTCATGGCGATCCTCCTATCTCTGCCTCCTGAGTGCTGGGATTAAAGGCGTGTGCCACCAAGCCCAGCTGCCACCTTATTTTTTAGAAACAGGTTTTTTCACTGAATTCAGAGGTCACTTATTTGGTTTCACTAGTTAACCAGCGAGCCCCAGGGGTCTTCCTGTCCTCCTGTTTCTGCCTCCTCAGTGCTGGGACTATAGATGTATGTCACACGTCCAGCTTTTGTGTGGGTGCTGGGGATCCAAACTCAGGTCCTCTTGCTTATGTGGCAAGCACTTTACTGACTGAGTCATTTCCCCAGGCTCCTGTCACTTTTTGGTGAAATACATTGAACTCCGCCTAGGCTCTGTTTGAGCAGCAAAGTCAACACGGATGTACCAAGGGTCAATGAATGGACATTGTTGAAAACATGCACAGTAGAACAGGATAGAAGAAACAAACTCATAGTTGGAATTTAACTTGTAAAAGATAGATGGAGGACCACATGGCATAGCTCTCTTTTATAAAAGCCTCCTACAAACAAATGGGAATATATCTCTTCAGCTTTGGAACTCAGACTAGTGCAAGAGCCAAATAAATGGTGCAGGTTAGCCATTCATAGAGCATGGATGGAGATGAACAATTCATAGAACACAGAAATAAAAGGACGATTAGCTCTAATAATATGCAGGAAATGTCATTATAAACAACAAAAATACTTCTTAAGAGATACATTAAAAACTTGTTCAGCTGGGCATGGTAGCACACACCGTTAATACCAGCATGTGGGAGGCAGAGGTAGGAGGACCACTGTGAATTTGAGGCCAACCCAGAAATACAGAGTGAGTTACAGGTCTTCCTGGGCTAGAATGAGGCCTTACCATGAAAAAACAACAACAAGAACAACAAATAACAAAACAAAATGAAACTTGTTTACTGTGGGTATGGTTTTGTGGAATTGAGTTCTTACATAGTATTGGTGAGAATTTAAGTTAGGCTATTCAGTATTATTTATTCAAATTTAAATTGTATATTTTTTTCTTTTTTATTTGTTTCTGTGCATCTGGCTTACGTAGGTCCTGAAGAATCAAACCTGGGTCCTTTGGCTTTGCAGGCAAGTGCCTTAACCACTAAGCCATCTCTCCAGCCTCCCCCAAGTATTTTAAATCTATGCTTTACTCTTAAACACCTATAGCACTTGTGGTAGTTTGAATGTATGGCCCCCATAGACTCAGGTGTTTCCAGCCACCTAGCTGGAGGGGGTATCACTGGGGGTAGATCCTGGGATCCAGACCAAAAATGTGTTCAGAGGTGACTCTGAATTCTAGCCCAAAGCTGTCAGAAAGCAGTCTGAGCTCTGTGGCTGGTGCTTGCTGTAGTTCCCTGCTGCTTGCTATTGGTTTCTGCCTGCTGCTTTTGGTTTTCACTGGCTAGTTGATTGTTTCTCTTGGCTTGAATGTATGGGAGCAGCTCTTCCACCAGTGACGGAATTTCCTCCTGAATCTGTAAGCTCGAAATAAATCCCTTCCTCAACTAAACTGTGCTTGATTTGTACGCTCATCCCAGCAATGTGGAACTGTCTATAACAAATCTTTTAAGTTCAATATGAAGGCATAGCTATCAAATAATGTTCGGTTGAGACCAGTCTCTGATTAAGGTAGCCATTCATAGTTGTCTGAACAAATGATTTCTAAGAATCACCACTGTTTGTCAATAACATCCTCTCAAAAAGCTCTTGCTTTTATAACTTTCATTTCACAATTACCAAATGTGAGCTTCACCTGAGTTCTTTTTGGCTCGTAAAGGGATGTGTACTCAGACTGGTCAGAATAGCATTGTTAAAATGAAGAGACTAATGGTAGGACCGTGGGGACTAATGGTAGGACCCTCTCCAGCCCCTATAGAGCCAGTTCCCAGTCCTTCACAAAGGCTGTGAATTGTCTTTTGAGTTTCAGATGTGTCTGGAAGCGTTGCATGGTGGGATCTAAACCGCACTCAGGTGGGGTTCAAACCTGCTGTGGGGGCAGGGATCCCACAGTGCGTCCAGTAGGTGTCCTATGGTGTCACTGTTCCCACACATGTCCAGAAAGCCATCCACAGCCAGTGATTTTCCTGAACAAGCCCTGTCTGTTGTACAGCATCTGAGCCACTGCACCAGGAGACATAATTGATGGCTTTGATTTACCAAAGGAGAATAACCCCAGGCAGCTATCCAGTCCAGGGACAAGCCCTTACAGATGTGAAAACTTTGTCCTCTCAGTAACGGAGAACTGGTGTCCATCTTTAAACTGTCATTTGTGCTGTTAAGTGTCCCAGACAAGCAGGGGCTTCCCTTTGGGTAATCCTGTTCTTGATTTATTCCTAGAATAGTCTAGAAACAAACGAGACATCCATCTCAGAATAATATTCCCACCACACCTACCTGTTTTCTGGGACTCCCTTACAGCCAGTGATTCCATCCATGTTTTGTTGTTTCACAAATGGTATTCTTGTTTTGTGCCATCTTCAAGTCATGTTGGGCACATATATCTAGTCTCCCACCTTGGAGACAACTTGACTCAGAAAGGAAGGAAAGTGTACTGATGCTAAGCAGAATGTCTGCTTTCTCAGAGTCTTTTCACTAAATCACCATAGCAACATCACAAAAGTGTGAGGCCATGTTTTTTTGGGGGGGGAGAGAAGGGGTGCAAGGCTTTGTAAGGGATAAAATATATTTGTGGACATAAGCCAGTTAATTTGTTATGACATCCAAAATTTGAAAAAATATGGGCTTTACAAATTCTTTGGAGTTTTGATATCTGACCTACAATATTTATCCTTATTGGGTACATGAATAATATTTAAAGTTATTTAACAGATAACAAGATACTGCAAGAGAGGGAACTCTGTATTCCACGGTTCTTGATTTTATGACCAGACTATATATTATTGGCTATGTGTACAGCTGGGGATTGGAGAAGTAATATTGTTGCCATGAAAAAAAAAAAGGCCTGACCAAAGCCACTTAAGGAAGGAAGGGTTTATTTCAGCTCACAGGATCAGGTATACCTATAGTCCACTGCGGCAAGGAAGGCAAGGCAGCAGGTCACATAGAGGATACAAGGAGAGGTGAATGCTGGTCTCAGTTCATTGTCTCCTTTATCTTCAGTCTGGGACCTCAGCCCATGGGATGGTGTCACTCTGGCCAAAGGAATCTTCCCTCCTCAGCTAAACCTTTCTGGAAATACCCTTGTGGACATGTGTATTTCCATGATTATGCTAAATCCAATATAACTTGGCAATAAAGATTAGTCATCACAGTCAAATAACATTCCTGGTAGGAAAGTGGTATCTTTATTGTAGTAGCAACTTGCCATACCCAAGCGGTATCAACACGTTTGCACAACTTCGTGAACTAACATGGAAAAATCTGGGTTCATAACAGTTATTTTCACTGAATAGAAACTGAATATTGAATTGCTATTCTATTAATTTTATTTCTTCTCTTTCATGTCTTATCAGTGAATAGTTTTCTTTATAAAATTTAAAAAATTTTCAGTAATGAGTTTTTTTCTGATAATGTATTTACTTTTTTGATAACAGAGATGGGAGAAGGTGAAGCATCATCAGGAACTCTACATGTGTGCGTGTGCGTATGTTGTGTGTGTGTGTTTGGTGTGTGTGTGTGTGTGTATGTGTGAAACTAGAAAGGTGATCATGAGGGGAATGGGAAATGGGAGGTGGGAAGAAGAGATCTTAATATTGATGGTGAGTGGGTGGGATGGGCTAAGGTGAGTCCTATACACAATTTTTTGAAGTTCTGGACACAGACCTGTACTGGGGTTATCATCTTTCTATCCGATAGATTTAGCGGTGACTGGGTAGCAAAACACCATATCCAAGTTCTAATTTGTAATGTCATCAATACCTTCCTGTGACTGGGTAAAACATAAACTCTCTGTTCCCTTTCATCTCTCTAATCACGGAGGGAGTGAAGAATGAAATCAATGACCTTTGAGGTTCTCACATAGTTGTTTTGCCCCAGGAGAAGCATCCACAGAAGTTGGAAAAGAATCCACACATGCATTGGCCTTTTCATAGTATTGTTCATTTTTAATTCACGTCTTTTCCCCCACGGTATGCTATGGTGCCACATCTACATTTGGTTTTCTTTTCTCAAATAGTTTTGGTGTTTAATGTCCTGCCCTAGGTGAAAGAAGGAACAAATTGGCTGATGCTTTCCTGGTGGGCCCATATTCACCTGCGTGTCAACAGTTCTGCACATGGTAAAAGTTTCCTTCCAGCTTCTTCAAGGGGCATAGTGGAGTTTCAGTTTATCCTGGCTCAGTTGCACCTCAGTGTTATTTTCCCAAGGTGGAAGTCAAGGTAAAGAAAGCATGTTTCCCTCTTCCAGCATCCTCTAGTGGCCATCAAGGAGACTAAGGTTTTCGACAGCCTTCATTGTACACATGGTGGTTGCAAAGAACCAGCTGCCCAGTTAACACCCAGAGCCCACAATGCTCAGTTTCACTTTCCTCTTGCTCCTGACTGAATATTTTATTTAATATTCTTTGGCAGCGAAAACTATGTGTCACTGCCAGGGTTTCTTGGCGGATTGATTTGGAATTGAGTTTTGAGATTTATTTAGTTCTTAGAAGGAAGCAAAAAAAAAAAAAAACATAACGTAGGAAATTGCAGGGGGAGATTATTAATTTATCCAATCTCATGCATTTTAGATTTGGTGCAAACAATTGACTGATGATAATTAATTAGAAATCATGTGAACCCCTATCTTTTGCTGTGCTTTCTAAGTCCTTCAATTAAACAATTAATAATAGTCACTTATAAAGTTTGGTATCATCCACAAACCCTTCTTCCTCTCCCATTAGCAGTAGCTAGTGATACCAGATGGAGGCGATTCTTTTCTAAATTGCTTTAGTTTCTAAATATCTCACTTTATTTATAAATAAACCAAATATTAATTAATTAATTTATTTATTTATTTAGTTAGTTAGTTACACATGTGTCTCTGTGTGTTTGTAGTTGCAACCAGAGTCTCTTGCGTCTTGCTGCAAGCAAACACACCAGACGTTTGCATCACTCTTTGCGTCTAGTTTTCTCTGGGTGTTAGGGAATCAAAATCAGGTTACAGGCTTTGCAAGCAAGCATCTCTGACTGATGAGCGTTCTTCTCAGCTTCTGGATATATATTTAAAACTAACGGGTAAAATGGTTATAGCTAATCTCTGGTTAATCAATCTTGGATAAATTAACTTGACAGGATTTAGAATCAGCATGGGAATAAATCTCTAGTCATGTCTGTGAGGGATTTTCCAGATCAGGTTAGTTGAAGTGGGAAGAGTCACCTTGAGTGTGGGTGTCAGCACCCCATGGCCTGGGCTCATGGATGGTATAAAGGGAAGAAAGCTAGCATTCATCACATTTTAATCCCTCCATGCTGATATGATAATGTGACACTGGCTTCCACCTCCTGCCAGGCTTACCACGTGATGATGGACCCTACCCTCTAGAACGATATGCCAAAATAAACCTTTTTCTTTCCATAAGATGCTTCTGGTGTGGAATTTTGTCCCAGCGATAAGAAAGTCACTGATACAAAAATCTTTGACCATCTTTCCAATAACAGATAAGGAGCAATCAGTAAAGAAAGTGTTCAGCGTCACTAGTCTCTGGAGGAATGCCACCTAAGCCCATGATGAGGTACTACTTGATAACAATTAGGGTGGCTTGAAAAATGACAATGGAAAGTCTCTGTGAGGAAATGGAGTAACTGGAACTCTGACACACTGCTTTTGGGAAGCTGTTTTGTATTTACCGCATGACTAGAGTTACCCAGGGTTTTCACCCCAAGGTATTTGCACAAATGGAATTTTTAAAACATACGGTCACACAAACGCATAGATAATGTGTAATCCTCCAAACAGGAAGGAACACTAATATCCTTTAATTAGGATACTTCGGTATATTAACACCATGCAATACTACTCAACAAAACAAAAATAAGTGAACCAGTGATATAGACACAATCATTTTTAAAAGCACTATGTTAAGCAAAGTAAGCCAGAGCTCAAACGCTACTCACGTTGGCTCTAGAGACTGGACTTGAAAGGTTCATTACTGAAGGGCACGTGAAGGAGGTTGGAGAGTGATAGAATCATTCCGTATCTCTATGGAGCTGTTCCGCGGTAGTGACTACACCACGGCACACCAGCTTCAAAATTGGGATACAAGGAGAACCGGTTACATGCAAATTATTTCTTAATAATAGAAGGTGATAATGGAGAGCACACCATGTGTAAGGGATAGCTAGTGTTCCAGAAGTAAAAAGACAAAAGAAGCCACTGCTTGACAGACTCTTGTGTCCTCTTAAGTTCACCTTGATCTGTGTCTACTGTTAGCACTAACATTCATGCACTTCCCATCTTCTTCCCTGGTCTTCTAAGTTCATGTTTCTGACCCTATACTCTCCTTTCCTACAATTTGTTTTCAGTAATGTTGACAAAGGAATCATTTTATGACACAAAATTGATTTTATGACACAAATTTGTGTTGTTGGATAACATTTTTTTTTTTTTTTTTTTTACTTTTCAGTCTGTTAGATCCTTTAGAATGTCTCTTCCATGTTTTAATTCTTTTTCACATCATGATCATGTTACCAGAAGTTTGGGGTCTCTCAGCCTAGATGGAATAAAAGAAAAAGAGCTCAGAGTATGGGAATGTTTGAACATCATTAAGATTTATAAATACTATAGGGACTTTTAAAGATGGACTGAATGCACTGCATTTTACATCATGTATGGTTATCAGTTTATGGGGGCCAGGGGTGGAATAAAGTGGTTTGATTCAGGTGTCCCCCACAAACTTAGATGTTTTGAATACTAGGTTCCCAGGTGGTGGAGATTTGGGAATTAACGCCTCCTGGAGGCAGTGTGTTATTGGGGGCGGGCTTATGGGTGTTATAGCCAGTGTCCCCTTGCCAGTGTTTCCCACACTCTCCTGTTGTTGTGGTTCATCTATTACTGGCCAGAGGTTGATGTCCACCCTCTGCTCATGCCATTGTTTTCCCTGCCATCATGGAGTCTGTAAGCCAAAATAAACTATTTTTCCCCACAAAAATGATACCCATTTAAGAGCATTGGGAGCACCATTATGCCTTTAGTGGAACCTTGATTTATAAGCAGAAAGGAGCCAGGGCTGATAGGTGGGGTTGCTCTCTGAGTAGGGAAAGACAGATTTGCTAGGGTGGGCTGACGGGTAATCATCATCTTGCCAGAAAGACTTCAGATACTTTGTAGCAGGAAGCCAGCGTAGAGGCTGAAGGAATCTAGGTGCTTTAGCTCCTGAGGGTGGAAGACAAGCTCTAGCAGGCAATTCTTGTGTCTGCATGTAGGGCTGAAAAGAAGTTGACCCAAAGGTGAAGGCAGAAAATGTGAAGACAAACGCTGTTGCAGTTACCTTCGTGTTGCAGAAAACACCTGACCAAGAGCAGCTTGTGGGAGGAAATAGTTTATTTTGGTTTACAGACTTGTGGGGAATCTCCACGATGGCAGGAGAAAATGATGGCATGAGCAGAGGTTGGACATCACCCCCTGGCCAACACAAGGTGTACAATAGCAACAGGAGAGTTTGCCAAACACTGGCAAGGGGAAACTGGCTATAATACCCATAAGCCCTCCCCCAAGAACACACTGCCTCCAGGAGACTCCAGTTTCCAAATTGCCACCAGCTGGGGACCTAGCATTCAGAACACATAAGTTTATGGGGGACATCTGAATCAAACCCCCACAGATGCCAAGACTTTTAAATCTCATTCCGGTGACCATTCAAGCATCTTCCAGCCCCAAATGAAACGAGAGGGTATGGTTTTTCCTTGGGAACACAGGTAGACATTGGAAATTCTTTTTTCTGCCTCCCTTGCAGCTATGGTGTTACCTGGGCTAGATACCTGGGCTCTGCAATCAGAAGAAAGTATGAAGCACTCAGATTTGAATGAACAATGTGAGGAGGAAAGGTTGTGCAGAACTCATTTCCGTTGAAGGAGACAGACAGCAATAGCTTTCTTGAAGAACTGTAGCGGTTTGTCCACCTCACGCACAGGGTCATGGATATGACTGCTGGCATGTGTGCTCAAGTGGAGTTGATTGCCTTTCCTTACAGCATCTGAGTCTAGACTCATTTCCCTTCCCAGGGTGTCTCTTAACTATGTAATGACCCTGGATAAATTATGTTTTCTTTTCTTTCTTTAACCTAGAGAAATTTGCTCTTGGCCAGCTTCCTCTTTTCCTTCTGAGTTTCAAATGCTATAGCTCGCTATGAACTTTCAATGAGTTCTCATCACCTTAGGCAAACATCAATACATTTAGCACTGGTAGCCTGAGACTGAATATACAGTTCAGACATACCCCTAGGCTACATGGTTCTCAATGTGCTCCATGCTTTTGCCACCATGAAACTGATATTTGTTGACCATTTTACACCTTCATGCCTTTGTCGAGGATCTGTGTGTCTGGCATGAGCTATCCTAATGCCTTCTCAGCGCTTTAGACCTGCCTCTCATGTTGCTTCTACTCATCATTCAACAGCACTCATCCGTCAAAACGCATCTCGGTGGTTTCAGGTGTTGCGCAGCTGTAGAGCACTTGCTTAGTATGTGCAAAGCCCTGGGCTCTGGTTCACTGCAAGAGAAATCGCCTCAAATATCACCATGTTAGTATGCATTGTGAGGTTTGTCTTAATGGTCTCATGATGGCTTGATCCTCCTGAGATGTTTACTTCTGACCTCACAACTTTTCTATTGTATCATGCAATAACTCATGAATGAATTCAACATTTCTTATAAGCCAGTGCCATGTGTCAAGGCACAGAGCTCTAATGTGATTGATGAGTAGGAGTCACCCAGGAAAAGGATGGAGGATGGGCTCACAGAGAATGTGAACCTTAGCCTGGGGGTCAGTGCCATGGTGAGGGCTGGACCGCAGGCCTGCCCATCCCTCTCCCGTGAGTTCTCTGTGCCTCTAGTACTGTGGAACGGGGTACAGAGTGGGGGCTCCATGAAGGCTTGTGTGAGGGCGTATGCACGTGCTGAAACCTGCATGTGAAGGTCAGAAGACAAACTTGGGGGGTTGTTCCTCAACTTCCATCTTGTTTGAGGCACGGTCTCGTATTGTTTAGTATTCACTGCTGCATTTGCCAGGCTAGCTGGGAAAGTATTCTGCCCCTGCCTCCCATACCATCATAGGCACACTGGGATTACTGATGCCTGCTGCAATGTCTGGCTTTTTATGTAGGTTCTGAGGATCCCATGCTTATATGGCAAGCAGTGTATCCACTGAGGCATCTCCTCAGACCCTCAAAGAAGGTTTTTAAAGTAATAAATGAATGGCCAGACCTTCTGTTTCCCCAAGACTTGTGTTTGATTGCTTGATTTGGAGGAGACAATTTAGTCTTCATTTTTCATGTATCTGATCATGACCAGCATATAGAAAATGCCTTTAATTATCAATAAATATTTTCATGTCCTTGCTAATCATCCAGTGTAAGTTCAACTTCAAAAGTAGATAAATATAGCCTGGAGATATGGTTTAGCGGTTAAGAAACTTGCCTGTGAAGCCTAAGGACCCATGTTCTACTCTCCAGGTCCCATATAAGGCAAGTGCACAAGGTGACACAAGCATGCAAAGTCACACATGTGCACAAGGTGGCGCATATATCTGAAGTTCAGTAGCAGTGGCTGGAGGCCCTGGCATGCCAATTCTCTCCCTTGCTCTCAATCTGTCTCATAATTTTTTTAAAAGTAGATAATTAGTCAGGAGTCATCAATTTGCTCATCTTGAAAAAGCTTATTAACACAGCAAATATCTCAGCCCTCCTTTTTTCATCTGATCCTGTGACAACACCTTATAAATTCAGCCCTCTGCCATGTTCTACTATTATAGTCCAGGCAAAAAGAAGCAAGAGAATTGTCTGATCTTGACACAGGAAATCCACAGTGCAGTTAGCAGTTGTTCCCTCCCAGACCCCTCATTAACAGACCAGGGCCAGGGCTTAGCAAAAGAAACATGACACAAAGTAAGGCTGTGTGATTAATGTGGGAGGTAATATGGGCATTGCCAGGAGCCCCCACACCCACAGGGTATAGAAGAGAGATTCCTGGTGAGAGTCTGAGTACAGGCCCTGAGCTTCAGTGTTAACCACATGGCTTGGAATATAAATGCAGGCTATTGCTGCTTTGTATGGTTCTGAAAATCCTCTCTGACCATCAGATAGCAATGACTTTCCTTTGATTTGGTACCAAAGTTAAGCTGAATTTTAATCACCTCCTTAATTTCCAACTTCACAGAGAAACAGACTGAGTATTAGGGATATCTTTCTGATGTTTTCAGCGAACCAGAGGCATAGACCTTGCTGTCATCTTCAGCCAAGGACAAGCTGTAATTGGCTAGACGAGCAAATTGCTTTTTCTTATTGGAAACTGCCATTGGCACATTAGACTGAAAATAAAATCCTTACTGTGTGGATGGGATGCGTTCCTTCCCCATGCAGCTGTGAGAGAGAAGTTGTTTTTCTAAACTAATTTTTATAGAGATAATTCAGTTTGTGATACTGAGGGATATAAATTTGGGAGATTACTGGGGATGATTCAGCTTTCATTTCTGTTGCCTGAACTTCTGCAATTGCCTTCCCCCCCGCCGCCCTCCTTCCTTCAATGTGTGATGTTACATCCGTCTTGCTAGGAGCACCCTCAGTGGATATAAATGAGCAGTCTTCAGTAGAAAGTGAGAATTGAAAGGAGGAATATACCATTATCACAAACATTATCCTCTGGTGACAGACGTCGCACTTTGTATTGGCACACTGTTAATCATGGTGGGGCCTGAGGCTGTCTGCTACCCAGATCTCAACTAGACACTCGTCTATGCATCTACAAGGCTCATTTATGGCTGTTAAACACAGCTGGCTTCAGGCCATAGGATTCTCTTTACTACCCTGAAGACAAGACACTCTGAATTATTTTCTTCTCTTTGTGTACGTGTGTGGTGTGCATGCATAAATGCACATTCGTGTGTGTGTGTGTGTGTGTGTGTGTGTGTGTGTGCATGGTGTGCCCACAGGTATGAATGTGGAGGTCAGAGGACAAACTTAGGGATTATCTTCAAGAACACAACTCAATTTTTTTTGACACAGGATCACTGGACTGGATCCCATCCATTACATTAGACTGTCTGTCTAGCCTATGAGCCTCAGGGATCCTGTTGTCTCCACCTCCCCTTACTGGGATTTCAGGTGTGCACTGCCACATCCAGAATTTTAGGTGGGTTCTGGAGACTACACTCCAGTCCTCACACTTTATACATCACAACCATTGACTGAAGAATATAATAGGAATAAAATTGGGTGACTAATGGACATTGCTATTCATCAACCTCTAAAGACAACCCTATCTCACGAGAAATATGACGAGCACAGTTCAATAGTGCTGGTTCGAGTCTCTGTGTTTTCCCCAACCAGTGAACTTGGAGGTTGCACTTGCTGGGGTTTTAGCCTGGGACTCACCACTTAGGCATGATCTTTGGCCTCAGTTGCTTTAGCCCTAACATGGAATAAAGGCAGTTTCTAACTCATTTTTTGAGGATTTAATAATAGATCTGCTAATTGTTTAATTCACATGCCTGGCTATGATAAATTACAATCACTTAAAAAAAATTTATTGACAGCCTCCATGCATGTTGACAATGTGCTATAATATTAATCCTCTCATGCCACCCTGATCTCCCCTCCACTGAATTCCTTCTCTTTTCAACTAGTCCCTCTTTTATTGTGATGTCATCATTTTCCCTCCTATTATGTAGGCCTTTTGTAGGTAGCATTGGCTACTACAAGGTCACAAATGCCATGGTCACTTTGTGTCTGGAAGATGCTCTTGCAAACACTCCATCCCCTTCCTTTGGCTCTTACATTCTTTCTACCACATCTTCCACACTGGTCCCTGAGCTTCTGAAGGTATGATAGAGATGTTTCCCTTAGTGATGAGCACTCCATTATCTCTTCTCCTCAGCACTTTGATGAAGTTTTGAGTCTCCCCATTGATTACCACCATCTGAGAAGAGAAATTTCTCTAAACAAAAGTGAGAGTAGCATTAATATATGAGCAGAAACAAGTATTTAGAAGGCAGTTTGGTGGGCACGGTGTATCCATTTAGGCAAACAACAATAGTGGTTTTCCTCTTAGGATTATGATCTCCTCAGACACAGACTTTTCGTTAGGTTTTCAGTATTGGGCATGAATTCCCTCCCATGGAACAGGCCTCAAATCCAGTCAGAGATCAGTTGTTTTCCTCCATAACAGACATCCCACCATTGCCCCTGTTGTCACATTTGGCCTGCCTGGCCAGCCAAAAAAGCTAGCAGCATCCACTGCTGGTTAAGATCATTGAGGACTTATCTCCCTCAACATGCTGCATAGCTCTTTCCAGAATCCTGACAGCTGGCCAACAGGGAGGAGGCTTCCATCTCAGCTCCAACATGATTTCTCAGTGCCCTGCACTGCAACCATGTGCTGTCTGTCTTGAGCTGTAGGATCTTATTATCTAGCTCTGGTGGGCAACAAAGAGCACTCTTTGTTTTTTGTGATCTTGTGACATCTTTACAAGGAGAAGATTCATACCACTAAACCCCAGGCCTACAGTCAGGGTTAACACTGTCAGTGCTCTTTGTGGCAATAGTGTCTACAGGCTGTAACAGGATGACAAAGGTCTCTCACAAGACATGCTGACAACGATATTTATGTGTGGGGTGGGGGAATAAATTTCTATATGATGTGAAATGGAATGTCAGTGCCACTTTTGTGGTAACAGATTATTCTAGTCAAAGGCTAGGGGTTATTGAAGGAACCACAGAGAGTGAAACTGTCCATCTTTGAGGGGTTGAGTAGCAACTTAAATACCAGTCCTCTAAGTACAGGTGGAGTAAAAGGGCTGAGGAGGAAGCTCAGTTGGTTGAGTGCTTTCCCTCACATGCACAACCTCTGAGCTTAATCCCCAGGAGCACCCAAGTTTGGCATAATGGTGCATGCCTTCATTTCCTAGAATGTGGGAGGTTGAAGCAGGAGGATTTGGACCTCAAGGTCATCCTTGGCTATATACCCAGCCTGGGCTACATCACACCCTGTTGCAAAGAAAAGAAGAATGAAGAGGAGCATAAAGAGATGTAGAAAGAGGCAAAGGAAGGAGGAGAAGGAAAGGAAAGAAGGGCGAGATGTGATGTGATCTGGTCCTGGGTTTCCTGGACTTTTCCTGTAGGACAGACGTTGGTGGAACAGCCTCACTATTTTCTCAGATGACTGGTTGATGATATTAGCTTTTGGAGAAGGAATGTGCCTGTTTATGAGTCCCCAGTGTTGATCTAGAGCCTGGCATATAGAAAATGCTTGGTCAGTGTCAGTAAATGAATACAAGAATGAATGAGTGGGCACTGAGAGGAAGAGCTTACAGTATGGCAGATGGGAGGTGCATGGAATCAAACTATGTCCTACCAATACAGAGTAGGAGGAAGGAGCTGGTTAGGTACTGCAGGAAGGGACCTTGAGAATTCAGTTTTGTCTTTTGTCCTTGCCTCGGGAATGTGAAAGTTAGGGTTAAAACAGTGAAAATACTGAGGAAGAACAGGAAAGTTTGCCTAGCTGATCAGATAAGAGGAAGGACAGGATTCTGGGGAAAAAAATAAAAAAAAACAAACAAATAACCAAGCTAGTCTCTCCAGGCTCTGGCTGGTCCCCACTAAGCCCCTCTTACTTGTCCTTGGCTGTTTTGCTTCAAAGCTTGTAGGTGGGTGGTGAACCCCTCTCCTGTGCAGTCATTGTGATGAAGAGGGACAGGAGCAGTTCCCTGATTGGAAAGGAGACATGTCTACACCTCGTGTGGACTGGTGCTGAGCCAGAACTTCACTTACCCCTGTCTAAGTCCAGTCGTTTTAATGACCAATTTATTTCTCTAGGCAGAGAAAACCTTACAAACCCCAAGACAAAGAAACTCACTGGCAGCCTGCTCTCTGGGACCTGCCTCTGTTGCAGAGAGCTTTTTATTTTCGCTTCTTTTACTTTCAGTGGCAACCTGTCTTTGGGTTCCCTCTTACATGGAATCTCCCCAAGGGTAGACTCATCTCTGCTTTTTCTTTTTTTTGTTGTTGTTGTTTCAAAAGTATTATTTATTTATTTGCAAGAAGAGAGACAGAGGAGAGAGAAAGAGAGAGAGAGAGAGAAAGAGAGAGAATGGGCACATCAGGTCTCTTGACATTGCAAATGAAGTCCAGATGCGTGTGTGCCACTGTGTGCTTCTGGCTTTATGTGGGCACTAGGGACTTGAACCCAGGCTGTCAGGCATTGCATCAGCAAGCACTCTGCTTTCACTGTACGACAAAGTATGCTTTCTCTTCATAAACGAACTTTTGCTCTAAACTGGCTTTCTCTCTGTAACAAAGTTTTTCCTTTTAAACACATCTATCTTGTCCCCAAGATTCACTTCTGAATTCCTCGAGACAGAAAGACCTCGAGCCACTGACTCAGTGGAGCTCTGGCGACCACCAGAAGTCTGGTCCCCTAGCTCCTGAGTGAAGCCCCCCTAAGA
Organism: Dipus sagitta; assembly: GCA_036346955.1. NCBI lineage: Eukaryota > Metazoa > Chordata > Mammalia > Rodentia > Dipodidae > Dipus > Dipus sagitta. The sequence goes on along the minus strand of CM070781.1, from coordinate 89,189,864 downwards.
GCTGTGATAAGCCTCTGGTTCCCTCGAAGAGATCAGCTTCACTAGTGGTGGGTGAGTTCACCATCGCCATGCTTGAGGCATCCAGACAGAGAGAAGGCTTTCTGTTTCAGATGCTTATACCTTATAAGAAAATGATCAACATCAGCTCTGGGTTTTATATGGAGAAATAACCTTCCGATTTAGAGTAGTTCACATGCCATACGTGTCTAAGGTTTTCTAAAAGCTTAGGACATCATTGTGTCATTGTTAGTTGTAATTTATCTAATAAGGTATTGTTTCATTGTGGTGGCGACTAATAGAGTTAATGCTGTTGCTAGATCTCTCAGTAATTTTTTAGAATTAATAATTTATTTTCCTAATAAATACATATTCTTGAAATAGATAGGGTCAGGCTAAATGAAGAGAAGGAAGTGTCTAAATTTCTGATTTAATGGAATGGAGTTATATTAGGCAGGGGAGAAATTATAGGCAGGTGCCAACCCATATGAGGAACAGTTTAAGGAGGTCAGAGCTCCTTTTGATATTGCTAAGGTAATTCTGAGCAGCGAATCAATAATTCTCATGAAGTCCATTGTCAAGGGGACACTTAAGCAAGTATTTTTATACATAAACATTTTAATTACCCAAGTTTGTCTCTTTAATGATGAAACAATGATATTAATGAACCAATATGAGATTACATAGAACTTTCTAACTCTCAGAAAGCCTTTGTGTCCTTCTAGAAATGGATGTGTGTATGTTAGGAACTCTGCAAGGTTTTTGTAAAAAATATTTCATTTATTTATAAGGAGATAGATAGATAGATAGAGATAGAGAGAGAGAGAGAGAGAATGGACATACCAGGGCCTCTTGCCACTGAACACAAACTACAGATGCATGTGCTACTTTGTATACCTGGCTACCGGGGAACTGAGCCAGGTCTGTCGGGATTTGCAAGGGCATGCCTTTAGTCATGGAACCATCTCTCCAGCCTGGAACTCTGTAGGGTTTAAGAGGATAGTGAAAGCCACTTCAAGCATGGTGTTCCGATACAGGTCATAGCAGTAATGTCAAGAGCAGTGTGCACAGTGTATAGTGGTTTAAAATGTCATGGGTGATGAGGTGCGGCATTCTCCATGTATGCCTTCTTGCGAGATCTTGAAGTGCTCTTTGCCCTTTGTGGGTTAAGTTAAAACTTGATCACATTAGCTCACTCAGTAACTCAGAGATTGAAAAACAACAACAACGGATGCTTTTTAATGAGGATGATCACACTCCAAAGCTATAATTTTCTACCCTTCTATGTTATGAGAATGAATGTTCATATTTACCAAACTCTGGTGCAGAGGTTAAGTGTGACTGGATAAATCTCTGCTTCTCAATGTTCTCTGTACCCTTATCTGAAATGAGAGAGATGGGTGAGATGGTTTCCTGTGTCTTCATCCCTGACATCCTGAAGTCTAAGAATTCATATGCCATGAATAGTCAAAGGATATTTTAAGTACAGATAGTCACAGTAGAGAAAACATGCATAGGCACAATGGCTGCATTGGTTTCTTTTATTTTCCCTATGATAAAATACCTGACCAAAAAAATCAGCAACAAAAAAACCTGACAGGAAAAATTTCAGGAAGGAAAGGTTTATTTTGGCATGCAATTTCAGAGGGCTTTCCATTTATCACAGTGGGGAAGGCATGATGGAGTTCTTGGTGGCAGAAATATGAGTTGGCAGCTTGTTCACATGGTGGCAGACAGAGCAGAGGACCAGGTGTGCAATGTGGGTTTAACCTTCAAAGGTCTCCCCCTGGTGGCTTCTGCCAGCCAGGAATTTCTGAAGGCTCCACAGCCTTCACAGTAGGACCACAAGCTGAGGACAGTGTTCAAAACATGAAGCCCTCAAGGAGATTCCAGATTCTGGCATCACGGTGGTTATATATTCACCTTCATAGAGCCAAGGAGTCTTTAACTGGTTCATTGGCTTAGAATATTCTCTTGGGTGGGTGCCTTCTGTTGCTACAGAGATTGGTGATGACTCAGTAATGCTGGGACAGTCATGTTGGAGGATGTCAAAGGAAAATACCTTGAAGATGGCTCTCTTCAAGCCTGCCCTTTCCCTATCCCCACCACGCAGTGTCCTGGTAGAGTCTTTCAGAAGTCAGAAGCTTGTGTTTTGGCACTGCAGACTTATTCTTCACTACACGACTTAAGCAGTTGAGGTCCACTCAATTAAAATCACTAACTCACGAAACCTAAAGGCTGTAAGGAAATATTGAGGTCATCTGTTGGGATATTTTAATTCTCTGAAACCTCCTGTTAAATCCTAGCATGTGGATCAGGAATGTAGGCACAGAGGCAGCTGAACTAATAAACATTCTTCAGGACTGGGTCTGTGTGGTCGGCCAGTAATTCCATAGCTGGGAAGGAGCAGTTAGTACAGTTCTTGGAGAGCCACCTTATGTACCGCTATATGGGAGGGCTTGGAGATTAAACAGGAGTTGGGAGAATGAAGTTTACTTCATGGCCATGTGACACTTCAATCTTGCGAAGAAGGTGGACTTGAGTATCACAGAAATAAACATTAAGAAATATACATTCTGGCTCTCCCCTAGAAATCTGTCATTTAAAACATCCACTAAGAATGAGATTTTAAGACTGGGGAAATTGCTTAACAGTTAAAGGCACTTGCTTGCAAGCCTGATGACCTGTCTTTAATCTTCCTCAGTGCCCACATAAAGCTGCACATAATGTGGTGCATGCATCTGTAATACCAATGTGCCTACTTACAATCAGAGGTGGAGCCAGGAAAATCCAGAAGCTCAAAAGTAGGAGAGAGAGAGAGAGAGAGAGAGAGAGGGAGGGAGAGAAAGAGACTGTTTCAAGATGATGGAAGAAAAGAGACACCTTGGGTTGTCCTCTGATCTTCACAAGCACTGTGGCAAGTGCATACCCATCCAGACACATCATACACACCTGTACACACAGATTATAAAACATAGAAAAAATTAAAATGAATGATATTTTTTTATTAGTTTTGTACTCAGTGAATACAGTCAAGTTGGTACCTCCCTGTCCTCCCCTCTCCACAGGGTCCCTCCTCGTTGGGGAGTATGGGTTGTGCATTGTGGGGTTAGCCATCACTTATGGGTAGGAGGAAATGTCACTATGTATCATGACCCAACTTGTGGCTCTGACATTCTTTCCACCCCCTCTTCTGCAAATTTCCCTGAGCCATGTTGGGTTCACTTTAGGTCTGGTTCAGTGATGAGGTCTTGGGAGCCTCTGTGTCTCTGGATATCTGGTTTGGTGGGAGTTGATTGTTCTCTGTGTCTATCTCCTTCACCCTTGTGCTGGTACCAGGTTCATCAAGAAAAAAGCACTCTTGCTTGTTTCCCCAATTATTCTTTGTTTCAGGTGGGGCCCTTTTGAGGTATGATGGGTGGTTCTCTCCTTAGAATCTGCATCTATCTGAAAATGAGAAGCAGATTCTCCAACAGAGAGTAAAGTTAGCACAAGATATTTTTTAGAGAGAATTTAAAAGGTATAGGCCCTCTTCTAGCCCACGATTGGTGGGAGCTTGATAATGGTGAGTGGGCCCATTTTTGAATATGGTTCTGACTTGTTTCCCAGCTCCAGCTATGGATTCCGTTCCACTGAGCAGATCAGTTAGCCAAATCAAGAGCAGTTGGTTTCTCACCATGGTTGTACGCCACTATTGCATTTGTGTGAGCATCACGTCAGGTTGTTTGCTGCTAAGTAGGTTAGACCATGAGTTGCTTGGACAGATATTGGTCATTTTCCTCCAGCCGCTCATGTAGCACCTTCTGGCACTAGATGTGCTAACTGTCTGAGGACTGACTCTCTTCCAGCTTCCAGCCATGTCACTCCATGTTATGTGCCAGCAGCATATGGTGTCTTCAGCAGTAGGGTCTTACCACTAACCTTTGGTGGGTCATCAAGTACTCTGACAGAAATCTGTCTTTCTTTCTTTTTTTTTTTTTTTTTTTTTTGGTTTTTCGAGGTAGGGTCTCACTTTGGTTCAGGCTGACCTGGAATCTGGAATTCACTATGTAGTCTCAGGGTGGCCTCGAACTCTCGGTGATCCTCCTACCTCTGCCTCCCGAGTGCTGGGATTAAAGGCGTGCGCCACCATGCCCAGCTAAATCTGTCTTTCTTTCAGGAAACCTTGTAGGTCTCTCTGATCAAAAGCTCATTGTGGATGTTAGCCACCTGCTGGTACTGGGAGTTACAGGTCAGTGCCCAAGAAGAGAGCGAAAAAAAAGATAAGTATTATAAAAGAGATAGATAAGAGAGAAGAGGGAGAGAGAGAGAGAGAGAAAGAGAGAGAGGGGAAGAGAGAGAGAGAGAGAAACAGAAACAGAAACATAAGATTAAGGTCAGTCTTCATTGTACCCTCTTGAGGACCTTGTGATTCCTTTTAGATTAAGAGTCAGAGGACAAAAATATTACTGCCTAGGTGTTTGTTTCACTTATGAAAGTCAAAACATTAAGAGGTAATATCCTATGAGAAGGAAGTGTGAAGCCCAAGTACATCTTTAGAAGGTAGGAAGAATACTCATAATTTCTGATACACTCAGAAACTTTGTTATGGTTTTTCAAGTAGTGGATAACATATAGCCGGAATGTCTTGGCAAGCTTTCCTAAGTGAGGCAAGATTACATATATTTTTAATGTATTTGAGCATAACACAAGTGCACACAAGCTGGAAAAAGAAAATAGAGCAGACATCACTCCTCACCATGTTTCCTTTCGCTTATTGCAAAGAAAAGTAATTATATAAGATGAAACAATCTAATTATGTGGAGTGTTTTCATAAACTAGCAGAATGCAATACTCGCAAAGACGATGAAGATATACATGCCAAAGTGTAGTCAAACATGACAGCCATTAAATGCTTGGTTGGAAAACGACAGTTAATTACACAGGATATTAGATGCAGTTGGATTGAGAAGGATTATTGGCCAAGTCAACAAAATTGTTCTCAAGGCTAGATTCATGATCTTCCACTGAATACAATCCCAGAGTACATTCCCAGCCACACTCAGAACTGAGGTACCACCAATAGTAGGCGATCTGTATTGTCTCCTGGGATCACTGTCTGTGCTTCTTTGAGAAAGGACCGTTCTCATGATCACTGGGCTTTGTGGAGTGTGATCTGTCAGAATGGTTACCGGTGCCTCAAAACAAGGAGCTCCATGCAGCGCCTCAAGCAGGAGGGCTGTTGGTATAGGGAAGAGCAATACGGGAACAGCAAGGGAAGACAGGGCTTGAGAAAGGCCAGCTTTGAGTGTTAGGCTCTGGGCAGGGCTTCGATTTCTTGGAAAGGTTTGGCAAGAAAGAAGCAGCCCTCCAGTTCCTGAAATGGTATGAACTGATGAATACGAAGAGGTCCAAGTACTGTTACTAAGTAGAATGCATCACCCCTTGCCAAGCCCTGCACACACACCTCATTTACTTTTCATTTTTCTTACCTTCCCTCCAGGCATTGAAAGCGCAGGTGACTTGCTCAAGGTTGCATGGTTAGGAGGTGAACTTCCTTCAAGTGGTTCACTACGCTGTTACTTTTCTTGAGGCTGTGATAATATTTGGGCCAAAGCAACCTAAGGAAGGAAGGAAGGGTTTATTTGACTCAGTGTTTGAGCAGACAGTTCATCATGGCAGGGGAGGCCTGGTAGCTGAAGCATGAGGCAGCTGGTCACATTGCAGCTGCCGTCAGGAACCAGAGAGAGATGAGTGCGGGTGCTCCACTAGCGTTCTCTTTTTCATTCAGTCCAGGACCCCAGGTCCATGGGATAGTGCTACCAGCCTTTAGGACGGGTCTTCCCATTTCAGCTAACCCAGTCTAGAACTCACTCTGCGACGGGCCCTAGGATTTCTCTCCTAGGTGATTCTAGATTCTGTCTAGTTGACAATATTAACCATAACATTTAGCGCCTCAGGTTTGCCTGCGGTTGAGGGATATCTTGTGTAGCTCTTGACTTCTAATGGGTAAACCAAGATCGCCCTAGGTGAACTAGGGTGGGGTTGATAACTCTCGAGGTGACAGTACTGAGACTCTGCTTCAGGGGCTGAGATTGCCATCCTCATGCTGTGTATTGTGCTCCTAAGTCGGGGCTTCAGGTTCAGCCCAATAAAGTAACAGGTGCAAATGATAAAAGAGAATCATTGTCTGAGGCTCACTTGCAATGCTGACCAGAAAAACCAACAAGGTGAATTTACTTTTGAATCACCCAAATAAAGGAAGAATACAGCCTGCGAACTGCAGGAGGGTAGATGGCTGAAATGGGTGGTTTGCTTAAGAAACTTTAGGTAGAGAACTTGGGGTATAGCTCAGTGGTATGCTTCTGTATCATGCTCAAGGTCCTGGGTTCAGTCCCCTGCAAAGAAAGAAACCAGCTGTATCAATGCCCATGATTTACTCCAAATGAGACTTCTGAAACTAATAAATATTAGATAATAATACATGTTGACAAAATCCATGGGCCATGTCTTTTTTTTTTTTTCCAGTCTTTGGATATTCCTGAAAAGTGTCCCTGTTGTACTCATAAGCAGAAAAAGTCCATACTAACTACAGCCCAGAGATGTGTGTCCACTCCCAATGCCTTGGCCTCTTCTGTTTTCTTGATGCCTTGGCGAGGTACGGTATATCATAAACTGCTCGGAAATGGCGTTCAAGCAGTACTGTCTTTGAATATTGACCATGGCACTGACTATTATTGTATGTCTTGGGAAACTGACAACCTTGTAAACCTACCTTAAGGTATATAAAAAGTTAAAATGGGAAATCATATCAGTACAGAGTGTTGTTGCCTACTGAGATATCTCTAAGAGAACACCATAGACTGGAGCATATTGACTATCAGAAATTTATTTCTCTTCCATTTGGAGGTTGGTAAGTTCAAGGTCAAGGTAGACTCAGTGACTAGGCATTCACTTCTTTGCAGATGAATGTCCATGCTCTTGTCATAGCCTCCCATGGTGGAGGGGGTCACTGGTTTCTCTTGGGTCTCTTTAGGAGGACATCAATGATATTGATAAGGGGTTTGCCTGGGTTAACTAGTTATTTTCCTAATGTCATCCTGTAGGGTAAAGATTTCAACATATGATTTTGGGGAGGCATGAACAGCATTTTTTTAATAATCCTAAACTCAGGACTATCTTGAAGATTAAAAACAATGTGTGTTAAGTACATACTCATGGTAGAAACTCATCACATAGAGTCCTACATTCCTATAGATTTAGAAACTCAGAAACCCAAGATGGAAGCTTGAAATCTTCATATTAAAAAATTAAAACGCCTTTCCAGTATTCAAATTCTCATTTTAGCCCTAGGCTGACACCTTGTGGAATTCTCTGATAACTGTGAGTATAGTTCAGTTCTCCATGCAGTTCTAAATTTTCTCTGGTGGGGGAACTATAGGGCAGATTAAGGGAAATGTACTAGCAATTTAAATCAAATCAAAAATAAGAAAAGCAAAAGAAAATTAATTATTGTAAGAGCTTTGGAGGAAATATTTTCCATATTTAAAATTTGACTTATTATCTGTTTGCTTTTAATGCTTTTCCAGCAAAAATATTAATTCAGAATTTATTATTATTATTATTATTTGTTTTTCTGAGCTAGGGTCTCACTCTAGCCCAGACTTACCTGGAATTCACTATGTAGTCTTAGGGTGGCCTCAAACTCACAGTGATCCTCCTACTTCTGCCTCCGGTGTGCTGGGATTAAAGGTGTGTGTCACCACACCCAGCAGAATTTTTTGATAATAAATATTTTATATTTTATTTGCAAGGAGAGAGAGAGAGAGGGAGAGGGAGAGGGAGAGAGAGAGAGAGAAAGAAGGAGGGAGAGAGAGAGGGGGGGGGAGAGAGAGAGAGAGAACAGGTACACCAGGGCCTCTAGTCACTGTAAATGAACTCCAGATGCATGTACCACTTTGTGCATGTGGCTTTATGTGGGTGCTGTGGAATCAAACCCAGGTTGTCAGGCATTGTAAGCAAACACTTAACCATTGAGCAATCTCTCCAGCCCCTTAGTTCGGAATTTTTAGGCTCCCTCTCACTTTGCATAAATTGTCTAACTTCCAAATGTGTAAAGCCTGTCATAAATATTTCTATTCCGCTTCTACCCTCTGACCAGTTGTATACTTAGTAACCAACCATTTGAGCACTCTCAAGTCCCTCACAGGCGACTGTGGTCACACGATATGCAGGTCTAGTACAAACTTAGAAGGGTGAACACAGTCCGGCAGTAATGAAGCACAGGCCCTTTCTAGGAACAGAGCCCTCGCTGTGTAATGGTGGTTTACTTTTATAGACATTTCATCTGTCTACACAAAATTACTTTTGCTGTGATTTCTGAGACCATTTTCTCTTTTTTTTTAAGGTGGATAGTTTTGCTTTTCTTTACTTTTTGGTTTACTGAGGAATTTTTTTTTTTTTTTTTTAAAGACGAGTGACAGAGCTTCTTTTTATTGAGTGTTACAAGAGGTTTAGTCAAAAAGACCAAAGCCCATGTCGTCCTCAGACACTTCTTTCTTGGCCTCACTTTCTTCTCAGGAGGGGCAGCAGTGGGGAGGGGTCTTCAGCATGCGCAGCACCAGCCGCTGGAGCAGACACCCCCGCCCCTGCTGATGAGGCTGCCAGGGTTGACATTGGCAGGGCCTTTGCAAACAAACCAGGCCAAAACCAATCAACATTCAGAGTTGATGCCAGCTAGCCCTGAGACGGAGGCCATGGTGCTGACTGCCCTGACGAAGTGAGGAACTCACCCCAAAGGCCTCAGCTTCCTCTGAAGAACCGAGCACCTGAGGAAAAGCAACAAATTTATTTATTTTGTTAAAAATATTTTTATGTATTTGTTTGAGACAGAGAGAAAGAGGCAGGCAGAGAGAGTATGAACACACCAGAGTCTCTTGCTACTGCAGACAAACTCCCAATGCATGAACTACTTTATGCATCTGGCTTAAGTTGGTTACTAGGGAATCGAATTCACGCCATCTGGCTTTGTGAGCAAGTACCTTTAACTGCTGAGCCATTTCTCCAACCCCTTACCTAACTTTTTTTTTTCAAAAATTTTTTTAATTAACAACGTCCATGATTGTAAACAATATCCCATGGTAATGCCCTCCCTCCCCCCACTTTCCCCTTTGAAACTCCATTCTCCATCATATCCCCTCCCCTTCTCAATCAGTCTCTCTTTTATTTTGATGTCATGATCTTTTCCTCCTATTATGATGATCTTGTGTAGGTAGTGTCAGGCACTGTGAGGTCATGGATAGCCAGGCCATTTTGTGTCTAGGGGGAGCACGTTGTAGGGAATCCTACCCTTCCTTTGGCTCTTACATTCTTTCCATTTTCTCTTTTCATCAAAGCTCCTCCCTTAAAAGTATTTTTAAAAAAGTCAGTGCAGGTAGATTTTTGACCTAGAAGATAGTCTGGGTGTTAAGAGACAGATAGCCTGTCTTGAAGCTGCATCAACCCAGTAAGTGTCTTGTCACTGATTTGTATGGTTCTGTGGGGGCAGAATGGACCTTCCAACTGCAGACTATGGTGAGGTGGTGTTATTTACAGATCGTCCCTTGGGTAGTGTTGTAGTTATGTTCTCACTGCTGGGACAGAACACCAGGCCAAAAGCAGCTTATGAGAACAAAAGGTTTATTTTAGGTTTATAGTTTTATTTTTATTTTATTTTAGAGAAAGAGAGAAAATTGGCATGCCAGGGCCTCAGCCACTGCAATAGAACTCCAGATGCTTGCGCCACCTAGTGGGAACGTGCAACCTTGCCCTTGCCTCACCTTTGTGCATCTGGCTTATGTGGGATCTAGAGTGTAGAACATGGCTCCTTAGGCTTTGCAGGCAAGTGCCTTAGCCGCCAAGTCATCTCCACAGTGCCTAGGCTTAGAGTTTTCACGGGAAGTTTCATCATGCTGGGTGGGAAGAAGAACGGCAGAGCAGGAAACTGTCACATGGATGGAAGTTGTTATCAGGACAGGGTTTGGAGCTGGGCTAGTAAACCTAAGGTCTGCCCACGGTGACACACCTCCTCCAACGAGGCTCCACCTCCCAAACTGCTACCAACTATTGATCAAGAAAGAAGCTTACTCACAAATACATGAACCTATGGGGAACCACAAGTACCTTCCCATTCATCAGCAGAGAGACCAGGATTATTTTATTTCATTTTATATTTATTTTATTTATTTTTTTAAAATTTTTTTCTTTATTAGTTAGTTTTGTATTCATCAAATACAGTCAGTTTGGTACCATTATTAGGCTCATCCGTGACCTACCCCCTCCCCTTGGCCCCTCCTTGTTGAGGTATACGGGTCATGCATTGTGGAGTTAGCCCACAGTTATGGGTAAGCTAAATGTCTCTGCATATCATGACCCAACATGTGAGAGAGCCCAGGATTATTTTGTCACATTGATCTAGATGCTCTTTGGGTTGAGACTTCTTGAAAGAGAATTTTTTAAAAGTTAGTGGCTGGAGATATGGCTCAGGGATTAAGGAGCTTGCCTGCAAATCCCAAAGACCTGGGATTGGATTCCACAGTACCCATGTAGAACCAGATGCACAAGGTAGCATATGCATCTGGAGTCTGTTTGCAGCAGCTGCAGATGATGCCCTCCCTTTCCATTTCTCTGCTTGCAAATAAATAAAATATTAAAAAAAAAAACAGTTTGGAAGGGATATGGTTGAGAATGGCCAATAGAGACATTGACCTTGGTTCTAATGATCATTTCATCTGAGTCAAAATGACACAAGATTTTTGACTGATCCACTTATCACCATGTAGATGCATATTGAGTGCCTCGTAACTATTTTCACAATGGTGATGGGAATTCCCCAATAGCTGCCTGTGGTTATTTGCTCAGTCAAAAATCAGGATGGTATTGTATTGAAAATGGCTATTATCCAGCTTATATCTGGTAGAAGTTTATAAGAGGAAAAGCTGGGTTACATAGCTCAAATAATTTCAAGTGGGGGCTAGAAACATCCCCCCACCCCGTGTTCTGTTTTCCTTCTTGTCTAGCGTAACTTTGAAGCCTCTGCAATGTCAAACTGCCCACAACTTGCAGAGTACACCAATTGCTTTCCGTCCTGCAGGCTGGGGACTGGCTTGACCACCTGTTCCTATTATATACCCATCCTTTAAGACTAGCTGCATACACCACCTCCTCATTCACTCATGGTTGGCATTGCTGTTGTCATTATACCAGAGTCCAAAACAAAGTTGTTTCTTTTGGGCTCATAAGGATCACAGACTGGGAGACAATTGCCTTCAGCAAATTGGAGGCCATATTTAAAAGCATAAAATCACAAAGGAGAGGATGGTGTTGGCTGTTTATCAGGGTTTTGGACTTCTCTTCTTAGGTGTGAGCAGGATCTGTTAGGTGTCAGCTAACACCTGTTAGGAGTTAGCAGGTTCAGTATCTTGGAAAGGGGGAGGAATGCTTTGGCTCAGAAGTTTTGCAGAAAACAGCAGTGAATGTTTCTGGGGGTGATATGGTGTATTTTATCAGCTTAGTACATTGTACAAGTAAGCAGGAAGAAATGTTAGAGATAGCGATATCTGGGCTTCCATAAAACAGTTACCCCTGACACTGTCTTGAGTGTTTGGACCTAAATATCCTGTAGTGAATATATTGCCTCACAACAAGCATGTGAAAAGTAGAAGAGAATTTGCCATACTGATGTCACAGCTGAAGTCTTGATCTAGCTTATACCATAAACAAATGACAAGTGTCCCTTTCATAGTCCATTCAGTGACATGTTTTTTTTTTTTTCATATTATGTGCTATTACTAGTGGTTTTGTTCTTTCAAAGTGGCTCCCAGATGAAGTGTGTTGTGGTGCCCCTGAGTAGAAGAAGGCCAATGTTGGCACACTGACCTTGTGCTTCTCAGCCAGAACTGGGAGAAATAACTTTATGTGGCTTATAAATTACCTAGTCGATGGTCGTTTTGCTACAGTAGCAGAAATGGACCTGAGACATTACCTGAGGAATAGGTTTTATAGGTACTTTCCCCACCTTCTCTAATTTCTTGTTGGTGGGAGAAAGGAGATGGTTCTTGGAAATCACTTGAATGTGTTTTTATTTTTAAAATCTTGCTTCAAGATGGATACTCCAGAAAGCCATGGGTACCCTGTTTGTCTGTATTCCCCCTGCTCAGAATGAGGACTATGTCTGCACCACTGGGAAAGGCATGCAGGGGTGGCAGCTGGCGATGATCTGACAACCTGCTGTCATTGGTCCCTGTCAGAGGGAAAGGCTTGAGACCTCCCCTTGCTAATAGCAGAAGGACGTAGGGTCATGCTCATGTTTCTCCAGGTGTGTGCCACTGGGATGCCATGCTCTCCCCACAAGCTCAAACCTTTAGAACTGCTCTTGTAGCATCTTTTCCTGTGACTTGTAGGGGTTATATTAAAGAAAGGGAAATGAGATGAGTCTGACAGGAACTAAAATGAACTTATGTAATATTAATAATTCTAAATCCAAGGAACTGTCAAAAGAGTTTCGTTACATTAAGTGTTCTTAAATGTCTCTTCCAACTAGAAACTTTGGTTCTGAATTTCTTTGATGTCTCCCCAAAATAATTTGATTTTATATGGAATGGTTTTATATTGGGGCCCATATTTACTTAACTCAAATATATATATATATATATATATATATATATATATATATATACATACATTCATATACATATGTATGTATGTATGTATGTATGTAGCTGTCAAGGCAAAGTATACTTTTTGCACTTGGGAGCTTTAATTATCTATCTGTCAAAGGGACACAGTACTTAAAATCGTAAGTAAACACTAAAACCTAGTACCTCGTTATTAACGCCTTAACTAGAATAACAAGAAAGTACTGCCTCCTCAAAGAGGCCGTCTTTACAAGGTCTACCAACATTCCCTCTATACTGCTTCTATAGCTCTCAAAACCATGCGACCAGGAGCTGCTGAAATTGCATTTGCCTCGAGTCCAGTCAAGACCAAGTTTCAAGCGCTGGAAATGAAAGGCAATGTCCCTGCCTCTTGGAGGTCCTCGTGCTGCTCAGTGAGCAAGGTGGCGGCAGTGAGTCAGAATGCCAGAGGCGAGGGCTGAACTGAGGTGGGAAAGGAAGTCTTGGGTGTTGGCACGCCTGAAGCCTGTGTTTCCTACACAGACAAATGCTTAAGTGGCTGTGAAATAAGTGACAACGTTCAAATGAATTTAGCTACAGATAACTTCCTGAATTCTGTTTGTAGAAGTTTGGGCAGGCTTTAAGTCTTCAGCATAGGAGTGACAGTCTCAAGGCCTGGCAGGAGTGACACATCAACTTCTCCCTGTGGCCTGAGGCTGCAAGAGGAGAGGGCTATGTCATCAGAGTGGCCTACTGAGGCTCTGCCAACAGAGCTGTAGCCACAGACGGAGGATAAAAGCAAGGGTATTGCTATCCCCGCCTCCCTTTACTCCCCCCTCCCAAGTGTTTCCTGTTTCTCAGTCCGGATCAAGCTGTCAGGGACGAGGAAGCCTAAGGACGTTGGTCATTTCCTAGATGTCAGGCTTACATAGGACAGAGAAGTATGAGGGCAGGATGGGGATAGAGGCACGGTTGGTACCAGAAAACTATCCCTTAGCAGCAGCAGAGAGCTCTTGAGAAAGTTCTCCATGATAGAAGAAAAGAAGGGAAAAACAAAGAAAGAAAGAGCAGGTGACAGATAGATGGTAATAGATGGATGATAGATAGACAGACATTTAAAGAGACAAGCAGTTATGGAGGCTGGGGATATCTACAACAGAGTATCTGTAAGCTAGAGGCCAAGGTGCTGGTAGCATGATTCATTTGATGTCTGAGAGTCTCTGAACCGGGGAAGTGGTTAACTCTGGGTCTTGAGGCCAAAGGTCTGAGAACCAAGGAAACCACTGGTTTAGTCCTGGATTCCAGAGGCTGGAGAACTTGCAGGGCTGATGCTCAAGTAGAGGAGAAGTGTGTCCCTTTCCAGAAGAGAAGGAAGCCACCTTTCCTGTGTACTTTTCTGCTGATTGACTGCTGCCGGCCTCCACCGAGGACAGAGAGTTCCCACACAGTCCACCTCCTCACGAGGCCAGCCATCCTGGAAAACACCCTTCCCAACACACCAGGAACGATGCTTTTACCAGCTGCCCAGGTAGCCTTTAATCCAGCCACGCTGATGCCTAAAATTAAGCCTCAGAGGAGGCAAAGGGACTTAGTGAATGTGGGGCTGGCTTTGGTCGAGGTAAGCCTGGGTTAGATACCCCAGCATTGCTCAGCTGTTTGGCCTTGAGTTAATAGCACACACGTTTTTATGGAAGTGTGTAAGATTAGTCCAGGGCTCAGCTCAGAATGGAGCCCTGCTGTGGAGGAAGGCAAGGAACCAGATGGTGTGGTTTATCCCTGGGTCCCCCAAGCTCCGCCTTGCTTTTTAGGAGAGCCCTAAACTGTTCTGTAGAATTGATAGGGTTCAGGAGGCTTCGGTGATGTCAAAAAGCTTGGGCGGCTCAGCAAATCATTGCAAAACTCCACCGTGACTCAGCACAGACCAGAGCCACTGCCTCCTCCTCCTCCCCCTTCTTCTGGCAGCTGGGCACTGTGCTGACTCACCCTGCCTCCCCGTGCTGGAGGTCCCTCAGGGGTTCTCACTCCAACTCTTGAACTTGAATTAGTGTTCGTGGAATACATTCTTGTAACCTGGTGAATTTAGTATATAACACAAAATATATTGGTTTGGTGTCTAAAGTGTAGGCTGTTTATGGATCTATGCAAAACATCACCAGGGGACTCAAGACGAAGTAAGTACCTAAAATTCTTCACTTCCGTGGGCAAAGTGCAAAAGGAAGCAGGTGTGCATTGGCTCCATGTTATTTACAGTTTGCAAACCCTAAACTTCCTGAGGGCCACAGATAATAGTTAAAGGAATACTTTGTCTTTCAGAGCCATTAAGATATATATATATATATATATATATATATATATATATATATATATATATATATGTATATATATGTGTATATATATGTATATATATATATACATATATATATATGTATATATATATTCCAGAGAAAAGAAATAATGTAGATAATGATTTATTGAAGTAAGCTTGCAAGGCTAAAGCCGGACAGCTGCAATACATCACTTCAGTTGTGCCTGCATGCAGGGCAATGGAAGTGCATCCATGATGGAAGAATGCAGAGCATTTCTGGCAAGAACTCCCGGCATACCTCCCTGGTTCTCTGTCCAACTTACCACACCCCATGTGAACCACATCCCAAGGTTCTGAGCTCAACAGTCTTCTGGCTCTCGTTGCTCATAATCAGTGTAGATAATTGCATTTCCTTGTCTGCCCCCACTTCTTTTTTTATTACGTATAAGTCTATCTTTCAAAGTCTGACACATAATAGGAAATTAATGCACGTTTGTTAAATGGGCTGATTCATACATTTGTGAGAGCCATAATGGCTTTTGTAGGCACAGTAAGAGGAGCTATTAAATGGCATTCTTGTTTCAGCAGCCAGCCTCGAAGCCAGTTCCCTGAATGGGACATTTAAAGTTTTTCTTTGCTATCCACGAAAATTGTGTCTGTTATGACAGAAGAGACCTTTCACATCTGCCAGGTGTTCAGTGGACACATAAACGAGTACATGTGGCATTCGGAAAACTACTTTTTCTCTCCATGTTTCTCATATTTCATGTTATGGTTAAAAATGTATTGTCACAGTAAATGAACAGAATTCTTTCTTCTGTGAATATTCTGTTGGTGACTTGAATAAGAGATTTAAATTCCAATATCTCTAAGAAAGGCTTCTTGTAGGGGGTTACATGTATCACATTCTCCCTAGATTAGTAATGTTTATTCCATTTAAACTGTACTGACTTCACCCTCCATTGGAGAATGTGTTCTTCATTTTCAGAACATAGTGAGCCCGGAGGAGATAAACTGGCCCTCACACTTCACTCAAGCTGCAGCTGAAACCAGAGAGGAATTGGGGAGACAAGCAAGAGTGCTGCTTCCATGGCAAACTTGATAACCAGCTTCAGGGTGAAGGAGACAGACCCTGAGGATACTCAACACCTAACAAAGCAGAGATCCAGAGGCTCCAAAGGTCTCACCACTGATGTAGACTCGAAACTCACCCACCATGGCTTAGGGAATTTTCCAGAAGAAGGGGCACAAAGATTGTAAGAGCCACAGATTGAGACATCATGCCCAGAGGCATTCCCTCTTCCCCCAAAATAACTGACTTCTGCTCTCACAATGCATAAACCACAACCCCATAGGTAACACCTGCAATCCCACTGAAGAGGGTCCCCAGTGGAAAGGGGGCAGGAAGGAGGGAACAGAAGGTATCAACACATGATGTGTCCATATGAAATATGTTGTTATTAACAACAATAATAATAAAAAAAGAAAGGCCTCTTGTGATCCTTCACTGATTATCAAGCTTTGTTCAACTTAACTCGTACCTTCAACAACCTAAGCAGATTACACACACACACACACACACACACACACACACACACATATGGGTGTGGGTGTGTAGTATACATAGTGTGATGTGTGTGTGGGGGGGGTGAAAGCACTTGTGTATACAGATACACTTCCCCATGCATATATGTATGGAGGCCAGAGGAGAACATCAGGTGTCCCTCCATTGCTCAGCTGCACGTTTTCCATGAGTTGAAGTCTTTCTTCCTGAAGCCAGAGACGCCAAAGCCCTAGTGATTTTCTTGTCTCCACTCCTCACAGGAATAGGGTTATAGGCGTGCGTGGCTATGCCCAGCTATTTACTGGGTGCTGGGGAGTTGAAGTCTGTCTTAGGTCCTTGTGCGTACGCAGCAAGCATTCTTAACTACTGAGTCATTTCTCTAGCCTCTTGATATATATATATATATATATATATATATATATATATATATATATATATAATATATTTATTGATTTTTCAATACTTTTCATTGTAGGATACCAATTTATATCACTATAAAATTTAAGTGGGACCAAAAAGAAGGGATATAATAATCTCTCCCACATTATCTTTCCTGGGAGGATCATGGAGTCGTAGGTGCAGATAAATCTTCACTGTGGTACTTTCTGTTGGCCTTAAGGCTTCCAGGATTATAAGCATTCTAGCTCACTGCCTCCTGCACAGTAATATGCAGACAGATGGCCTGGAGGTGGGTTAAATGCAGTCTATGGAGTGAAGCACAAGCTCAGGTTTATTCTTAAAGGCTCTTGGGAAAGACCTTTTCCAGCCTCCTTACCTTCAATTGATTGGATGATAATAGAAGACTTCAAACAGGATGAGGTTTTGCTAATACAGTGTGGGATAAGTAAGTAAATCAAATCTCAGAGGGGAAGCAGGAGAAGTTTCCAGAACGTCTCAAATACTGCACCGAGTAAACTTGGACTAAAACATTCTGCTGAATGATGCTTTATTTATGTACTTGTTTCTGCAGGAAGTGGGTGTGAAATATTATCAGGAATTTTGCTCTGTCTCTCTCTTGGGCACTCCGTATTTCTGTTTGCTAAATCTGGTGATATTACACCGGCTGCATCGTGGGAGGCACCTTGAGCCAAGAAAGGCTCTTTGTTTCTTATGTAAGGGCATTACCTCTGCCGTGCTGTGGGGATTAAGTGAGCTGATACAAGTAAGGCCATAGCAAGCAATTAATGCAAGTTAGGCCATCCACATGGTACTGATGAGGTTTGCCTGTGCTGTCAAACCTTGTAAAGAGAGAATTGCATTCACGATCCAACATCACTTGTGATGTATGAGTGGTTTTTTATGGAGTCAAGTGAAAAATTGCCTCGTGTTTCTGCAGATTGTTTCCTTGAAGAGCAATATGTGGTGTGCGTGCATGTGTGTGTGGAGGCTGCAGGACTACCTTGGATGTCTTTCCTTAGGCGTAATCACCTCTTATAGAGATACTTTTACTGCTCGTTATAAATAATATATGAAAATTGTAATTTGCTGTTTAAACTTGTGGGTACTTGGGAATGGAATCAGACCTGGGCTAACAAGCTTTGGAATCAAGTTACCTTAAGTACTGAGTCATCTCTCCAGCCCCCAAATAGCCAAACTTTTAATATTTCTATTTCTTGGAATGCTGAAAACTTAAGTTTTATATGACACCACTGTCTTAATTACAAACTAAAAAATACATAGGTGGCTGAAAAGCTAATAATCAGGGTAATGATGTAAGAAGTCTATAGAAAAAAATTACCACATATAACAAAAACGGTAATTATTCCAGTCTGCTCTGGAGTACATTTCAAAGTTCCCTCTCTTGCTCAGATCATCTTTCAAAATCATATTGGGCTAGTGAGCTTTTACATACTACTAATCTCATGAGATTAGTAACAATTATGATTGTTAAGAATTATGATTAAAAAAACTTTGCATCTTGTGTGGTTCTTTGCTTTTACTTGCTTAAACAGTGCTGCAATAATCAATTCTCAAAGTCTGAATTATTCAGGACATCATCTTTCAAAATGTTCTTCATTGTATTTCAACACCTAAAGCAAATTGAAATTATATATCTAGAAAAAATGTATAATCCAGGCAATTATTATATGTTTGATGCTTTTGAGTAAATAATTTGGACAATTAAAAAATAATTTTATATGTTTATGAGAAAGAGAGAGAGAGAGAGAGAGAGAGAATATAGCCACTCCAGGGCTTCTTGCTTTTGGAAATGTACTCCAGACACAAGCACTACTTTAGGTTCGTGGGTACTGGGAATTGAAATGGAGTCAGCAGCCTTTGCAAACAAGTGCATGTGACTGCTGAGCCATTTTCTCCAGCATTATAAATATAAATCACTTGTTTTGAGACAAGGTCTCCTACTGGCCTGGAGCTCACCAAGTAGGCTAGACTAGCTAGACAGTAGGCCTGAATGATTCGCCTGTCTCTGCCTCCCAGCACTGGAATTACAAGCATGTGCCACCACACATGGCTTTTTAAAAAGTGGGTTCTGGGGGCCTGAAGAGATAACTTAGCACTTAAGGCGCATGCCTGCGAAGCCTAAGGACCCAGGTTCGATTCTCCACGTCCCAGTAAGGCAGATGCACAATGTGGCACATGCTTCTGGAGTTCGTTTGCAGTGGCTAGAGGCCCTGGTGTGCTCTCTCTCTCTCTCTCTCTCTCTCTTTGTCTCTGTCTCTAATAAATAAATAAAAATAAAATATCTTTTTAAAAATGTGGGTTCTGGGGATTGAACTCAGCTCCTCCTGCTTGTATGGAAAGCAGTTTCTGTGTTCTGTCCTCCAACTCTCCTCAGGAATAATCTTTAATAATACTTCTCGCCTTTTAGTAGCTAACAGAGTCCACTTGGGTGATGTTTGAGAGACTGCTGGGAATAACTTATAGAGTACCTAGTTCTGTCTATATGGACCAAGACCCAAAAAATCTGCATTTGAAGCAAGTTTTCAGAGGATACTACAGATGGTCTGAAGACCAGTCTGTGCCCCTTTGGCTATCCATTTCACCAGTCTCTTACCTAATTGTGCTTGACCTGCTGCCATCTGCTGGCCATCGTGGGGAATTGCAGAAGGATAACTCCCTGACAGCCCAGTGGAGATTTTTATAAATCCTTGTGCTATATTTAAGAACAGGGAATAGACAAGGGATTTTGACTGAGACTTAAGGGAAGAATTTTGATTACAGTGCTTCTGAGAAGACAGTTGGCACATTCTGAAATCTGTTTACAGCTACATACATAATAGCCCTGCTGTCACTGAGGTCTGCCAATTATCTACTGATTTCTTTCCGATTTCCCTTGACTGTGGGGCGGGAAGGAAGGCAGCACAGAGCCATAGGATAACAGTTTTCTTTAAAAAATATTTTATGTATGTATGTATGAACATATGTACATGTTGACTTATTATTTATGTCCCATGGTGCACATCTGGAGGTCTGAGGAATGCACTGGGGTGTTTGTCCCTGCCTTCCACTTTGCTTGAGACAGAGTCCCGCAATTTGTGGTTTTTAAAAGATATTTTAATTTATTTATTTGCAAAGGGAGTGGGGGGGGGGGAATGACAGGGCCTCTAGGCACTGCAAATGAACTCAAAAAGCAAATGCCACTTGGTGCATCAGCCTTTCTGTGTGTACTGGGGGACTGAACCTGGGTTGTTAGACTTTGCAGGCAAGTGCCTTAACCGCTGAGCCATCTCACCAGCCCCCGTGGTTTTTTTTTTTTTTTTTTTTCTATTTCATGTACACTAGAGTAACTGGCCCAGGAGCTGCCAGATTCTCCTGACCCTGCCTCCCATTGCCTTAGGCCTGTAGGGATCACAGAAAGGTATGCCACTGTGTGTCCAGTTTTACATGGGTGCTGGGGAACTGAACTCAGGCAAGCAGGCTTATAAGCAATTGCCTTTAACTTCCGTGCCATCTCCCCAGCCACAGCTTTCTTATTTGAACCTCTGCTCATTCATCTAGGTAACAAGACAGGGAAGGACACACTCAAGAAGTGTTGTCTGATATCTTATGATCCTAGCAGAGTTCCCTTCATTTCCCTATGAAAGGAGAATCATAGTTAGAGTAAAAATTTGGTTTTTGACAGCATACACTCCTCACATTTTATAAAACTAATCTTGAGGGATATTTTTTTGGGGGGGGGTGGAAAACAAATACTTCTGTTCTTTCCAGGTCACAACTTCTATTGCAAAAATTACACCACCATTTGCCCTTCCAGACATGAAAATATCTATTGTGCTGGTCTTCTAGAGCGTCCATAACAAAGTACCACAGGTTGGGTGGCTTTCACAGACATTTATTTCTCAAATCTAGAAGTCCAGGGTCAAGGTGTCTACAGGTTGGTTCTTCCCGTCCCAGCCTTGACCTATGGGTATACCCACCATGGTTGTGTGTCTTTACATTATTTTTTTCCCTCTAAGTGTCTATATCTAACATTCCTCTTCTTAAAAGAACACAAGTCATAGGGCTGGTGAAATTGCTTAGTGGTTAAGGCATTTGCCTGCAAAGCCTAAGGACTCCAGTTCGATTCCTCAGGACCCACATAAGCCAGCTGCACAAGGGGGTGCATGCATGTAGAGTTCATTTGCAGTGGCTGGAGGCCCTGACACACTCATTCTCTCTATCTGCCCTCTCACTCTCTCCTAAATAAATAAATAAAATATTTTAAAAAAGAACACAAGTCACATTGGATTAGATACCATATCTAAAAAACATTTATTTATTTATTTATTTATTATTTGAGAGAGAGAGAGAAAGAGAGAGAAAGAGAGAGGCAGACAGAGAGAATGGATTCCCCAGTGCCTCTAGCCACTGTAAACAAACTTCAGACACGTGTGCCACCTTGTGCATCTGGTTTTATGTGGGTACTGGGGAGCTTCGCAGACAAGCACCTCAACTGCTAAGCCATCTCTCCAGCCCTAGATCCCATCTTAATAACTCATTTTAACTTTCCTTGAATAAGGCTGGATGTGCTAACAGGGTCAGCTCTGAGGCACTCAGGTAAGGACTTCAACATAGGAATTGGAGGGAGACATGCATTTGAACACAGTATGAGCACATTTTAAAGTACAACTTAACCGTCTTTGGCTTCATTTCCCATGCTTTTTGAAAGAAGAACTTTTGCCTGGGGGTTTGAAATAGCTCCCACCTTAATATTCAGTCATTCCCCCATTTTCTTTCCCCTGAGAGTCCAGACTTTAGGAAGTGTCTCTAGGGGACAAGCCTTCCCAGTTCCCAGGCCATTTGCCTTCAAAGTATAATTTCTTTTTTTCTTTTTTCTTTTTGGTTTTTCGAGGTAGGGTCTCACTCTAGCCCAGGGTGACCTGGAATTCACTATGGAGTCTCAGCGTGGCCTCGAACTCATGCGATCCTCCTATCTCTGCCTCCTGAGTGCTGGGATTAAAGGCATGCGCCACCACGGCCAGCTCAAAGTGTAATTTCCAGAGCATGGAGTTGGAGGACTGAGGTTTATTTCAACTCAACACTTTCCTTCTTGAGAAAACCTGATATGGTTCTCTTATCTGGGGCTCAGTTTCCTCATGTGTGAAATGGGGCTGGAACACCTGTCTAAAGACGCCATGGAGGGAGGAAGTGACTAGCATAGAGCATCCTGCACAACAGGTCTCAGAAAATGGTAGCCACATGCCACATACATGTACCATCGTGTGTTGTGCTTCTGAGGTAGAATAGTTCTCGCAGAAATGTCTCAGGGGCATCTGCAAGACTGTACCGTGTGCTTCCTAGAAACCTCCATGGCTGGGGCTGCTTCCCTCTGAACCACACCATTGAGGTGGAAGGCAGAGCCGCTGTTTCTCTTGCTGTTGCAATGAACCTCTTGGCTTCATTGGGGCCAGTGAGTAGAGTGGTTATCCCAACAACTAACTATTCATCACTCCTGTCAGGTGCTTTTGGTGTAAACTCTGGAATCCCAACATCAGAAAGATGCTTTTGAGGTGGGAGCTAGGAAAATGGCTCAGTTAGTAAAGCTCTTGTCTTGGAAGCACGAGCACCCGAGCTTGATAGCCAGACCCAGCAAGGTATATAACACAGGCTGTAACCCCAGAGTTGGGACATGCAGACAGGTGGATCCCTGGGGCGTGCCTGGCAGGGATCCACTAAACTAATTGGTGAGCTCCAGGACAATGTGAACCCTTATCTTAAAGGAAGGGTATGTCATCTGGAAGGCACAACATACAAGGCTGTCCTCTGGCGTTCACACAAGTGCATGTGCACAGACACACATGCATTAAAAACAAAGAAAGAAAGCTATTTTTTTTCTGGTGGGTGGGGGGTCTCACTCTAGTCCAGGCTGACCTGGAACTCACTGTGTAGTCTCAGGGTGGCCTCTAACTCATGGCGATCCACCTACCTCTGCCTCCCAAGTGCTGGGATTAAAGGCGTGTGCCACCACGCCCAGCTCAGAAAGCTACTTTTTAATATACCATCTTCCAGAAGGAAAGAAATGCACCATCAGATCCAACAAGGACTTGGGAAAAGGGAAGCTGTACAGAATGTATTTGACAGTACTCTGATGTGAGGACACTGGGTAGAGAACTCTGGTGGGGGAGGGGGGAGGCTTCAAGTTATCTAACCTTCTTTCCTTACTGCGCAACTCCGACACCCACTACTCCAGTGCTTTCTGTGCAAGTATCTCAGGAAAAGCTTTCCCGTCATATTTCAATGGCTATAGAAGAGCCTAACAGGCTTAAATATTCATTGCTCTTCAGGATTTTCCTATGTACGTGTATTTATGTGTGTTTATATATGTTATATTGGAAAATACTTCCTGGTGTATCGTTTTCATTATATGTTGGCCATGAAGCATTTTGTCTAGTTGCTGCTACTACAACCGCTATCACTATTTTGTGTGTTGTATGCATGACTGCAGGCTCCATATGCGCATGTGGAGGCCAGGAGAGAATATCAAGTTTCCTGCCTGTCACTTATCTATGAGTCTCTTTGAGACAAGAGCAAGTCACTGAACATGGAGCTGCCATTTTCGGTGTCACTGGCTGGTCAGTGAGCCCCAGTGATTTTGCTGCCCATGAGGCTGTAGCTTTCCACATGGGTGCTGGGGAATTGAACTCAGGGGGAATCTGGTCCTCTCGGGCCCTCATGCGTGCATGGCAAGTGTTCTTAACCCACTGAGCCATCTCCCCAGCCTCTCTAGCTACTAGTGTGAGGGTTGAATTACATTGTGTACATGGGAGGGAATCTGATATCCTCGTATTTGTACCTCAGATCACTTCTGTTGCTCCTACTTTTAAAAACTGTTGTGTACTATTGGTCTTTGCGCATATGTCTCTTCCTTTTGTCAAATCAGTTCCTTTGAGATTTATACAACTGAATGAACATGGACATTTCAATGTTGGTTTGGGACCAAGTCTGTTCTACTTCCTGTAAGGTATTGTGAGTTTTTGTTTCTCTGTGGAAAAACAACCTCTCCTGTCATTAAAACCTTCAGTTGTGGTGTTGGGAGATAGTGTCCTTTGCTTTGGGAACAGAACTTCCTGCAATGTGTCACTATCAGAGGGTCTGGCCACTTCTCCATCAAGGGGGTTCTTCCCCTGGGTTGCATATTCAAGAATGGGATGAAGGTTCACTAAGTGAGGTTGCAATACCCAATTACCTCATTTTATAGTTCAGAGGGTAGCCAAGGACTATTTCTTGCTTCTTTGCTGTATATTTGTGTGTGTGTGTGTGTGTGTGTGTGTTGTGCATTGTGCTCATATCCAGACTCTTATGTGTGTGAATGCACATGTGTCTGTGGGTGCATTTGCACATGTGCACATGCTTGTGTAGACCAGAGGTTGATGTCAGGTGTCTTCCTGAGTTGTTCTCCACCTTATGTTTGGAGACAGGGTCTCTCACTGACACATCCAGTCTAGCTGTCCAGCAAACCCTAGGGATCCTCCTGCCTTCTCCTCCTTGCCCTGGGATTGCAGGTGTGTGCCACCATGCCTGGCCTTTTAGATGGGTTCCAAACTCAGCTCCAGCAGGTTGTATAGCAAGCACTTTACTCACCCAGTGACGTCCCCAGCCCCATGTAAGTTTATAAATGGTGTGTAGTCAGCTTCATCCTTGATTCGGAGCTGTTTAGGACAGAGGTGCTCACTTGCCATCTGTGTACTGAGAATTAAGGAGGGGGCCCAGTCTCACCTTCTGTGTGAGATGAACGGATGAAAGGGAAAGCATCTAGTCGTTGAATCACAACCGCCTGTCTATGCCGAAGCAAGCTTGTTCATTATCCCATGTCACTGTGCAGAACCTAAGTCAGCTGCATGGAACAATTCACCAGACAAACCATTGTTTCTTGTGTTGCTCCACTTTGCTGCCTGACATAGGAGCAAATGAAATAATGAGAGAGAGAGAGAGAGAGAGAGAGAGCGAGAAAGCGTTGCCTGTTTCCGTATTGATGTTCTGGGTGCTATCTTAAGACAGCTGGCCCTTCAGGTCCTCCTGCACACCATTTAAACTATTCAAACATGACGGCCTTGGTGCTTTGAATAACGTGCTTCTCCAAGACAAGCTCATCTTTCACAAAATCTTTTGAGATATGTATGAACTTTGTGACTTGATAGCATCTATTAGATCAAATTCCTTCTCCTGTCAACGTCTCTTACCGTGTGCTTCAGGGGGAGGGCGGGACAGCAAGACTACTGATACAGCTTCTGGAAGATAAGAAATGGTAATAATTTGACTTCATTTTATTTTAATTAACTTCACTTTATTAAGTATTTTAAAAGGGACACATTAAAAGCAATTCATGACAGTTTGGGCAGAAAGGGAGTATCTGGCTGGTGCCATTGTGCATGTCACTTTCTCTCCTTGGAGTTACAAACTCAGCTCTGCATTTAAAGGCATTACAACCCGTATGGAACACGTCTCAGTAGAATAGCTGGACGCTGCTTTGAAGATTAGAAATCAGGGCTGGAGAGATGGCTTAGCGGTTAAGGTACTTGCCTGTGAAGCTCAAGGTCCTAAGTTCAATTCCCCAGATCCCACATAAGCCAGGTACACAAGGTGGCACATGTATTTGGAGTTTGTTTGCAGTGGATAGAGGCCCTGGCACACCAATTCTCTATTTGCCTCTTTCTCTCTCTCTCTCAAATAAATAAGTAAAATATTAAAAAAAAAACTAGAAATCAGACACTAAGGTTGAGAAATACACAAAGCACAACAAATAAAATAAGCATAATAATTCATATCTGTGTTATTTTAAATACATTATATATATATATATATATATTCATATATATTCCATTTTATACAGTAGGCAATGCGAATTCATAGATATAATACCAGGAGTAAATGACTTCTTAGAGGAATAAAAAAAATGTCTGTCACTTGAGAGATAAAATTCATTAGCCTTAAATATGAGGGATAATATAAAAAATAAATAATAAAATAAAATGACATGCACTGTGTAGCTGTTGTACTTTCCTGCTATCCACCCTGCAGACAGCTATTGTTGGTCTGCCCAGCCTGTACCTTGTAAGCTAATCTAATACATCCCCTTTATAATATGTGTTCATTCTATCAGTTCTATTCCTCTAGAGAACCCTGACCTTCCCTTCTTCCCTTCTGCTCCCCTCCCTTCCCTTCCCTTCTCTCTTTTCTCTTCTTAACCTTGAACTCTAGATCGTCCAGCCTCAGCCCTAACGAGTGCTAGGATTATAGGCCTGTACCACAATCCGCAACATTCATTCAACTCCAGGCCAACCACCTGGGAGACACTTCCTTCAGCAAGGCTCTACCTCTAAAGTTTCCACAACCTTCCCAAACAGTGGGGGACCAAATGTTCAAACACATGACAATATGATGCATTTTTTTCTGCAATCCACTGTACCCTCATGCCTAGAAACTTGATTCCTTTTGATCACAACAGAGCTCTCCTTGCTAGAATTTCAGAGAAAGTATACTAATGGCTACATGTTCAGAGTCATTTGGGATTCTCCAAGTCCTATAATGATGCCTCTCAATGTAAAAGGAGTGAAATTGGAAGAAACTTTGTCTGTGTAGTTCCTGTTTGCCTTTGAAGTGTATTGGGTCTCAATCCAAAAGCAGCTGATGGTGCTACCAAGTATTAGAGAAATAGTACCATCCCTGCAGCAAGGATTTAGACATGACTTTTCTTAAGGAAGGTAGTGACATTATGTAGTGGTTAGAAATAGAATCATTAAAAAGCTGGGTGTGGTGGCGCACGCCTTTAATCCCAGCGCTCGGGAGGCAGATGTAGGAGGATCACCGTGAGTTCGAGGCCACCCTGAGACTCCATAGTGAATTCCAGGCCAGTCTGAGCTAGAGTGAGACCCTACCTCGGAAAACCAAAAAAAAAAAAAAAAAAGAATCATTTAGAAGACAGCACTTACAGTATTTCATCAGTCACAATATGCATTGTTTTCCTGTATGGTTAACATCTCCAAAATAGTGGCAGCAAACCACAATTGCTAGAGTAAAGCAGCTTATTTGGCCATATTTTTGTCCCTTAAGAGTGGTAGATAAAGCAATAATAGTACTGTCAGATAAGATGATGTAGAATTAGCTTTGTGAACCATAGAGAAGTTACTTAAATGTTCTGTTTCTTGCATTATAGATTGATATAATGGGCCAATCCTTACTTTATGGAGTGGCTGTATTGATTGAATTTAAAAGATGTATATGGTTCTCACTCTACAATACTTGTTTCATAAGAACTATAGAAATGAAAGTCTTTATTTTTCTGAAAAAAATTATGCTTCTTCTTACTGTATCTCTTTTGATATCCAGTGGAACATAAATTAGATTTATTTGATAGTAAGAATGCTATGCATTTTATAATTGCTTAGTCAATGTTATTATAGTTATCGTATGTTGACTTACTGTGACATGTAGAGTCGTCATGGGTAGGACAGGGAACTGAATGTGGAAATCAAATAGGGATAAAGATTTGCAAAATGCCGTATGTTTTCAGGACTATGCAGTTCTCTCCCCATTTGGTTTTTCTATTGTCCCCAGGAGGAAAAGAGCTGAACACCTCCATTGATTTCAGAGGGGAAGAGATTGGGTGTCTTAAGGAACTTCAACACTTTTTAAATTCCCAGTCTGCAGGCTCCCTTTCATGTTTGAAATCTTATCCACGCCCACACCACCAACTCCTTTGAGGCTGCTGCCTCTTGTGTTTCTGGAGCAAGGTCTCCTGTTTCTGACCTGTTACCACTGTGTACCTTGTGTTTCTAGATCCGGTCAGCTTTTCTGTAACAACCCACTGTGGTTTACTCCAGTGCGTTCTTCGTTCCGTTCGGCAGCCTGCTTCTTCACGGAAGTGTACAGCTGTGATAACTCTCTCCTTGCTCTCAAGCTCCTTCAGCATAGCTTGCGAATCCACTTTGGAGCCATTCTTCCTCCCTTGTGTGCTTTCCCTTAAGTCCCCACCAATACCATGTTCTAGAAAGGCCTTTTGAACAGCTTAATCCCCTAAATCAGTCTATCCTCAGCCATATTAAACTTTGTGTCAGAGAACGCTCCACTGGCTACGACAGGGCAGAAGAAGCCTGTGGCTTGTAGTGAAGGCTGACTCTAGGTCTGATCAATGTGGGAACTGGGTCACAGAAGGCTGGGCTATAAAGAGCCTGCGTTGATCGCAAGTGGACAGGATCTTAAACAGAGAAAACAGAGATCATTCCAGTCTAGACTAACAAGCCTTTAGCCCAAGTTTGGCTTCTCCCTGACCTTTTCAACTGACCTTGTGTTAACCTCAATGTGAAGCACCTCTGTTCTTTCAATAAAAGAATGACACACCCAGCCTTCTTTGAATCACCTCCCAGTCTTTCTAAAGTGCACACAACTCAGCATTTATCAAGCACCCAAGTCACTGGGAATATACAAGGGAAGTCCCTCCACTGCCTTTTAGTAGCTCTTGGAGACATAAGGTGAAGGTAAGATGGGAGGGGACAGAAGAAGCAGTTGTTTGCAACACGTTGTAAGGAGCCCTGATGGATGCATGGAACAGCCGCTAGTTGTCCCCAGAGCTGTTAGGGAAGGTGAGAAGTGGAGGTGTTTGGAATGGATTGACTTCTGCCCTCAATCTTTCCAGATCCTATTCAGGAACGGGTATATAGTGCTGGTTCTTGCAATGCCTGAGACCGCTAATGAGATGCCACCACACTCGTATCATCTTTGATGGCTCCTGCTTCTCCTTTGGAAGTTACTGTTAGTTTGGTATTAATTATTATTAATTATTAATTATCATCTGTCACTCAACTACTTACTGTGTACTTGTTTGGGTCTCTCCAATTGTATCATCAACTAAACACCCCCTAGTGTTTGAGGGATTATGTCTTCTGTAGCTAAATAATCAACTCAATGCCAGGCCCTTAGTGTGTTAAGGATTGTTTTATGTTTTTTTAAGTCTACACTTACAGAGACAGAAAAGTATAATCATGTGTATTCAATTTCCTCAACCATCTCAGGAAGTCATATGCTTTTGGCCAACTCATTAGTGCCAACAATGACAAATTCTTCAAAGAGATCACACTACTAAGATTTAAGTACAATCACCATTTCTAGTTGGAATTAGGTGATTGTGGTCCAATAGTAAAAGAGTAAGTGGATTGCTATGGGCAGCGAGTCCGCGCACAGGGAGAAATGACCAGGTGTTTGGAAGCATTTCATCTGCAGCAGGAGAAAACGATGGTGTGTGGTCAGCAGTGTCTGCAGTGTTATTACCACAAGTGTGCTGCTCAGGATGGCTGTAGATATTTTTTTAATGCTTATGTAGAACCTCAGGTCTATGAAACACTCAATGCTGCTGCTCAGGATCAGGTTGACTCCAGTGCTCTCTTCCAATAGCGTATCCCGTCTCCTCCTTCTCCTGGTAAGAAAGAAAATGAGAGCTAAAAACCATTTTGTTTCAGTCACAACAAACAAGAAATTCGGATAAAACAACTAAACAGAGGGACTTTCTATCAGAGGATCTTTGCATGCCAGAAAATAAATTAATAATTAATAAGTAAACTAAATTAATAAATAAATTCAAGGTGGACTCAACTTTGCTGCTTATGGACAATCCATTCTATTTGTTATTTAGATTTTCCATTGTTAAATTTTGTCTAATATTTTAAGGCATTTGATAATATGTGGATTTTTTTCTGCACAAATAATAGTATCTCAAGATCTGTATATGTAAATAGTAGCAAAACCTTAATTAAAAAAAAACAGGACAGTGCTGGATAGATGGCTTAGTGGTTAAGGCGCTTGCCTGCAATCTAAGGACCCATATTTGATTCCCCAGTACCCATGTAAAGCCAGATGCACAAATTGGTGCATGCATCTGGGGTTTGTTTGCAGCAGCTAGAGGCCCTGGTGCACTCATTCTCTCTCTCTTTCTCCCTAATTTCATTATTATTATTATCATTATTATTATTTCTTTTTTCATTAATTAGTTTTGTACTGAGCAAATAAATTTAAATAATTTTTTAAAATGTATTTATGGTGGTGCATTCCAGGCCAGTGTTGGCTACAGTGAGACCTACCTCAAAAAAAAAAAAAAAATCTGGGTCATGCATTGTGGAGTTAGCCCACAGTTATGGGTAAGCTAAATGTCTCTGCATATCATGACCCAACATGTGACTCTGACATTCTTTCCGCCCCCTCTTCCGCAGAATTTCCCTGAGCCATGTTGGGTTCATTTTTGGTCTGCTTCAGTGATGAGGTGTTGGGGGCCTCTGAGGCTCTGGCTCTCTGATTTGGTGGGAGTTGATTTTTCTCTGTGCTGATCTCCTTCCCCCTTGTGCTGGTGTCCGGTTCATCAGGAAAACAGCCCCCTTGCTTGTTTCTCCAATTTTTCTTAGTTTCAGCCGGGGCCCTTTTGAGGTATGATGGGGTGGCTCTCTCCTTAGGATCTACATCTATCTGAAAAAGAGAAGCAGATTCTCCAATGGAGAGTAAGTTAGCACCAGGACAAATGAGGTAACCCTTACTTTTTTTTTTTATAGAGAATTTAATAGGTGTAGGCCCTCTTGTAGCCCACAATTGATGGTAGCTTGATATTGGAGAGTGGGCTTATGTTTGGATATGGTTCTGACTTGTTTCCCAGCTCCAGCTATGGGTCCCATACCAGTGAGGGGATCAGTTAGCCAAATTGAGAGCAGTTGGTTCCCCACCATGGCTGTGTGCCACCACTGCACTTGTGTGGGCATCACAACAAGTTATTTGCTGCTAAGTAGGTTAGACCATGCGTTGCTTCGATAGATATTGGTCAATTTCCCCCAGTCGCCCATGTAGCACCTTCTGGCACTAGATACGCTGACTGTCTGGGGACTGACTCTCATCCAACTTCCAGCCATGCCATTCTAATTTGCATGTCAATCACATAAGGTATCTTCAGCAGTAGGGTCTTACCACTATCCTTTGGTGGGTCATCAAGTACTCTGACAGAAATCTGTCTGTCTTTTAGGAAACCTTGTAGGTCTCTCTGATCAAAAGCTCACTGTGGATGATAGCCCCATGCTGGATCTTGGAGTTACAGGTCAGTGCCCACTAAGAAAATGAGGAAAAAGATAACTAATATACAAGAGTTAGAGATAGGAGAGAGAGAGACAGGGAGAGGGGAAGTGAGGGAGGGAAGATGTAGGAGATTAAGGTTAGTCTTAATCTTACCCTCTCCAGTGTCACCTCAACAAGGAGGGGCCAAGGGGAGGGGGTAGGTCACGGATGAGCCTAATAATGGTACCAAACTGACTGTATTTGCTGAATACAGAACTGACTAATAAAAAAAAAAGAAAATAAAAAAAAGAAAATGTCACAATGCAGCCCACTAACTATTACGTCTAATTAATAAAGGTGCTAATAAAATCTTTAAGACAAAGAAAAAAAATCCAAATTTGTGTGCAATAAGAAAGAGAGAGTGAGAATAGGTGTGCCGGGGCCTCTTGCCACTCAAATGATATCTAGATACCTGGGCCACTTTGCTCATCTCTCTTTAAGTGGGTACTGGGGAATTGAACCTGGGAAGGCAGGCTTTATAAGCAAGCATCTTTAACCCGTGAGCCATCTCCCTATCCTAATTTTATTATTTTATCAAGTGGTGATTATGATATTACTTAGAGAATCTGTATATCAGAGCAGTTGTTCTCTCTGAGTTTGGGGAGGATAATTTGTTAACTTTTTCTCTTAGTATTAAGCACTAAATCACCAAAGACACTCAAATACAAATATGGATGTTGAACATCGTGGCTCATTGGTGTCATGTCATTTCATAAGAAAACTCATACAACTCTGCTCCTGTTGTATTAGAGATGAGCTATTTGCAGACTAGAGACAATTTGTCCAGGTAGGACTTTTTTTCAGTTTGCATATAAATTGCAATAGCACACATTTTCATCTGGCGTTTGCAAACTCATATCAACTATTCTACTAGTTCATGTGCTGTGGTTTTCTGGTGCGAATAAGAACACATGCCCTCTGCTCCTGCTGTCCCGGATGTATTGAATGAAAGGCTTTGCATCTGACGGGGCCAGATCCTCACTTCAAGCTAATATTGCCATGAAATTTGAAAGGAATACTTTTGATTCTTACTTACTGGAACTATTATGCTGATTTCTAATAAAATCCATTGGTTTGCTGGGCATGGTGGTACACACCTTTAATCCCAGCACTTGGAAGGCAGAGGTAGGAGGATCACCATGAGTTCGAGGCCACCCTGAGACTTCGTAGTGAATTCGAGGTCAGCCTGGGCTACAATGAGACCCTACCTTGAAAAACAAAAAACAAACAAACAAAAAAAATCCATTGGTTTCATTCACTTCCACAAGTTTCAAATGTTAGCTAAATATTAAAGACAAGTCAAATTTTAAGTTCAAATGGAAATTTGCTCAAATAAATCTATGCTGAAGTGTGGTTGTCATGCTTGGACATTTTCACTGGATTATGTCACCATTTTCTTAGTACCCAGAGTTTATTTCTTTTACAGCATCTACTTATTTCTAATATCAAGCAATAAGGTACACAAGCAAAAAATATGGAACAATACTTCAACTTTTCTTGTCAAATTCACTTTTACCTAATATAACAGTAATTGACAGATTAAGCTATCAACGTAACTTTGGGCTGTATATAATCTTTAAAAAGCTGATTATCTTTAAGTTTGATGATTTTTAAATTTATAAAAAATAAATTATGCAATAAGAATTGTAAATTTAACCAAACACGCATACAGTCTCACTTTGACACTTCAACTATGTCTTATATCATTTTATTGGAAAGTGCCAAAAGTTAGCATCTTATGATATAGTATCAACACTCCTAAAATTCATTCTACTGATTGTTTCCATTTTGAAAATAACTTACCTCACTGACAATGTGATAGCCAAAGTTAATGTTTATTTTTTTTAACTCTCCAGGTATCAGGGAAGCTATATGTCTAATATTTATTTCTGGTTTATTCATGTGTTCTATCCAGG
The DNA here is from genome assembly GCA_036346955.1 of Dipus sagitta. Taxonomy (NCBI): domain Eukaryota; kingdom Metazoa; phylum Chordata; class Mammalia; order Rodentia; family Dipodidae; genus Dipus; species Dipus sagitta. Next base: position 89,156,930 of record CM070781.1, on the reverse strand, counting down.
GGACCAGGGAGCAGTGAGTAAAACAAACACAGAAACCCAGGAGGGGATGAGAACTCCAGAGACCTGCACTAGCAGTGATGGAGGAGAGGAATGCTTCCTCTGACACTTTCTTGACTTCCAACTGTATCAGCATGAAGAGCTCACAGACACAATTTTAAAATATTGAAACAGCGTTTTAGCCCATCTGCTGAAACTAATTTAATTTCCCAGCATAAAAAGGCTTGCCATATACTTGTAAACCAATATAGCACACAATGTGCAAAGATACAGTGACATTCTTGAATTAAATAGAATTATAACAGGGGCCTGTAAATGTAATCTGTTGATTTAATAACTGTTGGAACTTGTTAGTTTGGGATGTGGGGATGCTGGGAATCCAACCCAGAGCTTCATGCATGCTGGTCAAATACTGTACCACTGGGCATCTTTATAATTCAAGTCACAGAACAGAGTTACTGCTTTTAAAAAGGCCCAAATTACATCATCTAGGCAAAGTATCTGGTTCTAAGAGGAGACCCTCAGGAAACACAAGCCCGTTTTACTGCTTTAAAATGATTGGCATCTTTGATGTGTCTATCAATGTACTGTAAGTTGAAAAGCAGTATTTTCAGGGTAGAGAACACAGAAATATACCTACATAAATAGATGCAACTGAGCTTTCAATAGGAATCAAGGTGATACAATGGGGAAAAAAAAGATAGACTTTCCAACAAATTGCTGGAACGACTGGATATTCACATGAAGAAAACCAGATCTAGATAGAGCCACTAGACCCTTTAAAAATAGCTCAAAGTAGATATCAGACCTGAATACATAATGCAAGCTTTGAAATTCCTGGAAAAAAAATATAAAAACATCTAGATGACCTAGAGTTTGGCAGTGACATTTTATATTCAGCACCAAAGGCATAATGCCTGGAACAAAGCACAGACTTTCTGGACCTCATTTTAAAATTAAACATTTCCATTTCCATTCTGCCAAGAACATTGACAAGAAAGTAGAAAAAGGACTACTTTTAAAAACACACAAAGAATTCTTTAACCACAGCAGTAAAATTTTTAAAAATTGTGCTAAAAAAATGAAGTGATATATGACAACTGATTTTTTTTATAGAAGGGCCTCACTATAGCCCAGGCTGACCTGAAATTTGCTATGTAGTCTCAGGCTGACCTCAAATTTACAGTGATTCTCCTACCCCAGTCTCCTGAATGCTGGGATTAAAAAGTGCGTGCACGAGAGAGAGAGAGAGAGATTGAGAGAACACACACATCAGGGCCTCTAAACACTACAAATGAACTCCAGACAAATGCACCACTTTGTGCATCTGGTTTTACGTGGCTACTGGGGAATCAAACTCCAGTCATTAGGCTTTAAAGGCAAAAGCCTTAATTGCTAAGCCATCATACCAGCCCAGACACCTCATAATTTTTTAAAAAAATATTTTATTTTTATTTATTTGACAGAGAAAGAGGGAGAGAGGGGTAGAGAGAGAGAGAGAGACAGACAGACAGAGAGAGAGAGAATAGATGCGCTAGGGCCTCTAGCCACTGCAGAAGAACTCCAGATGCGTACACCCTCTTGTCCCCTTGTGCATCTGGCTAATGTGGCTCTTGGGGAATCAAACCTGGGTCCTTTGGCTTTGCAGGCAAATGCTTTAATTGCTAAGCTATCCCTCCAGCCCATCCTCATCATTTTTTTTTTTTGAGAGAGAGAGAGAGAGCACACCAGGGCCTTCAGCCACTATATATGAACCCCAGACACATGTGCCACCTTGTGCCTCTGGCTTATGTGGGTACTGGGAAATCGAACCAAGGTCCTTAGTTTTGCAGGCAAGCACCTTAACTGCTAAGCCGTATCTCCAGCCCCTCATCATTTTTTTTTTTATAAGCATGTGCCTTTAACTACTGAGCAACCTCCTCAGCCCACACCTCACCATCTTTATTTGCCATCTACAAATAGCAAACAAGCAGAGGAGGAGATACACTTCCTTGCATGCAGTCTTGGGAATGCAAAACCAAGGAACATACCACTACACAAAATCTAGCATACTGGCCAAACTCTAGCATATGGACAACCCCAGACTCTGAGTAGAAACACACGGGGCATCAGGGACTCTCAGTGTTTGCTGGAGGGGATGAAAAAAAGGCACAGCTATTTTACAAGATACTGTGTCAACAATTTTCTTGTTGTCTCCTCTCTTGTAAAGCCCTTATAGTGCTGGAAAATGCTATGGCAGCTACTATGTGATAATGTTTCTCAATGTCAGGAATAAGCAGGAGACCCTGAAAGCTATGCAGCCCAACAGAAGGGCAAGGAGCACACACTTGTGCAATAGTGACACAGAGCCTTTGTAGGTAACCAACTGCCTTCTGATTGACCTGAGGCCTACTCACTGGGCGAGAACTTATAGCTGGTACCCAGAACCAAGTAAGCACTCCACAGGCGGGAAAATTACAAAACCCAGAGAAAAGCCCCCACTGTTCTCTGGACAAGTTGAGTAGCTATTGTCATCAAAATGTCTCTCAAAATTATATGCATATCCCCCTTAATCCACATGATCGAATGTTACTTGGCACAGAGAAGAGGTGAACTATGGAGCCATGAATAGAACTAGAAGCACTTTCAGTGTGTGTTACTGAGACAAGAGCTCATCTGACAGGACTATATAATACATGATTCCAACTATGATATTCCCGAAAAGGCAAAACTGTGGAGATGGGCAAGGATAAGTTGTTGCCATAGGATGGGGGTAGGGAAGGACAGACAGGCAGAATGCAGAAGATGTGAGGGAAGTGAGGCTTCCTTGTGCACTCTTCTGATGGCACATGCATCCCAGCATCCATCTGACCATGCCCTCTGAAAGTAAACCTTGAGTTCATCTAAGAAGCTGGGGTGATAATTATGTGTTGTTTGAGTCTTTTTTCTTTGTCGCTCAGCCAAATGTCTCTGGCTGACTTTGTACTCTCTCTGGCCATGACGTGGAGTGAGCTGTGGCTTTTATGATACTGTTTCTTTTCAGAGCGGGTTGGCAGTTTGGAATGAAGGCCTGAGTACCGGCCCCATCGTCTGTACCAGGGTGTTGTTTCTAACCCACCTCAGTCCCCAGAGCTACGGAACTTAATATGGAGGATCACAAGTGCAGGGATGGGGAGAAAGCTCCGTGGTAAAGTGCATGCCTTGCAAAAATGAGATCCCCAGTTTGGTCCCCAGACTCCAGATTAAAACAACAAAGCTGGGCATGGTGAGGCACCCTTTCAATCTCAGTGCTGAGGAAGCGGAGGTAGGTGGATCTCTGGGGTTCATTGGTCAGCCATTCCAGTCTATTTGTTGAGAAATCTTGTCTTTAAAAAGGTATATGGGGATGGGGGCTGGAGAGATTGCTCAATGGTTAAGACTCTTGCCTGCAAAGACTAACAACCCTGGTTCAATTTTCTAGCACCTATATCAGGCAGATGCACAAAGTGGCTACGGGCCTTGGAGTGCCCATACTCACAGTCTCTATCTCTCTCTGTGTACCTCTCTGCTTGTAAATAAATAAAAAAAAAATATTTTTTTATAAAAGGTCTATGCTCCTGAAGAGAAATAATACCTGAGGTTGTCCTCTGTCCTCCACACGCACACACATGTGCACGGGAAGTACCCACAGGTACACCTGAGTGCACAGAGACACACACAAATCACAAGTTTAGGGCAATATTTTTTATTCAAATTTATTACACATTCAGTTTGAAGTTGATGCCTCTTATTTGATATATGCGTATCTTTTGTTTTATGTGGAGATCAATGTAACAATAACATTTAAAAACATTTAAATGTTTTATTCCACAATGTCTATAAAGACTTCAAGTCACACTGCCAGCACATTACTGTCACAAATAAAATTATAGCTCTTAAAAAGTCTGTGTAAATTACAAACAATGCCATTTGGAAAATATAAAGAATTCATTTAGAACAGAATGCTCACACCAGGGCCTCCAGCCACTGCAAACGAATCTGAGACACATGGGCCACCCTGTGCATCTGGCTTACATGCATACTGGGGAACTGGACCTGGCTCCTTAGGCATTGCAGGAAAGAGCCTTAACCCCTAAGCCATCTCTCCAGGCCTTGAAATATTTTTGTTGATATTGCTATGGTATCAATTTGAAATACGAATTTGTTCCTTTAAGATTAATTTTAACATTTTTTCCTTTTAGGTTCTAGTTTTGTTTTTTGAATGTATAAAATACTTAATTAATTAAAATTAAAAAGGAATGCTAAAGAAGCCTGGTTTACCTTCTATATTCCATGCTACTCTTCCACCCACAGATTGATGACAAATGTCATTAGTTTCTGCCTTGTTTGTCCTGTGTTTATTTTAGAAAAACTGGGTAAATATGTGTAAGTACACAGAAGAATTAATTATTTCCCCTTTATTGTGTGGATGTAAAACTATTCTCTCTTTCCATAAAATGTTACAACTAAATACATCATTAGTTGTAGCAGTGGATCTCATTTGTGACACTTTCCACACATTGTTTTATGGGAAGTTTTATGTGTTTCACATAACTTCTCCAATTATTATTTGGAATTTTTCTGTAAGGAAATTAATCTCTCAAACTCCATTTGATTATCTAGCAAATCACATATTTATGCAAGTGTAAACTAGAAAACATTTATTTTATAACTTAGCTTAACAAAATTGTTATTTATTTTGTTGTTCAAATCAGTTCAAGTTTAAGTCTCTTTTGTTTCCTTTTCTCTTAACCATCTATTTTCTGAATGATAAAATACTTCAAGCTTTCATATTGGACCTGCCAGATTGTATGGATGCAGAAAGGTTTTAAAAACTAGTTTTTTGTTTCCTCTTAAGTGCCTGGCTTTATTCTTAAATACTTTGATACTTATAGAATTATTTGTAAAAGCAGTGTATACTTTCAATGCACCTGACAGCCTTTTCTTATGGTCATCTTATATATTCATACTACCAAAACTCAAGCAATGACCCCCCCCCCACCCCACCGCCAGCTTCTTCATTTTTACTTAGCTTTCACAAGCTTGGCACTTTTGAAAATAATTGGTCAAAGATTTCATATAATTACCTTTAATTGTGATTATCTGATGTGCTTTAAGATTGAGGAATTTTAAAATTTTATTTGGAGGGCTGGATATATGGCTCAACAGTTAAGGTACTTGCCTATAAAACATAGTGACCTGGATTTGATTTCCCAGTATCCACGTAAAGCCAGATGCACAAAGTGGCACATGTGCCTGGAGTTTGTTTACAGTGGCTGGAGGCCCAGACATGTCCATTCTCTTTGTCTCTCTTCTCTCTCTGCTTGCAAATAAATAAATATATATTTTTAAATAAAAATAAATAAAAATTCAGTTATTAAATTTACTGTATGAACACATTCATGTTGGCCATATTTTCAAAGGGTTATATTCTCTCTCCCCTGGCTCAATTCCACTGTGGGCCCCCATCAAGGGGATTGTTGGTATTCATTACGGGGTTGTGAATGCATCATTCAATCCGGATAGAAGGGGACAAAGCCTCAGGATACTCCTTCCCACTCTGTGACTGTTACAACATTTCCTCTCCCTCTTCCACAATGTTCCCTGAGCCTAGGCAGGTGTGTGTTTAAGTCACTTTAGTGTTATTTGCAACCTCTGAACTTCTGCTTTGATGAGTTTTGAGTGTGCAATTGGATATACTTTTTAATCTTTTGTAAGCCTCAATTCCTTATCTGAGAATAAAAGATTAGTGCTTTCATTATAGATTAAGTATGATAATTATATGAGACATTGGACTTAGTGTATGAGAAGCTTTCGGTCAATGTTATATACATCATCGTCATGGTCACCATTGCTGTCACCGTCATTAATATCACCATTTTTCACATTGTCACCATATTCTAGTAAATAAATATTGAATGACTAGACTCGTCCTCTGTCCTCCTCATACATCCACTACAGTAATCCATTACAGTAATTTGATTCATTTGGTCTGATTATTAGTTAAAATCTTTCTTTTGTTTTAAGCGGTTTTATATCGCCTCCAGGGGCATGTTTGAACTCCTTAATGTGTGAGCAGAGATTCTTTTATATCCTAGATTCTTCTGCCTTTTCCTAGCTGATTTCTAGCTAATTCTCAGGAAAGTTGCTTGCAGGTCTTCATCAACAATACTTCTTTCTCATTTTGCGTCTGAACTCCTTTGGATCCCTCTGCTGGAATAAACTTCCACAGCAGTCCTCGTCCTCCACCTAGGAACTGACATTCACCTCTTAAAATCCAGTTTCAATTTAGTCTCTCCCTCAAAACTTTCTTTACCTTGAACAGTTTCTGCTAAAGACATTTTCCTTCTTGTCCAGCTGCTCATTTTTAGTTGGAAGCCATTCACAGTGTATTTGCTGAGGCATGAGGCACTGTGTGATTCCACAACTTTATCATTCTTTTGATTGCCTCATTCCATCTTTTAAAAATATTTTTTTTATTTATTTGAGAGGGAGAGGGGAGTGAGCAGCAGAGAGAGAGGCTGGAGAGGAGAGAGAGAGAGAGAGAGAGAGCAAGTATGAGTATGCCAGGGCCCCAGCCACTGCAAATGAATGCCAGACTTATGTGCCACTTTAAGCATCTGATTTTACATGGGTACTGAGGAATTGAACCCAGATCTACAGGCTTTACAAGCAACTGCCTTTAAACACTAAACCATATCTCTAGCCATTTCATTCTATCTTAAACTTGATACAAAGAAATTTTCCCCTTGATATCCAAACTGCACTTTTCTCACTTCTGCCTATTATTTTCTGTTCAGCCTATCAACCAGACCATCTCCTTTGCTGGACACCAGCTATCAGAGTCCTGTGACTATGGATAGGACCATCTTTCTTCTCTACATTAACCATTTCTATTCCCCTCATTTTTCTTTCTTTTAAAAGTATTTTATTTTTATTTATTTATTTGAGAGAGAGAGAATTGGCACACCAGGGTTTCTAGCCACTGCAAATGATCTCCAAACACATGTGTCACCTTGTGCATCTGAAATTGAACCTGGGTCCTTTGGCTTTTCAGGCAAGCATCTTAACCATTAAGCCATCTCTCCAGCCTGCTTTCACTTTTCTTATAAAGCATGGTTTCAAGTCATCTTAGTATCCAAGGTGTGCTCCCTTAAAACAATTCTCGTTTCTCTATGTTACTTACAAACTTGTATATTTATAAATACTTTAAAATTCAAAAATACTCATTAGTTCATTATACTGTAAAGTTGTAAATTATCATAATAATGCAATATTATAATATAATATAATATAATATAATATAATATAATATAATATAATATGACTCATATTACTCCAGAGAAAGAATTTTTTTCCTTTTGGTTTTGAGGTAGGGTCTCACTCTAGCTCAGGCTGACCTGGAATTCACTATGTAGTCTCAGGGTGGCCTCATAACTCATGGTGATCCTCCTACCTCTGCCTTCCAAGTGCTGGGATTAAAGGTGTGTGCCACCACTCCTGGCTCAGAGAAAGAATTTTTATCTTTCTTTTAACATCTTCCTTTCTCTATCTGATTATTATATGACCAAGGAACATGTCCCTTTTATCATTATTATTTCTTGCATGTCTACTATAGTGATCATCTGATACAACTAGTATTCTGCAGGCATCCGCTAGTTGAACAGGTGGATGGATAGATTGTTAGGTCTGTGGCATCATTTAAATTCTAATTCAATAATAAATTACTTATCTATAGCTTCACTAGCACTCTGATACAAACTGGTTCACGATAGTAAATCTTATAATCTATTTTCTCTAAGAGCTATAAAAGTCTTTCTAGCACGACTTTTTACAGAGGGGGAACATTTATCCAGAGGATATATCAAAGAGGATAAAGTGATTTTGGTTTGTGGAGTAACCAATTTATTGATGTCTATTTTCCTTTGTGAATTCTTTTATTATCCCTTCACTTTGAAGTAAGGTCAAGTGGTAGATGATTACTTAGTTGATTTAAAATAACCTCAATGCTATGCTTTCAAATCAATTCCTCAGATAGTTTTCTGTTGCTGTAATAATAATCCCTACTCTTACTCAGCTTATTTTTCTTCCATTCCTACCCTCAGCAACTAGTATCTTACTATACACCATGATAGCTTTATTCTTTCATTACCCAAAATTATCAGAGTAGAAGAGACAGTTGTTTTTAATCATCTATCATTTTATTTTCATAGCAGGGCTATTCATCAATTATGATCACTCTTAGAGTTAGGATCCCATTCTCAGATCAGTACTGAAGTTGGCCCCTGGTGTTCTGAAGATGTTATAAGGTCTGAGCTATGTTCTTAGTCCCACAGGAAAGGATGGAGGAATGGCACTTTAACCCTAGTGCAATCTAGTCTCACTTGACAATTGCTAATATACTGAAAGAATATGAGTGATCTCAAAGGCCCAATTAAAGACTTAATAGCAGATACACAAACCTGGAATCCATCCACCAAGGCTTGTGTTCATAATGGAAAGAAATACCAACACTTTCCAGGATAAACACAAACTAAAGCACTATAGAATATCAACCAAACAGATGAGGACAGAGAATAGCCTTCCCATGCTACATTGTAGTAAAAACACTAAGTATAGGTAAATAAGCCAGAATATTAAAAACTATAATAGTGAAGCACTAACGTGTACATAGAGGTTAACCCAACAGAGTAACAGTAACCTATGAAAATTTCTCTGACATAGACTATATTTTATGACAAAGGCAAGTCTTAACAAGTACAAGAAATTGAGATAATTTCTTGCATTTTATCTGATCACAATGGAACGAAGTTAGAAATCAATAATGAGTAAACTACAAAAATTATAGAGTTTCATGGAGATTGAAATGTGTATTTTTTCTATTGAATGATGGGTGGGTCATTAAGGAAATGAGGAGAAACTTAAAAATTCTTACAATAAAATGGAAATAAAATACATCATACCAGAACCCATGGAATACAATAAAATGCATTTTTAAGAGGGGCATTCTTAGCTAAAATGCCCACATTAAAAAATCAGAGATCTTAAATAAATAACTTAATAATGTACCTCAGGGCCTTAGAAAAATAAGAATAAACCAAATCCTAAATTAGTAGATGGAAAAAAATAGAGAGATTAGGGCAGTAATTAATGAAAGGGGAATAAACAAAAAAACACAAAGAGTCAATGCAATTGTTGGTTCTTTGAAAACATAAACAAGATTGACAGACAATCATAAGCCAAAATAACCGAAGGAAAGAGAGAGAAGTCCTACATTGTTAAAATAAGAGGTGGAAGGCTGCAGTGACAACAAAAACCAAGGAAATTCAGAGGATCAATTAGATAAAACGTGAAAACTTTTATTCGAATAAACTGCCAATTCTAATAAAAAGTGGCTGAAATTCTAGGCACATATAAGCTACCAAGAGTAAACCAACAATAAACAAGTAGTTTAAATATACCTGTAACAGCAATGAACTTGAAGCAGTATTAAAAACGGAATCCACTTACTGAAAGAAAAAATATTCCAGATACAGATGGATTCACGGCTGAATTCTACCAAATCTTCAAAGAAAAGTTAGCATCAGTACAGGTGAAAATAGTCCATAAACTAGCAAGAATGGAAGCTATCAAACTCCTTCCATGAAGCCTTATTACTGATGAGCTGAATCCAACTGAGCATCAAAAAATCATTCACCAAGACCAAGTGGGCTGCATTTCAGGAGGGCACGGTTGATTCAATATAGAAAATGAACAAATATAACATAAACAAATGCAAGTACAGAAATCACATCATCATCTGAAGCATAGAAATGACATGGTCATCCCAATAGACATAGAAAATGCCTTTGACAAAGTCCAGCATACCTTCATGAGAAAATTCCTGAAGCAACTATAAGTAGTTAAATATTATATAATAAAGGCTACAGATGACAAATTTATAGCCAGCATTATACCAAATCAGGAACATAGGGGGTGGGGATGCTCAAAGTACATGATCCACATATGAAAATGTTTTTATGAAAACCAAGATACAAATAAAAGATAAATAAGCAATGCACCATAAGTCATATATTGAGACTTGAAAACAAGAATTCTGGTCAGACCAGACACTGTGAAGCATTTCATAAAGAGGAGAGCAGGAGGTGCTGGAGACATGGCTTAGTGGTTAAAACGTTTGCCTGCAAAGCCACAGGATCCAGGTTGGATTCCCCAGGACCCACGTAAGCCAGATGCACAAGGTGGCACATGCGTATGGAGTTTGTTTGCAGTGGCTGAACAAACAAAAATATTTAAAAAAAGAACTAGGAGAGAAGGAATCTTCACACTGGAGAGAACTTGTAAGTACTTTTTCCTGAAAACCACAAACAAGTAAAAGAGATGAGAATTGCCAAGGACGAGTTTGCCAGTGCAAGAAGGAAATGAGAATGCCCTCTTAGACTGCATTGGTTGAATATGGGAAGAAGTAGTTCCATTTTACTACTTGTGCCTGGGCCTTACAGTCCTCATCAGCTGTATGGAAAATCAATTCATTCCAAGGAGTAGCAGATAGACAGGAGTTTGAGGTTTTGTCATTTGATGTAGAATTAAAGAAATAGACCATTCGGCACACTCGACCATACATCAGAATTATCTGAGTTTGTATTTTTTTAAATTTTTTGTTCATTTTAATTTATTTATTGGAGAGCGACAGACAGAGAGCGAGAGAGGGAGAGAGAGAGAGAGAGAGAGAGAGAGAGAGAGAGAGAGAATGGGTGCATGCACCAGGGCCTCCAGCCATTGCAAACAAACTCCAGACGCATGTCCCCTTGTGCATCTGGCTAACATGGGTCCTGGGGAGTCAAGCCTCGAACCAGAGTCGTTAGGCTTCACAGGTAAGCACTTAACCGTTAAGCTATCTCTCCAGTCCTGAGTTTGTATTTTTAATGCATGCATACATGTGGCATGTGTGTGAGCACATGTCTGTGTGCAGGCGCTCATGCAAATATATGTGGAGGGCAGAAGTTGAAGATGGCTGTCTCCATCTGCTGCTCTCTAACTTCTTTATTGAGATAAGGTCTCCATCCGACCCCAGAGCTTATGTATTCAGCCTGAACACCCAATAAGCCCTGGCAATCCTTCTACTTCTGCCACCTCAGTCCTGGTGTTACAGGTGCTTACCAACACACCCAGCATTCATTTCTTCATGCTTGTAGGGAAAACACTTCACCAACAGGGTTACCTTCTTAGCCCATCGTGCTTGTTTGAATGAACACATGAGTGCCCCTTTCTTCAAAGACTCTTACTTTTAGATATTGAATGAGCAAAGTATATGCATTTAAATACTTGATAGACCATCCTCATGTATGTGCCTCCTCTTAAACATTATCAAATTAGAAATATCTCAGAGAACAAAATAGAGTGATAGATAACAGCTTATGAATCCCTTTGGGGAGCTGGTTGTCTAATTCTTACCTGGAGTCCTTTTGCTTTTCACATTACTGTGAGAAAATACCAGGCAACGTAACATAAGGAGAGAAAGGTGTATTTTGGCTCCGGCTCGAGGTAATGAAGCTCATGAAGATGAGGAAGGCGTGGCAGTGGTTGTGCCTTGCACATTCAGGATGGGTCTTTGCTACTCAGTTCAACCTTTCTGGAATCATTTTGTCTCTGTTCATGCCACTGTGCAAGGTTAGTACCTCATAGCCAAAAAACAGACTTTTTATGGTTGTGTTTGTGGTAATTTAATGCAGAGAATCAGGTATATTGGGGATTTTTTTCCACATATTTTTTACATTTTCTCCTTCTCTTGGAAAAAGAATAGCAGCAATCTTACAATGTTTGACTTAGAACATAGATTTTGGCTTAAAATGAGCCTTTGTCCAAACATTTTGCTTCTAAAATTTCAGACTTGGCTGAAAGAATATTTGCCTAACTCTGTCACAGGTTGTCTTCTTAAACAAGCCGAGGCAGTGGCAGTCACAGTGATGTCACAGTCTTTGGAAGAAGGGCTTTCCAGGATCAGGTCTGTTTCTTGTTCCGGTGGAGAGGACCTTGGGAGAGGTTGGAGACACAATAAGATGTAGAATGGGTCACTTACAGTTTTTGCCTTCAGAGGAGGCTTTGAGAATCAAATCTATCCTTATACTTCCCCTGATAAGAGCAAGATCCACATAAAAGTAAGGCCTGAAGGCTGACAACTGGGCGTGCAATGTATCACTCATGTTCCTCTTTGTTTCAGAAGACCCAGTGTTTGGCAGCTGACTTTGGAAACATGGAAATGAGAATGGAGATATAGGTACCTGACAATGTCCTCCTTCCAGTATTGTGTGCAGGAGGCAGATCCTCACCGCTCCCTTCCCTCTGTGTGGTACTGGCATGGGAGACTCGGTATAAACCAGTGCTTGCTTGCTTAAATGATAAAACTACTCTCTGGATATTACTTGTAAGAAAAATACCGATTACCATTTTATTCCAACTTGGGATGAATCTAATGTTTCACTCTCTCATGTGGATTTCTATTTGAAACCTCTCCTTCCTTGAATGGATCTTTTAGTCTCTTGGTCAGTAGATGGCAGAGATCACTGAGTGATGTGGGGCTGGCATGAATGCTCTAGAGCACTTGACTGTCTCTGGGCTCTGTCATTCGTATCAAGAGGTGTAAACACCTCTTATGTTGCCTGTGAGAATCTCTATCACCCCTGAGCTTTCTCAGCTATGAGCCTGCTTTGCATAATAGGATGCTTTAAGGCACATTACTGCCTTTGGTGTTCTAGCAAAAGCTTCACTTGCCTATTTTTGCCACAAGAAATCTGCCTATAATCTCTGCATGACTGGTTACCAGAGAGTTTTCCTATCAGCAAGGTCTCAGTTCACAGGATCTGACTTTGGCCTTGGCCTCGGAGTCAGAGGCGCTCAAGCGTGAATTCCATCCCTACACTGAGAAGTATGATCTAGAACATGTCACTGAATGCCCACCCCCAACAACTCTCAAATTCCTCATTCATGCCAAAGGGATGGTGCTCAACGTCCAAGGGAAGAGAGAAGGTCTATGAAACCTCTGGTAGAGTAAGCAACGAAGAAATTAAACCATAGCTGTTGTTTTGATGGTCAGCCCACTCACTTGACAGATGTCTTCTTATTTCCTCTTTGCTTACCTGCTAAGCCAATAAGCAACGGCATTGATGGTTATAACGGTTACCAGTAACAACAATTTCCCTTTGTTTTCATGACAGTGATAAATTTGTATCAATTACCTGGCAAATAATAAGCATACTATCTTGGTATTTCTAACAGGGAGTGGAAAGCTGAAAATTAAGACTGCATATTGTAAGTCTAATTTACACCCACTCCTACTACCCGACCCAAGAGAAATCTCCTAGTCTATTTTTTGAATTTCAACCTTTGCTTTCTCTTTTCTTGATTAAACTTGGCCTTTTCCCACAATGAATGCCATAAAAAAAAATACAAGTCTGAGACAGTAGTGGCAAAGATCATTTTAAGGACAATTTAAGCTGTAAACACATTTTCCTTCTAGCACGCACTTCATCCCAGGGTACTCTGGACAGACTGAAGGCTGCTCCAGGCCACTGGCTTTTCAGGTACTCATTAATCCTGAAGAAAGCTTCAGGTTGGGGTCATTACCACTTAATTACAGTTTGTGATTACTGGCACATTCTTCAGTGACCTTCTTCTGTGTGCTGGCCTGTTTGTTCATGAGAGAATTTGTGCAGCTGGAAATTCTGGCTGACTAGAAAGTTTAAATGGAGATTTTTTTTTTTTTCTTTTGGCTTGAATTGAAGGCCGTTCTTGCTGAAATGTCAACACATTTTTCTTCCATCGGGGCATGGTTAATCACGTGTTTGCTTTTAGATGCCTTCTTCTGTGCTCGCCTATGCGGAGTGCCTGAACTTAACAAAATGCCATTTTAAAGCAATCTCGAGTAGCAATGCCTCTCTACCATTATTTACTCTTTGTAGACATAACAGTGGATTTTCTCATGATCATGTTGGCATATTCAAACCTGTAGTCTATGCAACATTTAAGACTATGTAGAAATTGGAAGGAAGTTTGTAATCTGTGATTATTCTAAAAGTAATCATGTTCTAAAATTGTAGGGAAAGAGGCTCACTTTAAGAGCAAAATGTATTTGGCTAGGCTTTCTAGTGAATTATAACCAATTCTTGGGCAAAAAATAGTTTGGTTTATTTATTGTTTGCACATTATTTATGCCATCAATGTTTATTGAGTACTTCCTATGAGCTGTATGATGGGGAAGATAACTATAGATACATAAATGCATGAGGACTGGGATAGGGCTTTCTTTTTTTATTTGTAAAAATAAATTTGTAAGAAGAGAGATACAGAGAGAAAGAGAAAGTGTGAGAAAAAGAAACTGAGAGAGAGAGTGTGTGAGTGAGTGTGTGTGTGTGTGTGTGTGTGTGCGTGTGTGAGTGTGTGTGTGTGTGTGTGGCCAGAATCTCTAGCCAGTGCAAACACCAGATGCATTCACCACTTTGTGCATTTGGTTTATGTGTGTACTGGGGAAATGAACCAGGGTAGTTAGGCTTTACAGGCAAGTGCTTTAACTGCTGAGCCATCTCTCCAGTCCCATGGGGTAGGACTTTATTTCATAATCTTTCATATTTCTTTGACAATATTTCCCACTATGTGACCATATATATACAAATGTGTGGACTGTGCTCCAGTGAAATTCAACTTATGGACAATGACATTTCAGTATCACGAAATCTTTCACATAGTATAAAATATCTTCTTGTATTTTTTGTTTTTATTTATTTATTTATTTTTGTTTTTTTTTGAGGTAGGGTCTCACTCCAGTGCAGGCTGACCTGGAATTCACTATGTAGTCTCAGGCTGGTCTTGAACTCATGGTAACCCACCTACCTCTGCCTCCCAAGTGCTGGAATTAAAGGCGTGCACCACCACGCCCAGCTTTTTTTTTTTTTTTTTGGAATTTTTTTAATTGATGTCAAAACTATCATTAGCTTGTACACAAATACCATAAAGCACAGTCTGGGTGTGACCAGTGTGCTGAAATGTAATAATTCAGTATTAGTGAAAGATCACAAATGCTGTTGCTAAGTGATATTCTAGATTTCATGCTCGTGGGTACTGGTATTTCCGAAGAAAAATGGAGACTTCTTCATGGAGGCCATGAAAAGCAGAAGGATGATCAAGTTAAAGTCACAAAGAGGAGTCTATGCAACAGCTCTGGGACAAGAGAGTCCAATAGGACTGGAACCCCACAGCACAAGTGGAGAATTGTGAGGAATGTGAAGTCTACAGGGTTGAGCAGCAGCCATATCATAAATGGCTTTGTATGCCATGTGTGAACTCAGGTTCCCAGGAAAAGGGAAAGCTGCCACGCACGTGTTAAAGGTTTTACCAGGCCAGCGCGGGGTGATAGCTCCATGGGCAAAGTGCTTGCAGTACAAACATGAAGACCCGAGTTTGAGCCTCAGAACTCATGTAGGAAGAGCTGACCATGGTGGCATGGTTGTGATCCCATTGCTGGGGAGGCCAAGACAGCAAGGGGCTCAGGGGTTACTGTTCAACTAATATAGCCTAGTTTGTGAGCTCCAGGCTAATGAATGACCCTGTCTCAAAAAAAAAAAAAAATGTGGATAGGGGGCTAGAGAGATGGCTTAGCGGTTAAGCACTTGCCTGTGAAGCCTAAGGACCGCAGTACGAGGCTCAATTCCCCAGGACCCATGTTAGCCAGATGCACAAGGGGGCGCACGCATCTGGAGTTTGTTCACAGAGGCTTGAAGTTCTGGCACGCCCATTCTCTCTCTCTCTCTCTCTCTCTGCCTCCTTCTCTCTGTCACTCTCAAATAAATAAACAAACAAAAAAATTAAAAAAAATGTGGATAGGAATTCTGAGGTCCACAAGCAAACACACAAATGTGCATATGCATCTCTGATGTGCATATGAACACATGTGTGCACACACACATACACACAAGTCTACTAAGATGACTCATTGATTAACTTCTGTGGTTGTGGAGAGCTGGAATGGTGCAGGTCCAGTACTTAGCTCTGTGTATGTGACCTAGCATCCATCTGTGTGACTATTAGCAAATCCTTTTGGAATGTTCCTAACAAACCATTGTCTTCCACCAACCCAAAGGCTACGAATGTCATCAAATGTCATCTGAAGCCTATAGCAGAGATTTCCCAAATTTGCTGTAACTCATGAACTTGATGTTCCCACCGATGTATGTGAAAGTGCTTTGTTCTATGTCTCTCTTGTTCTGCAAGTGTAATAACTTCATGAAACTGTTACCACGTAAAAACATGGTATTTGGGATAATCTATACTGATGTTCTCAGGCATGGCTCCAGAATAAAATGCCTCTTATTTCCTTGAGGCAAGAGCTAGGTTTTTGGATCAATGACTGTAAAGGAATTTGGAGCGGTAGTAAGTCTTAGGTCAGTTTGCATAATAATTCAGAGAAATTGAGTGCTGATGAGGTGAATGTAAAATATCCCCATGGTTACACATGGACATGGAATAGATCTACATGTGCCTCCAGATTGAACTCCACTCACCAAAGCAAGTGCCAGGTCATTTTTAACCAGTGGGCAATATGTCACGGAACCTTGCTCTAAAGCCAGATGTCATGGAATAAAAATCTTATCCTGTGTGTTTTTGGATTTTTTTTTTCAAATTATCACAGTTCTTTACACTTGTGTGCTGGTGAATCCTTTTCCTCTTTGTAGTAAATAAGCATCAGAAATATGTAAACCTGAATGAAGATTATACCAAAAGAAGCAGTGTTTTGGGGCTAATGCAGTGAATTTATTGTACGTCAGTGCTGTTCCATGTGTCTCAGAAGACTTGTTTTCCATCTGTGTAACCATCCCCATCCTGATTGCTAATGTCCTCTCTCACATCTGGACCCTTATTTACAGCTCATGCTAACAAAAGGTAGTTACCTTAAAGTCCAACCTTACACCTTCAGTTTCAGTGATTTCAAATTGAAGTTGAGAATGACAAACCCTATCTTCAATAGTATTTAGCTTTAAAGACATTTGGTGATTGTGTATGCACACATGTGTTCATGTACACACAGGTGAACATATGTGTGTATGCATGTGGAGGACAGGTGTTGGTTTTGAGGTGCCATCTACCTTTTGGAGTCAAGATTTCTCTCTTGTCTTGGATTCACTTAGTGGGCTAGGCTGGCTGGCCAGAGATCCCAGGGATTCCCCTGTCTCCATCTTTATGGGATTATACCTACATGTAACTATGCTCAGCTATTTCTTTATGTGGGCTTGGAAAATTGAACTCACGTTGGAATGCTTCCAAGGTAAGCACTTTATCCTATATCACTACCTGTCTTTTACTAATTTTGATGTAAGGAAACACAATTTTTCAAGTGGTGAAAATGTTTATAATTAACAATTAACAATTGACATAAAATACTAAGGCCATGTGAGAATTCTGATTGGATGACTATGAGCACACAAATATCTTTTTCACAAAAATATCTCAACACAAAAATATAAGATGAAAAAAATTTGGCTATAGTAACAAAGACTGGGACTTTGGAAAGTGATAAAATCAACAACATGTTTGACATTATGAAAGATCTGTTTAATTATATTTTGTATTTTAAAAGACTAAAACAGTTTAAGGATGCAGCTCAGTTGGTAAGTGCTTTCCTAGCATAGCGAAACCCTGGGTTAAATCCCCAGCACTTTATAAATTGGGTGGTTCATATTTGTAATTGAAAGGCAGATCAAGGAAGATCAGAAGTTTAAGGTCATTGTCTTCTACATAATGAGTTTGAGGCCAGCCTGGGTTACATGAGAACTTGTCTCTAAGAGAAAGAAAGAATGAGGAAGGGAGGGAGAGAGAATCCAAAAGATCTCTTCAAGTACATTAGCATGTGTAATGTGTGGTGGAAGAACTGCTGAACAAAGAGCCAAAAGCATTTAGTCTCTTGTTCATTGGTAGCTGCTGCTTGCCTGTGGGCAGATGTTAGTCTGCCTTATGAAGTGAGAAAGCCAACTTTCCTGAACATCTGCCCCCTGCCTCTGCCTCCTCATCACTCAGAGGCCATCTGGACTCCAGTGAGGCCTGTTTTCTTTGACAATGTATCTATTGATAATATTATATTAATGTAATTATACTAATACTCTCCATAAATAAAGCACTCAACATATTTTTTTTTATAATGGATTGTGTTGATTGAATCATTGAATAGGCTAAGTTCTTTCAAAAAGTCAAATATAAATTTTAGTTCCAATCAAAATCCTGTCAGGTCCTACTTCCTTGTATAATTCCAAGAGCTGCAAAAGGAATGTTACTTCCATCCTAAATACAAGAAAAAACAAATAAAAGAAATAGGTCCCTTTGACAGGCAGAGGGCTGACTTGTACAAGCCTTTCTGACTTTGTCAGAGGGTGGGAAGAATGCATGATTTTCATAGACACATATTGCAAACAAATCAGCTAAAATTATAAGTGCTTCTTTAAGGCCAAGTTTGAGATAAGATTTCCCTTTTTAGAAAAACTGAGAAGTCCAGATACAAGCATTTTCCCTCATTCAACTCTTCTATATGGGCTTCTCTCAGATGATCTCAGAGAGACTGAAGCCATGAATACACAGTGTTGGAGATCATCAGAGAAAATAAAATAAGCCAAAGAAAGAAATATGAATACCACATTATTTTCCCACTCGTATACTGTCGAGAGGAATGAGATTAAAAAAAAAAAAAAAAGAACAACAAAACATGAGGGTTGGAGAGGTGGCTCAGTGGAAAGAAGTGCTTACTGTGTGCGTGTGATAATCTGAGTTCAGATCCCCAGGACTCATGCAAAGCTGTATACGGTAGAATGAGTGTCTGCAACCTCAGTGTTCCTATGGTGAGAGGGGAGACGGAGAATTCCCCGAGATTCATGAACTAGCTAAAATGGCGTGCCCAGGAGCCAACAAGAGACTCCGCCTCAAGCATGGTGGGAGGTGATGACCACACCAGAAGTTGTCCTCTGGCTTCCAAAGATGTGCCATGCACACATGCCTGTACTTATTATACGCCTGAACATGCATACACACACTTGCACCCACATACATGCATGCACACAAAGTATTTTTAAACAGCATGAAGTATAAGGGAGTATATTTGTGGGGAGGGTACCAATAGGATAGGGGAAAGGTTTATTGGAGGGTAGATATGATAGGCAGGTATTGTATGCAAGTGTAAAATGTCACAACAAAACCTATTACTTTACACAATTAACGTATGCTAATTGCTTTAAATTAAAGAAGATGTGTATTTACAGGGAAGAGATAAGTGAGGAGAGGGAAGAAATCGCTTTTAATTCTAAACAGAATTTGCTATCTATTTGTTCCCAAATCTTGTCTCCTCCAAGATTATAAATATCATGAAATTGGATACTATGCTACTGTTTCCAAACAGTAGGTATTTGATTGATACTTGTTTATTAGTTTGATGGGACAAAAAATAAAGCATGTATAAAAGATGAATGGCTATTGAGGTTTTGATATTGTTCTTAGTTTACATTGGGGTGCCTTTAAACTTTCTCTACTCATGACCCATTTTTGCCTAAGAAACTTACATAATAGGCTACAGGTTTATAGGTATATAAAAGAGGTATACAAACCAAACATTTATTTAGAAATCTTAAAGAAGTTGGCTTCAAACAATTCTTTGGTAGACATATAGTTTTATCAATCATTAAAGAGGAAGCAAGTTTACATACAGAGTGGATTTGCCTGTTTACTTGTACATAAAACATGCATCTTGGCTATGAATCTGATACTATAGGATGTAGAGCATCTCCAGGGTTTCTAGGGTTGATCAATATTTTGCCTGTGTAAATTGTCAATGCTAAGCATACTGTTTTGCATAAATGCATAGTAGAAAATAGCAGAAGTAGGTTTAGGGCTATCTCAAAAATTATTAGAAATGTTGTTCTAATGCTTAGTCAAAATTCATTCAGTGAAACTCATCAGCAGCCAAAATAGCAATTTTTGGAATATTAGTCTCAAGTATTAGTTGAGGTGTTTCTGGCAGCATTTCGGATGTTGAGTGGCATAACAGCACACACAGTACAATGTGTGTGTGTTGTGTGCTCAGAACCAAGGCTGCAGTGCAGTCACACCATGTAACACACTTGAGCTCTGTCAGAAACATGTGCGAGTCAGTACATGTTTCATTTGGAATTTACTTTTGGTGGTTATGTGTTCAGAAAACTTTCACAATTGCTTTTTTTTTTGGTACAACACTCACATTTCAATCATGCAGCTTTTGTGGGGTTGCTACTCACAGTTTAAGAACCTGGTGCCTAAGACAATTAGTAAAATAGGCTACCTAATGGCAATTGTTTTCTGAATATACATAAACATTTTGATAAGAACTTCAAAATATGTGTACAGAAATAGCAGAATAAACTTTTACAAAGTGAACAAACCCATGTGATCAGGACTCTGGTGAGAAAGAGAGTATCAGTTGACAGACTTGCTTAGCCTCTAAGAGTAAATATTCACAATCAAAACACTGTAGAATAATTTTGCCTGTTTTCTATGTAAGTTTTTGAATCTGGCTCTTTTGTTCTGTATTATATGTCTGTTACATTATATAATGCGCTACATCTGTCCTGTTGTAGAGTAACAGTTCATCCTCACTACTGAATAGAATTCGTTGTACAAATGTGCCAGTACGTATTTACCAATCTATTGTTGTGTATTTGGGCAGCTCATTATTAATAGTACTGGTATGAACATTTTTGACCACGATTGTGGGGACATCTACATTTCTGAGCAGATGGCTAAAAGATGAGTAATCTGAGCCTTAGTATGTATCAGAAGGCATATTTTAATTTCTATAGTTGTGAGCCGTTTATGAGAGTTCCAGTTGTTCTAAAAACCTCACTGACACTTGGAATTGTGAAATTTTTTATTTTAGCTTTCTGAAGATACTGATATGCAGTTAAGTTCTCACTTTCCTGACCACCAATGAAGCCATCACCTTTCTTTATGATTATTGGCCATAAGCATGTGCTCCTTTATGAAGTGCTTGCTCCTAGCCGTTGCCCATTTTCCCCTTGCAATTACATTACATCATGTGTTCTTTGTGATGTGTGAAGATCCTTTGCATATTATAGCTTTAACCCTTAAGTTGCAGTATTCCTTTCTCTTTGAATATTGCCCTTTCACTTTTTAAGTATCTTTTTATAAAACTGTCAGGTTCTGAAGGACATTTTGGTTCTTTAGGAGATTGGTTTATTTTTTAGTTTCCTGCCTGGTAATGCTGCAGAATTTAGTAACTATTGTAAAAAAAAAATAGAATATACCTTGTATTTCCTGCATGTCTATGAAGAAGTTTAATTTTCCTCTATCCTGTAGCAATCATGTCTCGGAGTTCTTCAGAAAGACAGAACCTATAATATAAGGAAAGTAAAGAAGGAAGAAAAGAGGGAGGGAGAAGAAAAAGAGGGAAGATGGAAGGAGGCAGGATAGAGAGAAAGCCCATACATATTCTAATTCAGTCTGAATCTCAAGGACTCAGGGTGCTGGAGATAAAACTATGTCCAAAAGTCTCAGAAGAGGATGGGAGGTTTCTGGTCTCAGTTTTGGCATCCAAAGACCTGAGAACCAGGAGCTTCAATATTTAGGGGCAGAAGATGATGTATGTCCCAGGCTCAAAGGGAAAGAGAATGCTTTCCTCTGCCTCTACCCATGTGATCTATGCACGCCCTCCTCATCAGTCAGGTGGTGTCTGCTCACATGCCAGAGGACCAGTGTTCTTCAGTCAGCTGCCTTACAGAAACAGCTCCACAGATAAAGCCTTCCACTCTCCAGGCATCTCTTAGCTCAGCCAAGCCCACACAAGACTTACTCTCCCATTCCTTATGCCAGTAGTGAAAGCTGCCAAATGTCCCAGGGTCAAAGTGACTTCAGAGTTCCGCTGACTTCAGCTGTGTTCTTTCTACTCTGGAGTTATGGCCTTTCTAATTTTCACTCTTGTTGCAACAGTGTGTGACCTCAGACAGGGGATGGCTATACTCTTGTTCTCAGCGGTATCATCAGTCTGCCAAAATCTACTTCTTCCCATTTTTAGGCAGATGTCTATGGCAGCATATTTTTGGATAGATACTGAAATCAGATATTACTCTATCAAGAAATACTAGTTAATAAACATTTTATGTAACATGGACCTTGAAGTATTTCTAACCTCAATACTGAGGCAATTTGAGGTAACTGGGCCTCACCCAAGGCTCGAAGGGAGAGCTTCTTTGGATGGTTGCAGGATTTCTCAGTGTTATTTTCTTTGAGGAACTGAACTGTGATTAGTAGTACTGGATAACCAGTGTGGAGTTGATGGACCTCACAAAGAAGGAGAAAGGACACGTTGAAGAGTGTTTAAACACACTGTAATGGTTTTCTTGTGCATGACTAGCTTTGCTGCCAGTTCAAATAAATGTAACTAAACCATGGGTTTGCTATTTCTCAAGAAACCATGAAAAGAAACTGAAAAATCACTTGGCAAATCACATGGAACTTGTGATCTTTTCTGCCATGCATTCTTGAATGACATTACCAGCCCAAATCCTACTTTTGTGCCAAGGGTAGAATTTGAACATAATGGTGTCATAGTGATCACTGGGGAAATTAGAAGCGTGGACTTGGGCTAGCAAATCCCATGGCTATTGCTTACAGCTAACAATGTGATCTTTCCATCTACATGGTCTCGGTGGTATTTTAACTGAGGCCAACTTTTTAATTAGGCTTTAACAGGGCTGGGATATGTAACAATAACTTCAAAAATCTAAATAGATGCAGCAAAGCAGAAACATTAATACTTAGCATCTTCCAGGGGATAGTTTTGGATTTTACATTTAGAGCTTAGAGATTTTCTGAAAATGATTAGAAGAAAATGTTTTTTTTTTTTTTAAAGCACGTCCAAACAACACTCAGTAAGAGTTGGCAACTAATATTGTGACCCTTGAATAATAATGACTAAATCTACATATTGATGTATGCTCTGGTTCCAGTGGAAGAAAAGTAGCATTTATTGTCCTTTTTTCTAATTATAATAATTTTCAGAACAAAACTTTAAAAATTTCATTATCATTTCAGCTAGAAAAGTGTTGAACCTTTTCTTAATGTGAGACATATAATATATTTAACTTGGATTTATAATATATGTGATCTCTTTATCATCTGACTTTTATCATTGGGCTACATAAGGTACTTATATCATTACAGTTTAGGTAAAATGTGATTTTAACAGATGCATGAGGCAGTAAGATATGCATATATTCACAGATGGCTGCCAGGACATGTAAAGTTGGGGGAAGTGTTCACTGTGTTTTATGGACATCTTTGTTTATGACACTTTTACACATGTGATCAGTTGACAAGAATAATTTCTTACCAATAGAAACACAGACAAAAATTTCAACTCTAATGGCCATGAGTCATAAGCTTAAAATATCTTTCAGAATGGTAGTTAAGGTATGAGGGGATCTATTTCATTGAATATTGTGCATTTGATTATCATTACTGATTTCCGAAAAATCTTTTTTGTATTACTTGCCATTTTGTACTACTAACAAATCAGTCAGCACTTTAAAATGCTTACTGACCATTTACATAGGTTTTTCATTAGTATATTACTGCTATACGCTCTTTGCATACAGTGGTATTGAGTGGCTTATATTTTACTCTCAACATGACTCATTTTAATATAAATGTTGTGAGCCTTTACCTCACGAAGCCCGAGGAGACACCGAGGACCACGAAGCAGCAGCGGAAGGAGCGGCTGTGCCCTCTGCGCAGGTATGCCTAAGGCCCGAGCTGACCATGGCCACAGCAATAAGACATAAAACTATCAAAAATTAAAAAAAATTAAATTCAAATTTAAAAAATGTCACAAATTACATTTGCTTGAATATTCCAAGGACTTCTCTGGAGTTCTAAATTAGAGTGGCTAGTTTCAGGGAGAGAGAGAGAGAGAGAGAGAAAGAAGGAGATTTACATTTCAACCAATATTCTTTTGTAGTTTTTGGATTTTTAAAAATTTTTATTTATTTATTTGAGAGCGACAGACAGAGAGAGAAAGAGGCAGGTAGAAAGAGAGAGAGAGGATGGGCATGCCAGGGCCTCCAGGCACTGCAAACGAACTCCAGATGCATGCGCCACCTTATGCATCTGGCTTGCGTGGGTCTTGGGGAACCGAGCCTCGAACTTGGGTCTTTAGGCTTCACAGGCAAGCACTTAACCACTAAGCCATCTCTCCAGCCCTAGTTTTTGCATTTATAATATACATGTTGTATAAAACAACAGCAACCATACATACACACATCAAACATTTTCAGTGAAAAAAAAAAAAAAAAAGCCCTAAAGAAGGCTTCAAATCATGCCGAGTTTTATTTACATTGAGAGAATGAGAGAGGTAGCACATGGCTGACAGAGAACCGCCAGTGAGGATGCCCTCATCTGGATGCTGTCAGATGCCAACACTCAGTTGACTGGAACTCTGGTGCTCCACCTAGGTGGAAACTGAGGACAGGCAAGGAGAAACTTCCTGAGCGCTGGTCTTTGGTAGATTTTTAATTCCTCGGTGTTGACGGCACGGAGGGGTGGCAGCAAGCAGGCTGAAGTGGCAGCGTGTGTTACACTCCCGCGTAGGCCTCAGGTGTTGGGAACGCTTCCCGGCAAATGTCACAGCTCCCGTGAGCCTAGAATTCCTTCCCCCTCTCCCACAGCTGGCTTGAAGGCTCTAGGCCAGCCTAGGGATGAGGATTTCCCGGTCCTCTTCAGAGGCTGGTGTTACACCTCCCAGGCTGGAGGTGTCTGAGACCCTTGTCCCTAAAGATTTGACAGCTGTCTGGAGCTTTTCCAGTGACCAAGGCCTACAGCTTCTCTTCTCTTTACAGCTTTCTGTGTGTCTAAGGTCGCCTCTGCCTCCTCCCCACTGCCAATCTGATGCATTGTTCGCGTCCGGAATGCTCTCACAACGTGTTCATCATCTTCTACCCCTGTCAATCAGCCTTTCTCCTTACTATTTTGTTAGATAATTCTGCTGACTGCTCAGTTCTGGCCATTGTTCTGCTGGGGAATAACCTCTTGCCTTGTAACCTCGCTTGTCAACTATTCAGCTGTTTCTGCCCTCCCACTTTCTGCCTCTCTTGATTCTTCTTCATATTGCCAGCTCAACCCATACTACTAAAAGTAGGCAAAAAAAAAAAAAAAAAAAAAACTTGAGAAAAGTGTTTCATTTAGCCTATTCTTGCAACACTAGGGCATGCGGGCCAGGAGAATATCTCCTAGCCTACTCTCTAAGTGAGCCAGGCAGCCTGCATATGTAGCCAGAGAAGGGGAATTGCACCATTCACAGAAAGCCTTACATACAAATCAAGCTTTGTATTTTCAATGACAGTAAACTGTGCAACAAGTGAGGTTTGTGTCTGCACCAATCACCATATATTGTTACTTTTGAACTGCAGTCTCTCTGGTAGGCCACCAGAAGACATGCTCCCCTCTGGTCTAGATGGAGTTGACTGTGGGATCATTCTAGAGTTCACTAAAGTCTGTGACATCATAACGTCTGGTACAAAGTAAAACCTCCCTGGCCGAGACTGTCCTTCAGGAGCTGCAGCCCTAGCAGCTATGATCCTCGTGTTCCTCAGTGTGGCTGTGGAGTGTTCAGAATGGCCATCAATGGCATGAGGGTAGTCCAGCTGACTGCCTGCTAGTTCTTTTGCTCAAGGGAGCCAGGGCAGCAAAGGAGAGTCCAACAGCTGATAATTTGGAAGTTAAATTGCCCCATTCTCCAAAATCTTTGCTTACTTACAGGAACTCAATAGCACAAGAAGTACTTATAATAAGGACTTAAATAACTTACTGACATTGATAATGAGATTAACAGACTTTTTATATTGCTAATCATCTTCCTAGTGCCTCAAAGAGAGATAGGTCCCTCTGACCTGTCTCCTATACAATGGTGCTCCTTCCATGACTCATTCAAGGTGGAGAAAAGAACCCACTATCAAGTTTAGCCAGGAAGTACAGTTTTGCGGCTCCCTAGTGTTCTGTAGCCTACAGCTTTGAAAAGGAATGGAGAAGAGGAAGTTGGTTTTGAGAAGAGCAGGAAAAGTTGTAAGACAAAACTTTCATGTAGAGAAATATAGCCTAGAGATAGGTCCATGGATAAAGTGCTCATCTTGCAAGCATGAAGTCTCGAGTTCAATCATTAGTACACAGGCGTGGTGGCTGTGCCTGTAATCCAAGTGCTGGGCAGGCAGAGCTAAGAGGATCCCTGGATCCTCGCTGGCCAGCCAGTCTAGACTAGTTAGTCAGCTGAGAGCCAATGAAAGTCTCTGACTCAAAATGAGGTGGACAGCGTTTCCAAGGATAACACCTGAGATCCTGAGATTGTCCTCTTGCCTTCACAAACACATGCACAACATGTGTACATATATATATATATATATATATATATATATATATATATATACATACATACACATATGAACAAACATATGAACATGCACCACACACAGACGCACCAGAGAAATACAGCTGAGGGTGTAGAGGGACGCAATAACCTAAGGGATAAGTCACACAAAAAGTTATGTGATACCAGGAACTACATCGGTTTTGATAATGGATGCTTGAATGGTAATGTATGCAAAGTGTCACATTCCTGGACAAATGGGCACTGACTGGGGAGTGTCTAAAGAAAGAACTCTGGAATGCTTCCTATCTCAGAAAGGGAAAGAATGGAATCCATTGTGCAGAACAGTGAATAGCCAAACACCCCAGTCAATTAGAGATGCTGGATGAAATTGTAGATTTTATAAGAGGAAAAATAGTGCTTTTCATTGCAGTGAACTCATTGTGATGGGCTTTGTAACTCTGAAATGTTTCCTTGCCGGAATTGTTTGCTTGGTTTTATTTTTTTTAAGACAGGATCAATCTTGCTGTGTTGCCCGGGCCTTGAATTTGTAATTCTCCTGTCTCAACCTTATAAGTACTGAGGTTACAAGGCATGTGCTACCATACCCAGCACATCATTTTTACTTGAAGTTAGGAAAAACCTGGTCAAAACATAGCACCAAAACATACCTGCTGAGTGATCTTGAATAATCTAGCTATTCTTTGATAATATTGAGGCAAGACAGCAGTATTAAGCCTTAGTTTTAATCCGTCAAGTATTTATTCTATTACCTTAGCATTAATTAATTCATTCAGAGTACACTGAAGGTACTATTCCAGGAGTTCATAATACAAGTCCCTGTCTTTCTGGAGCATGGACAAAATGACTCCTTTGTCGCTAGGACACTTTGCACAGCAAAACACAGACTGAATGATGTTGTTGATATATTATGAAATTATATACACATTCCTTAATGTTCTATATTATTTTTCTATGTCAATGGGTATCTAGGCAAACTTTCAGTTTTCACTGTAAAGATCATGGCAATAACTGTCAATCAACAACCATAACTACACATACAACAATCCCAATTGCATACTCACCTCATACACCAGCATTATCTCCATCATAAATAACTCAATCCCACACATCACTGAATTTAATAATAACTTCAATCACAAAAGGCACTGGACAGAGACAGAGCCCCTCAATGTTTTTTTTTAAATATTTATTTATTATTTATTATTTATTTTTAAAATTTTTTGTTTATTTTTATTTATTTATTTGAGAGCGACAGACAGAGAAAGAAAGGCAGATAGAGAGAGAGAGAATGGGCGTGCCAGGGCCTCCAGCCACTGCAAATGAACTCCAGACGCATGTGCCCCCTTGTGCATCTGGCTAATGTGGGTCCTGGTGAATTGAGCCTCGAACCAGGGTCCTTAGGCTTCACAGGCAAGCGCTTAACCACTAAGCCATCTCCCCAGCCCAATATTTTATTTATTTATTTCAGAGAGAGAAAGAGGGAGAGAGAGAGAGAGAGAGAGAAAATGGGTACACCAGGGCCTCCAGCCACTGCAAACGAATTCTATATGCATGCACTACTTTGTGCATCTGGCTTTACATGGGTACAGGGGAATTGAACCTGGGTCCTTTGGCTTTACTGGCAAGTGCCTTAATTGCTAACCCATCTCTCCAGCCCAGAATTCAATTCTTAAGCTCAGAGGCTAGTGGCTTCCATTTGTACTTAGCAAAGAAGTGTTGCATGTCTTCATCAACCTAATGCTCTTACCATCTTTACCTGTGTCTCGAGGCATGTCTGCTTTTCCTTAGGCTGGAGGCTTCAGTTCTTTCCAATAAATTTTTCTGCTATTTTTACAGGACGTTGAACTCAGGCACCCTTTAAACACAGTTCTGTGCTGGTGCCCAGGTCTGTAGAATGCCATTCAGTGCCCTGAAAAGAAACCTAAGGGAGAATTCTGGCTTAATGAGCCCATATATTCCCTTTGTAATTAGACAAATCCCAGCTTGGTAGGTTTGAAAAAAATTGTACCTCTCTAAGGAAAATTATGACCTTTCTCTGACCTTTATTATTCATTTAACATTTATTAAGCCAGCAATCCTTCAAATTGCTCAGAAAATAAAAAGAAGAATATAAGGAAGCAGCAGATAGAGTTTGCGTTGATTTTCCAAAGCCCTTAAATTCCCTCCCTTTGGGGCTGAGGAGCAGTTGGATAGGCCAGTGGTGAAGTAAGAGACAAACCCTTTACCACTCACGATTTAAATTGCTACACTGGAAACCTATTGCATTCTCTTCTTAAAATGAAAAAAAAAAATGGTGTTGTTAAAGGGATAGTAGAGAAGGACCTATTTGCTTTGTAGAATTAGGATATCACCACGAACTTGTAGAGTTGTAGAAATTGTAGAATTGTAGTAAAGCTGAGGAGAAGATATGTTGACGATGTTTTGGAAATCCAGGTCAACGGGCTGTAAGCCATAGTGATACTTCTCTGTTCTTTTCTTGCAAAAGCTTTTGATCATTCATTTCCAGCTAAGAGGCTCAGACATATGGCATTACCCATTGCTCCACAGGCATATTCTTAATTGGAAAACATGTGCACTTTTCTTTTAGATTCATCACAATACACTGGAGAAAACATCTTGCCATCCGCGGGCCAGTCTGTTTCTTTATCTGCTTCGAAAGTTCCGCGTTAACAAACCCGATTGCAATCCTGTGACAACAACTGCTTTTCTAGTTTGGTTAATTAAGTATCTGAGCCAAGGGTGAGGCAGGAAAAACTCTCTAGAACAGAATAGATTGAAAGGAAAGGTGCATTGGTGGGGGGGCGGTCAAAGAATTCCCTGTAGGTGCATTTTTATAAAGGGCACTCTGGAAATAATCAGTTCTCTTCAAAGAGGAAAATGCCTCCCAACCCCTCTCTTACCATCTAGAAGTGAATTATGGGGATCTCCCCATTGCAGTCAAGAGTTTTGGGACTTGGGGGAAGAAGTCTAAATGATAGCCTCTTCCCTTGGTCTTCCAACAGCCTCCGTACCACATCTTACTGTCACCTCTCAGCAGCTTCTGGAACAGGGATGCAGGTGGGGTGGCTGGTGAAGCATCTTGGGTGGTGGCAGTGCAGTCCCAGCGCCCTTCTCAATAACCTCTTACCATTGTACCCAGGAGGATGGTACGCAGCTCTGTAACTCTTCTCTCCTAGTGGGACCACAGGGATGTTAGTCCAGATAGCTTTCTCTGAAAGACTTCTTTGATGTAGAATCTAGAGAGGTGAAAGATTCAAGGTTGCATAGCAAAAAGATTTATGAATCACTTGCCTTCCCGGAACTGACAGCATTCATTTAAGTTCAGTATTTTGCTGTGATGCACTCGCAGTGTCTATCAGCCCAAAGGTACAGGACTTGAAGATCTTAGTAACTCAACCTTGCACGGCAGGTCCCTTTTGTTAGGACTCTAAAATTTGTCACCTTAGTTTCCTTTTCTCTCAGGTAGTGCATATCTGTTGCTTTGACAGAATTCTGGGAAATGGAAGATGAAGAGATTGCTTAGAGAGCACGGCCGTACTAACAGCATGTGCACAGTTTCATGCGATTTCCAGCGTGACAGAACATGACATATGTGGTCAGCCTACCTGGTTAGACTTTTAACCCCACCTGCTATTTCATGACTAGTGTTAGGCAAATATTTTCATCTCTCTGGATTTCAGTTTTCTTTTCCTTATTTTTGTGAAATTGGTTACTCATAGCTTGTGCATTTTAGAAAAGTTGAGATGATTACATGGGTTAAGATATGAATACTTGGCACTGGTAAATGCTAAATCACAGCTTCTCGTCCCTATTAGTAGTTACAAGTTCTTTCTCAGCATGAGATTCAAATGTCTTATGCACCACTTGGGAATGTATACAGAACTTGGTGTGCTAATACGTAAAATTTCCTGGCAAAGTGTTCATATTGCTAACTGAAGTCACTGGCAAATTCAAACAGCTAAAGAATTACTGTGTCAGGGCTGGACAAGATTGCTTAGTGGTTAAGGCATTTGCCTGCAAAACCAAAGGACCCCGGTTCGATTCCCCAGTACCCACATAAGCCAGATGCACAAGGAAGCGCACGTGACTGGAGTTCGTTTGCAGTGCCTGGAGGCCTTGGCATGTCCATTCTATCTCTCTCTCTCAAATAAATAAATAAATAAATAAATAAAATATTTTAAAAAAGAGTTACTGTATCCAACTATTAAGACCTCTAAGCACTAGGAGCTAGTTTCTAACACTACCAAGATTCAGGGGGGCCACTGTAAGCTCAGGTTCCTAAGAACAATTAAAGCTTCTACTTAAGTAATCTTGAATCTATTTACTAGCTGAAGAGATAGCTCAGTAAAGTGCTTCCCTGGCAAGCATAAGAACCTGAAGTTGATCCCCAGACCCCACTGGGGAGCAGGGAGAGGCAGGCATGGCAGTGTGCTGGGGAGGTAAAGATGGGTGACTCCCTGGAGCTTGCTAGTCTGCCTAGGTGCCTAGGTGCCTAGGTGCTGAGTTCTAGGCCACTGAGAGGCAGTCTCCAAAACAATGGAGGATGCCTGAGGAGCGACAACTGAGATTGTCTTTCAGCATATTCATGTACACACAAAAAAGAATCTACTCACAAGATGTACGAAAGCTATTAGGTATTACTATATATATATATTTTTTTTTTTTTTTTTTTTTGCTTTTTACAACTTTCTTTAAATTGATTTGTGAATTCATGGTTTCCAGTAGCTAATGAGAACCATGGGCCAAATTGACTAATCAGAGAATAACATCACACTGAAGATTTCAAAAATTTGAGGATTTTTTTTTTTTTTCCCCAGAGCTGCCCTGCATAGAGGCTGTGACCCACTAGATGGCAATGTTTCCATGAGAATGGTGAGAGGCATTTTGTTGCCATCCTTGAAGCAGAGAATTAATTGATTGCTATAAAAGTTAGATGAAATAAAATGTTCTCCTTGCTCTTCGAACTAAGATAAGCTAATAACTTTGGGCACCATTTCACTCATCTGCATTCTCCAAATGTCCAATTACATCTCCTTTCTACCCGGACCTTCAAAACAATATGAAATTGAATGAAGGCAGTGAAAGAAGTCACTGGAGGGTTTCTGCAGAGCTACAAGCCACTTCAGAAACAAAGCAGCTCAGCGTGCGTCCCCAAGATTTCTAAATACAATGGCTTAGTAAGCAATGTTCTTTCCCTACCACCCTCTCTGTTCCTTTTTCTTTATTTGAGATAGCTAAAAAAAAAAAAAGAAAATGCATCTATGAAACCATATTTTAGTCTTCAAGTATCCTGGCTTACATCAGAAAAAGAATATTGTATCTGAATCTTAAACCTGTTGGGAATCTTTCTGCGTCTGAGATTTTTCTGTTTGGGCCATTTGTCTGAGCACACATTTCAGATGATGGGCCCCGACTGCCAGATACAGACAATCAGGGGAGCCAAAAGGAGTGAGCTGAAGAGGCAGGAACACAAGCAGATGGGGTATAGGAAAATTATACAGCCAGAAGCATCGAGATGAGTAAGGAGGATGCTGCAAGCATTAGTGCGAGGAGAACGCCAGCTCACACGAAGCAGGCCAGCACAAGACAGCTTAACAGCATGGGACTCTTGCTTGGCTCCAGTGGAACACAGGTCTCTTTCCTAACACTGCACTTGGCAACCCGGAATCCCCACCTTCATTGAACTGCAGTACGCTCAACTCCATACTGTTAGGTAAGAAAGACCCTCCTCCTACAGCAACCCCCTTGGTATTCCCCACACATTCTGAAACATATCCTCAAAACAAAGGGGATGGGCTGATCCAGTCAGGACCACACTGGAGTGCATGCACAGTAAGGAAAACCGTGTCCATGAAGTGGGCTTTTAAAGAATCCCCCATCTGTCATATTTAAGCTTATGTGTAACTGGGCTTACAGAATATTCAAGTCAGATGCATCGTGGGAAAGGACTCTGTGGTGATCTAAGACTTCCAGAACCCAAGATTGCTAGTTAAAATAGAGAAGTACCCACACCATGCCCCTTAGCAACCAACTCCTCCTCTTGGACCTCATCAAAGGAAGCGCCAAACAATAGCTGTGGCTCTGGTGCACTCTGGCTCAAGGATCCCACTGTTCCCTTGCAGTGTATATCTGTACTCTTTAATACAGCTTTTTGCTGCTTTGGTATTTGTGTGTGCTTTTTCAATTCCTGGAAAAAAAAAATGCCATGAGCCTGGAAAATCCTGGTCCAGACAAGACCACCAGCAACACAAAGGCTTCCTTATTTCTCTGCCACTGTGTTTTCATTTAATACCTGCTCCAGCTCTGGTGCATGGAACCCCTCGCTATGCCTCCCCCCGCCCCACCCCGCAGAGATGCTACTTACCTCAGACTTCAAAGTCTACTGTATGTACTAAAGAATCAAACATCATGTGTCTGTCAAACAAACATTTTGCACTGGAACAGAGAACAAAGGTGGAAATGGTTTTCTAATTAAAAAATAGCAGTAGGAAAAATGTGTTAGCTATCTCTGGTTATTTTTAGGGCTGAAAGCAGATGGCCTAGAGGCCGGGCTGGACATTGGTTCAGAGATACGGCCCAAGGTTAACAGCGGCAGATGCTGTCATTCACAGCTACCAGATTTCCAAGATATATGTTCATTCATTCCAGTTGGACAGTTCTCTGAAATATTGTTTCCTTTGTGCATTTCTTAAAAGTCAATGTAATCATGGCTTAAAATGGCCCAGACAAGGGGCATTTTATTTCCATAGGTCCAGCTGGGGAATCCCACAGCCTTTAGCCTGTTGACTCTGTCTTTTGCAGTCTTCTTTCACAATGTGCCAAGAGTGAAGATAGCTATTTGTATAGGAAATTTTGCTACTTTAATTAAAAGAACATTTCAACAGAATAGCCTAAACATTTTCGGTGTGTTCGTAGTATGTGTAGTGTTGTATGTGCCATGTGTGTTTGTGTAGTACACAGACCTGTGTATGCAGATGTTCTTGCCCTGTGTACACATGTGCAGAGGTCAGGGTGGCACACTGGGTGTCATCCTCCATTATTCTTTTTTCCTTAATAGCTTGTTTTGATTTATTTATTTATTTGACAGAGAAAGAGGGAGAGAGAATGGACGCACCAAGGTCTCCAGCCACTGCAAATGAACTCCAGATGCATGTGCCCCTTTGTGCATCTGGCTAACATGGGTCCTGGGGAATCGAATCTGGGTCCTTTGGTTGAAGTGCCTTAACCGCTAAGCCATCCCTCCAGCCCCCTTCTCTATTATTCTTTGTTGTTTCCTTAGGAGGTTGTCACTCGTTGACCCTGGAGCTGCCGCTGTAGGTCACAATGACTGGCCAGCAAGCTTCAGCAATTCTCCCATCTCTGCTTCCCACAGGACTAGGGTTAGAGGTGTGTGTGGCCACCTTTGCCATTTTGTCATGAGCACTGGGGATCAAACTCATCTCATACCCTCATGCTTGCATGGCAAGGGCCCTTGCCCATTGAGCCACTTCCCCAGATACTTAAATATTTTTTTTCTGTATGTGTGAGCATGTGGGGGTTGTGGTGTGTGTGATGTGTGATATATGCACCTGTGTGTGCAGATGTATATGCCCTATGTGCATGAGTGTGGAGGCAGAGAAGAATGCCAGGTGTCCTTCTCTTATAGCTCACCTACATTATTTCTTTCTTTGTGATGGAGTCTGTCGTTCAACAGAGAGCTCCAGCAGTGAGCCCCAGCAATTCCCATGGTATCTTCCTACACAGATGGGTGTACAGATATGTGTGACCTCACCAAGCTTTTCACCTCGACTCTGGGGAGTCAAATCTGCTAGTCTCTGGCCAGAGAGGCCCTCATGCTTAAGCGGCAAGTGCTCTTAACTGCTGAGCCATCTCCCCAGCCCATCCCTTAAGCATTTTTAAAGTTAAAATTCTTTACATTAAAAGCAACATAGACAAATTATTAATCTGAATCCAGATGAAATTCTTGAAAATACTCATCTAGTTAATAGATATGGTGACTCTGAGGGTAAATAATTGCCAACAAGACTAACCACTTCCAGACAGTTCCCATTACAGCTTTCCACCAATGTCTGAAATGATCCAACCTGTCTATGGACCATCATAAAGATTCTAGCACAAACTCATTAATTTAACTCTTTCTAGTGCCATGGAGAATGATGGAAAAAAAGAAGGGGAAGGACTATTCCTAGAGAATGTAAACCTGGGACATTGCCCCATGGAGCGGGGCAGGGGGTCTGATGATGCACCAGCTGTCCTGGGAATGGGAGGAAAATGGCAGCATCCACAGAGGATGCCCAAGAGTTAACAAGGAAACCCCAGGAGAACATCTTTTACTTCCTCTCCAATTTTACACTGAGTAGTCTAAGAATATGACTCTGGTTCCAACGAGTTATATGACCAGCATATGACTGAGAAGTGTCATTTTCTAGTGGGAGAAGCAGGATGACACAGAGGAGGGCAATCAATGGAGTTCAGGCTATACTGACATGTTGAGTTTGGTGGTATATCCCTTGACCTCCCAGTGTGCTGCCAATGGGTGCTGGGAAAGCCCCTCTGGCTCACTCCTTTTCCTTACAGGGAGAGAACCAATCATACATTTAGAAGGAGAAAGGGAGTTTTCCACAGGTTACTTCACCATGTCTGTGTGCTAACCTTGAGAATTTCACTGCAACTCTCTTCTCCTCAGTTCATCCCTCCTTAAGATGTGGGACAACACCATTATCTGTCCAAGTAAGTCATATAATAGTTTTAACTTAAAAAAAATAATAAAGACTCACTTTGTATGCTGTGATGGGGTCTACATAATCTAAAGTGCAGCTACTTATAAAAGTTCTGCGATTTTTAACCTTATATGGTCCTTTTGTTATGAAATGCGATGTAATTACCATTAAGAACACAGGTTGGAAAGCTTGGAAATGCATATAACAAGATTAGAGAAAGCAAACTGCTCTGAAAAAACAAGAAGCGTTGTAGTTTTTGTTAGACTCCTGGCAGTGAGACTGGCTTTGCTGCGTTGTCTTAATAGGTTTGTGGGGACTGAGTGACTTGTGACAGTCTTCTGATGTGTTCTTTGGAGATGAATGACGTACCTCAATGTTTAAAAGCATATCCTATATGCTGACTTAGCATGTGATCGTTTCAAAACATCCTTGATCACTCATTTCGATGGCCTTTCTGATGTGACTACATCTTATGAGTTATTTTTATAAGGGTCTTGAAAATTTGCCAGTCGGCTAATTGTGGTGGAAAACAGCCAAGAAGCAGGGCCAGATTCATAGTGTGGACTGTCTCTCCAGGATGTGAGTCATCTCCTTTCCCAATCCTTCCGACAACCTCCTTATAGTTGGAACACATACATTTCTGTTCATTCTGTGTGTGTGTGTGTTTGTGTGTGTGTGTGTGTGTGAATGTAGTGTGATGTGTTTATGACAACACTGTGCTCTAGATATGACTGAGCTCCTTACTAGATGTATACATTTTGTACTTATCTTCACAAAACATGTCATATTTTCCCATGATGACTCAGAAAAGAAAGAGAAATGGCATATTCCCTCATGTGAATTCGTATGTCAGACACTTGAGTGTCTGGTGCATTTCACGTTCTGGATAGGGACTGGACTTACAGGATGGAACAGAAGAAGGATTCTATCTTGAGGCACAAGTGAATTAGATTTTCAGGGAAGAGAAACTCTGAGCAGGACAATTTCTGACGGATGAGGCTATGGGAAAGGTGGCTCCATATGCCCAGTTTTACCATTCAGATGTTTTTGTGTCTTACTTTTTTCTTTTTCTATCATGGATATCTGTACCTTGCCAATAGCAGAACACTTGAAATTATTGTACAATTTCAATGTTCCTCACCTCTAAACCTGGCTCTCCCAAAAGGTTTTTTGGCACAATGGGATACAGGAAGAGTATTCAAACAATTCAAGTAGCACTCTGAGGTAGGACTCAATCATCAAATGATGCACAGATGACTAAGAAACTGGGAACTTGACAGTAATGAGGCAAGAGAATATCAAAGGAAGATATCAGAAGATACTGAGGTGTGAAAATTCTCCATGACAGTGTTTTGGTGGACTAGGCCAATGAAAAGAGAGCCAGTAGGTGAGGGAAGGGTGACAGATGTAAACTGAAATCTTTTACACTGACATAGTTTCTGACTTAATGTAGAAAAGCAAGAAAGCTCTACTTACCTTTGTTATTTCCTAAGCCTCCTGCAAATCCTTCACATCACTCTACCAGAGAAAGCTGAAATAATTTTTGGCTAAGAGTTATAATTAAAATTGAGGGGGCTGATCCTTATAAAGATGTTTCTGAGTTTTTGGGTGTGTGTGAAATATATCCCAGTTGTTCATCATAAACTAAAAATATTATATCCAAATGAATTTAGCATTTAGTACACCTAAGTTACTGGGGATGATAGTTTACCAACACAGGCCATTGCAAAACATCAGTATTTATTTATTTACTTATTCATTTGAGAGAGCTAGAGAGAAAGAGGAAAAGAGAGCGAGAGAGAATGGGTACGCCACGGCTTCCAGACACTGCAAACGAATTCCAGACGCATGTGCCACCTTGTGCATCTGGCTTATGTGGGGTCCTGGGGATTCGAACCAAGGTCCTTGGCTTTGCAGGCAAATGCCTTAACCACGAAGCCATCTCTCCAGCCCCCATGACATCGGTTTTTTACTCTTGGAACCATATAGCTGAGGGGACCTGATGCTCTTCTCCTTCCATGATGACAAATATCACTAGCCAGAGAAAAATAAAAATTTTAAATGTATCTGGGTGTGGTGGCACATGCCTTTTTAATCCCAGCACTCGGGAGGCAGAGGTAGGAGGATCAAGAAGAGTTCGAGGCCACCCTGAGACTACGTAGTAAATTCCAGGTTAGCCTGAGCTAGAGTGAAACCCTACCTCAAAAAACCAAAAACCAAAGAAAAAAATTTAAATATAGTTTCCAGAGAAGGCATATTACTTTTGCACCATGTAATGTTGAATCATGTAAAACCATTTTAAGTTGGGGGACACCATGTTCTTAAAAGTCTTGAAATTGGTTTGTCAGCAAAAGAAGGCCCCAATGACTGGTTGGTTAGGCAGGAGAAAGGAGCTGTGTTTACAACATGCACTTAAAATGGTATTAAGTTATGGCAGATACAACTTTGCTCCTATATTCATGTATGTGGCTAAACTGGTTAATTAGTCCGATGGTAATACCATCTGTTGAGTCCTCATCTTATGGCTGTGGCTTAGGCTGGACAGTGGCTGGTATTTGTAATTATATCATGAGTTCTAGAGTAGGCTATTTCAGATAGATAGACATATAGATGATAGGTAGATAAATGACAGATAGATAGATGAGAAATAGCTGACCACTGTGTTATCATTTCCTCAAGAGACATTTCAAACGTCTATTATCCAAGAAGATAGGTCACTGTCCTCTTTTGGGGATACAACCATGAATTTAGGGAAGATTAACCTCTGGAACTTTCCTGTTCCAGAAGTGGGCAAACTGCTTCTAGGAACAGAGCCTGAGAGGTATGAGAGTCAACTGTTGGCACACCCATGCTAGGAGGGGTAGCTGCCTCTAGCAGCTGCCTGAGGAAAAAGGAAACCAGAGAGAAGTTCAGTTTAAGCCATTAGTAAACCTGCTGCATCTTCTGTCACTGCTGCTCTGATGTCACTGCAGCTGTGGCCTCCTCTGCATACAGGCCCTCATTGGCACTTTTATTGAACAGTGAAAGACCAGTAATATGTGAACAAGTAGTACATTGCATGAGCAAAGGGTAGGGGACTTTCAACTTCGGATAATCCTTAAACCTTTGTTAAAGGAAGGGATTTAGGGTGTGACCTGCTGAATTCTGTTGATCTACAACACACATACACTATAATCACAACAGCAATCGCATGTAGCCCAGCTGTTGCCTTCAACAGATCTGTGGGTCCTCAGTCACTGAGCTCATTGTCTTCAGCGCTATGATCAGCACTTCTGACTTAGGTGTGTTAGAGTCGAGAATCCAACCAGGCCTCTGAGGAAAATGGGCAACAAGCATATCTTAAGATGAGTCAGCATCTCTAAACACTGCTTGTCAGTACTGGTCACCTGTGCTGTTCAGGCCAAAGGTACAGCAAGATAGAAGAAACCTAGTTACCGTGCTTTAAGTAGGTTGATTACACAGTTGTAAGATGAAATTTAGGGCAAGTTTCAAATAAGGAATTTAGCATCTCACTGATGCTGTGGTGGTTTGATTCAGGTGTCCCCCATAAACTTAGGTGTCCTGAATACTAGGTTTCCAGCTGATGGAGATTTGGGAATTAATGCCTCCTGGAGGGAGCATAGTGTTGGGAACGGGCTTATGGGTGTTATAGCCAGTTTTCCCTTGCCAGTGTTTGGCACACTCTCCTGTTGCTATTGTCTAGCTGATGTTGGCCAGGGGGTGATGTCTACCCTCTGATCATGCCATTGTTTTCCCTGCCATCATGGAGCTTCCCCATTGAGCCTGTAAGCCAAAATAAACCTCTTTTCCCACAAGCTGCTCTTGGTTGGGTGATTTCTATCAGCAATGCGAACTTGACTGCAACAGATGCTAAATCAGGAAAGTTATTTGTAAGGTCCATAATAAGTATTCCTACAATTCTTTTTCATAGTTCATTCCCATATTTCATTCTCATAGTTCATTTCTGCAGTTCATTTTTATAGTTCATCATCAAGGGCACCCGAGATAAACCAAAGGAATTGTTATTCTATCCAAGTCTACCTTGGTGAAGCAGTGAGTTTGTTGGACTTGTTTACAGGGTCATGGGTAAGGGATTACTTACAGGAGAATGAGTGTTCCTCAAATAACTACATTGTCGAAAAGTCCTGCCCTAACATGGATGATGACTTCCCCATGGCTGCATTGATAAAGTCCCCACTTCAAGTAACCTTATATATTTAAATATTCTTGTGACTTCTGAGTCCACATGCAGCTGAGCCCCAGGCAGACACCGGAAAGAGTGGCTGGAATCTCAGGTGAGGCAGTTTCTAATAGCCCTACCCACCTCCTTCTTCTATAAGGGGAGGTCAAAGCCAACAGGCTCAGCAGTGATGGTCTCTTTCTGGTAATCAGAGTTGTATTGTTTAATTAAGTTGGCGAGGCCTGTCGTGGCCTGGAGGCAGAATTCCAAACAATAGCAAGATGGACATATGGTAGATTAATCATAGCTGATATATAGAAAAAGAGGTGGATGGAAAACTAGGGGGACAGATGAAAGGATAGATGGATAAATAGATGAGAGATAGTAGGCATAGAGATGGAAAAGAAATGGATGGATAGATATATAGATGGCAGAAAACAGATAGATGGAGAAAATAGATAAAAGATAGGTATAGATAGATGATAGAAAAATTGATGAATGGAGTGATGGATAGATGGATAGATAGATTGATGCCTAGATGATAGATAGCAGATAGGAATCTCCTCAAAGGCATATCAAAGGAAAGAAGGAAATTTAAGATTTTTGTGATGTAATTCAGAAATGTAAATATAGAGGATATAGATATCCATGGTGACTCATCTCACCCAAGGAAGAAAATATTTGTGAATAAATATACAAATGTATGTGAATGCATACTTACTCCAATATTATATTAAAAAGAAAAGCATATCAATATCTCTCCATGAAACAATTGTTATTCTTAGTGGGTGCTAATTTATTTTATATATTTACCTAAATTTCCTTAGAATAAATTATCAAAAAAAAAATTCCTGTGCCAAAGTATATACACATGTTAATTAATTCAATGTTTAGTTCTTTTTTTTTTTTTTTTTTGCATTTTTCAACTTAGGGTTTCACTCTAGCTCAGGTGACTTGGAATTCTGTATGGAGTCTCAGGGTGGCCTCGAACTCGTGGCGATCCTCCTACCTCTGTATCCCTAGTTCTGGGATTAAAGGTGTGTGCCACCACACCCAGCTTTAAAAATATATTAGTTATTCATTTATTTGCAAGAGAGAGTGAGAGAGAGGGTGTGTTCCAGGGCCTCTAGCCACTGCAAATGATCTCTAGATGCATGCGCCCCCTTGTGCATCTGGCTTACCTGGATTCTGGGGAATTATACCTGGATCCTTTGGCTTTACAGGCAAGCACCTTAACTACTAAGCCATCTCTCCAGCCCCTGAATTCAATATGTTTTTCAGTTTACATGCTACCACCAAATTCAAAACATTTTAATCAGTTGAATGATTAATATTTAAAATTTATACTTCCACTGAAAAAATGAAAGTTACTAGTCTTCATCTGTAATTTTTAATTCCACTCTTATAAGCATTTCTTTCTCTGCATAGTATTTATTTCTTTGATTATTCATATGTTTATGTATTTAATATATTTACTGTTTCATTTATTTTCATTTCTCTTTTATTGTGTTTTAATGTCCTAAGAGCATTTTGCATATGTGTGTTTTATAGGTTATTCATATATTCATACATATTGCAAATACTTTAAAATATTTTATTCACTTATTTATTTGCAGAGACAGAAAAGGAGAGAGAGAGAGAGAGAGAGAGAGAGAGAGAGAGAGAATATGAAT
Source organism: Dipus sagitta (assembly GCA_036346955.1). Classification (NCBI taxonomy): domain Eukaryota; kingdom Metazoa; phylum Chordata; class Mammalia; order Rodentia; family Dipodidae; genus Dipus; species Dipus sagitta. The sequence continues at coordinate 89,115,905 of CM070781.1, read as the reverse complement.
GGGTGTGCCAGAGCCTCCAGCTTCTGCAAATGAACTCCAGATTTATGTGCCATGCCACTATGTACGTCTGGCTTTATGTGGTTACTGGGGCATCAACCTGTGTAGTTAGGCTTTGTAGGCAAGCACCTTTTAAGAGTTGAGCCATCTACCCAGCCCTGCAAATATATTTGACAATTTGATGTCAGCAATTAATTATATCCTCTTTCCTAATATTATAGGTAATTACACTCAAGAACCTGGTACTTTTGGCTCTGGTGTGATCTGCCTAGATTGTCCTCACCATGATATTATACAAAATGAATATTAATTTTTCTCCTTATAGCATCAGTATGGCCTAATTTCTTCATCTGTAATTCTTCAATCTTGACAAAATTTATAATGGCAACACGTATCAATCTAGTCCCGCCATATTCCCAATACTACTTTTAAGAGTGTCTTCATTATATTCTAAAATTTTTCACATGACTCTGTTTCAGACATGTCTGTTCTTACCCCAAAACACACTGTCCAACTATGATATTATTCTGTGATAGATGCTTTTTCCATTTTATGTGTTTATCCCATACTTTTTATTAACAAGAAACCATAATACCAAACAATACCAATACAAAGGCCTTCATGATTCTGTTGTAAGAGGGAGAAGCAGAAGTATGAAGGATACATTTGGTTGATATCTGGAGGATTCCAATTCTAATATCCAATACTGATATCCATTCTGACTCGAGTACAGACCCCCTGACCTGTGCTGATGCACTTCATCCCATAACAACCACTGCTTGGCAGATTTGGAAAGCATTTTGCCTACAGAAATTAGAAAACATTTATGTCAATAAGGCACAAGGAGATCTAGCTACAGTGTGTGCTCACACCTTTACTTTCATGCCACATGAATGGTAAGAGAAGATTTCTGTCCCCAAAAGGCTATAAAAACCATGTTGCATGCCACATGTGAGATGGTTCAGGCTAGATCTTGGAAATTCGCTATTCTCACCATTTCTGTTTACTCAAACATTATGACACAAAGAAGAAAACCAGACTTAAAGAACTGGAGACACACATCTTACCTGTTCTCCAAGGGTGGATATATTTGTCATTTGCTTTGAACTCACCTTCTACTAATCTTGTCATTAAAAAAAATTCCAAAGGCAGATAATACAGTATAGTTCTAACACAAGGTGACTCAACAAAACTGTCTTTCAAAATTGCAGTTCCTGCTACCTCAGATTAATTCATTTAAGTTTAATTTACATAGAAGCTAAAAGCCATGTTAGGATATTTCTGAAATGTTGTTTATTTCCCTACTTCAATAGTTTGAGGTAGAAAATATTTCTGTGAGTGTGTATGTGTGTGTAATTAACATTTTCAGTGCAAAATTAGTTTTTTAAAAATATGTGTGTATGTGTAAGTGATGTGTGTGTGTGTGTGTGTGTGTGTGTGTGTGTATGAGTGTGCACATGCCATGGTGGGTGTGTGGAGGTCAGAGGGCAATTTTGAGTGTAGATCTTCTTCTTCCACCTTGCTTAAGGTCTCTCATTGTTGTTTGCCACTGCATTCACTAGGCTAGCTAGCCCATGAGCTTCCAGAGTCTCCTAACCCTGCATCCCATAGCACTATATGAGATATGGGGTACAGATGCTTGTTTCTGTGGTTCTGCTCTAAGTGGGCCCAGGAGATCTAAGATTGGGCCATTCATACTTGCCCAGCAGGTTTTCCTACCCAACTAGCCATCCTCCACCCCCACCTCCCAGCAAAGCTACTCCATTGTGCTCTTCAGTTTTATTTGGTCAACATATTACTCCTCATGACTTCTGTGGTTTGGTTTCCTAGAGACCCACAGAACCCACCTACCCTTTTTGACAAATCAGCCCTTTAAAGAGTAAGAGCCAAAGGATCTCTGAGCTAACCATGTCCATTCTGCAGTGGGCCCTTGAGGGATGTAGTTCTTAGAACCTCCCAGGCCTTTCCTATGTGTCACTCTGGTCCTCACACCAAACGCAGAGGCTGGCTCATATTCCACCACCTAGCGTCAATGACATAAATTATTTTACAGTATCTGTTTGTATTTTCTTTGTGCTCTTTGTACTCGCAGTGTCTAACCTCTCATACAACATGTGCACAGCACAAGCTTATCCAAACGTGAAGCTGTAAAGGGATCACTCACAGCTTATGCTCTTGCACAACCATTTCAGCAAGGACAGGACTAGACTCGGGTTGCTTTCTTGCCACAGTGAAATCCATTTGCATATATGCACACATCCCTTGAAGTGTGGAAGAGAAATTAGCCTTGGACCAGCTCAATGCATTTTTGGCTTATACATTGCACACGCAGCTTCAAGGGTTATAAGGATTTATGATTTTCTTGTTCTTTTGCTACAGTTCTAGGATCCAAAGTTGAGGGTTGGTTTGTGACAGCTGTCCCTATTTCTGGAAGGAAGATTTCATGCGGAAAGTTCCTGCATGGTCCTGGTGCACAGACATTGGGCTTTTTAGATGTGTAGGTGCTTAAGTGGTGGGTCTGTTTGGGTAATGACCTGAAAACCTGTTGCTCCACTGCAGATTGCTTTCGTCAGTGTTGCTGTCATGGCTACAGACATTTTCTGTTGGATTTGGCCTCCACAAATGTTCTTCCTCCCAAACCAAAAGCTAATTTTGGCTTGATTGTACGAATATCTACTCACTGTTTTCAATTCTGACTTTATTCTAGCCTCAAGTAATAATCAGAAGGAAGTAAGTTATTTATTTTTTTTTAATTTTTAAGTGGGCATACAGAGTTTCTAGGTATCAATTCATTCTGGCATTTTGAAATACAACTTGCTCTTGTTGAATCTCATCACCTATAACATCCCTATCCGTTCCCTCTCCCTAGTTCTACTCCCCTCTCCAGTGTCTCCCATACTTCTGCTCTTTGTAGTCTCTTTGGTCATGGTTCTACTTTTATAGATTTTATCCACATTTGCCTCTCATATATACATACATGCAGAGATTATAAGCTATGACTCACAAATCAGAGAGAACATGATTTTGGTCTTTCTGAGTTTGGTTCACTTAACTTAATATGATCTTTCAAGTTCCATCCATTTTCCTAAAAGTTTCATAATCATAATTTTATTTTTTTCCTGTACTGCTGCATAGAATTCCATTGTGTATATGCACCACATCTTTGTTATCCATGTATATAGGCTAATTTCAATTCTTGGCTATTGTAAACAGAACAACAATAATCATAGATGTGAAGGCATTTCTGTAGTAGAGTGTGGAGTCCTCCCCTATGGTAATAATTTTTTTAACCTTTGACTCAATTATTTATTTTTCCTAGTGTTTGTTTCATTAGAGTCAAACACAGGTCCATTGATTTTATTAGTAGCCCCTTTCATTACTAATCCATGAATTGTCTAAGTCTTCCTTCCTCTATTTCTAAAGTTCTACCCTAGCTTTTTAGTCTGTTTCTTCATATAAGCTTTCTTTTTCATATCACTGAAATTAGGCTGTCTACCTTATTTAACCTCATAATGCCCACATAAAGTAAGTGTGATTTTTCATTCTAGAGTGGTCTGTAATTCTTTCCTGGGTCATGAAAAATTAGCCTCAATACCAGTCAAAATCACAGAAGCAAGTGATGGAGTCAGGATTCCTAAAGGGAAAATTCAAGAGTGACAATTTGTTTGAAATAGTTAGGGAAGGGTGTGGTGGGTAGATGTATTGAACGTGTATTTGCATATAAAGTAACTTTCTCCATGGAGCATAGTTTTCTTGAGAGTAAGAGGTGGTAAAGATTACTGTAGCAAGAAAACCCACTTTAGCTAACCCATCACCTTGTACCTTCACCATTGTTAAATAATTCTAGAGAATTCCTTGTGAGTTCCTAGTAGACCTCCCTCTACTCTTCCTTCCACAGGGTGCCCTCGTTATATCACAAAACTGCTATAACAATTTTCTTCTCATTGCTGGAACAAAGCACTTGAAGCAACTTAGGGGAGGAAAGAGTTCGTTTAAACTTACTGTTTAGAGAAGATGTTTCATCATGGGGGAGAAATCATAGTACAGCCAGCAGCTGGGGTGTCACATCTTGTCACAGTTCTCTGAACATTCAATGGGCTGGACTCCAAAAGTCTCAACGTCCACCCTAGTGACATGCCTCCTCCAGCAAGGCTGTACTTTTCAGAGGCTATACCAGCTGGGGATTGAGTATATGAGGCTTAATCACAAACACTTGAGGCTATCGGGGATATTTTCCATTGAAAACCACCACAACAGGGATGACAAGGGGGACTTAACAATGGAATGGAAGTCGGAATAAAGGCAAGTTAGCTAGAAAGGAGATATAAAGGGAATAGAAAGGGAGGGAGGGGGGCTTAATAGGATGGCATTGCATATATGTAAGTAGAAGAACCGATTAATCGGGGTGAAAAGGCCTAAGTGAGGTCAGGGGAAGAGACTGAGTAAAGGAAAAGTAGAGGGAGGGCTAATCAAACTCTAAGAGGATATAAATAAGTCATATGAAAACCTACTTTTTTTGACAGTGGAACAAACAGGAGCCATAGATTGTCTCTAGAAAGTTTTCAGTACCACAGATGGGTACTTTCCAGTGAGTTGTTGGTCAGGGAGGTCTTGATGCCCTGAAAACATTGCAGGCCATTGCTGAGGATCTTGGTTTCCCACCAGGAATAGATGGTAAGATTCTATTGCTCACATACTTGGGCTGCAAGATCACTGAGAAACCCTGCTGGAGCTGAGTTGAAAACCTCCTCCATGTAGACCAGCTGACTGAAAGCTAGAAAAAGCCACATTGCATGCAGTTCAATGAGAGAGAAATCACTAGTGAAGATTCCCAACAGTGGACACTGCAACCCTTAGATTTGGCCAGTCAGGCTAAATGAGCCAATGGGTACGACAGTGGCACATATGTTATGGGGGAAACCAACCACCCTCTAATTTGACTAGAGGCTTGCTCCACAGGAGGGAATACATCCTTGATACTGAAAACCTACAACAGGGGTAGTCATGAGCCCCTGAGTCATAATCTCTGATGGTGTCTGGCTAAATGTGTGTACTATGCTCACCAAACTACCCAGTAAGCACTTCTCTTAATGTTCATACCCGTATATTAATGCTATTCTCACTTTTGGTTAGAGAACCTTCTCTTTTCAGATGGCATTGACTTTGGGATGACTCAGAAGGCACCATGATGCTGAGAAGTGACAGAGGAGTGCTCAGCACTGAAATGTCTCAATCACAGCTTTCATGGCTTAGGGTCCATTGTAGAAGAGGTTGCAGAAAGAATGTAAGAGCCAAAGGAAGGGTAGGACTCCTTAAAATGTGCTCCTCCAGACACAAAATGGCCTGGATATCCATTACCTCACAGTGCCTGACACTATCTACACAAGACTATCATAACAGGAGGAAAAGATGATGACATCAAAATAAAAGAGAGATTGATTGACAGGGTGAGGGGATATGATGGAGAGTGGAGTTACAAAAGTGAAAGTGGGGGGAACGGAGGAAATCACCATGGGATATTGTTTACAATAATGAAAGTTGGCAATAATAATAATTAAAAAAGAATCCAGTTGGCACCTTGCCTGGGAAGAAACATCGCAGGAGGAAGGGCAGTGATGTTAAAATTAAAAAAAAAATCTTCTTTAGGCTTTTCTTTCCTGATTTGTGCATGTGTACTTTCTGAATGACCACATTATAATAAATCTCAGGTCCAAAGATGTTCTGGACAATGGAGTGTAAATATCATAAGTAGCACCAAGTCTTGCACACCAATGTGGTCATCACTGTTTACAGTAATTTGATAGATCCACCTATTATGATTCCATTATAGCATTAAATGCCCTGAGAAAAAAAAGTCTCTCAGGATAGCTTTTCAGGTGAATGCTGTCCATATGACAGTATGTATGGGCTCCTAAGAATCCCAGCTGCCCTTCTAATGTGCTTTAGAATTTAGAAACTCAGGCATATTTCATTCCCCAATTAAATTAGAATCTTAAAATGCTAATGCATTTCCCTTGGGCATCTAATTAATTTCCATAATGTAGTTTACTTATAGTATACTCTGAATATCTAGGTAGGAGCTGTCTGAGTCAATTTTGTTGAGGTGCTAAATAGTCTATGCAAAAAATAAATAAATAAATAAAAAGGAAGGAAAAGAAGAAGAAATACTGTTCTGTGTTCCCCTGGGCTTGTGTTTCAATCTTCATACCATTAATGCGTTCAGACAGTTTGATGAAGTCAGATGTAAGAGTGACGAAGGTCAGAGTTACATGTAGTTTCTTCCTGATCTGCGCAAACTGACAGAATGCTGCTGTACCTGCCCACTGGGGTAGAATTCCGGAGGTAGTCAAGGCTTACAGGCCTGCTTCCTTGTTAAAGATGGGATAGAAGCACACACTGAGGTCTTTATTGCATAGTTTTACATATTATTACTTTTTTAAAAAAAAATTAGGGTATAAAGTAATGGGTCCTGTCATGGCATCTTCACTCATATTTTGTTTTGTGATCCTTCTCCAATGCTCTGCTCCCCTGTCTCCATGCCCTACTCCCTCTGGTCCCCTTCTTTTGCACACTAGTCACCTTTATGCTTCATGTCACATGTATTCTATTGTCCTCTTTCCCTCTCTTAAGATCCACTTTCTAGTTTCATAACCTATACACACACACACATATATATATATATGCATATAATATAATAAAGCATTATATAATATTAGGTATTTTGTTACAGCAATAGAAGCTGACTAACACATAGCAATTCATCAGTGGGCTATATAGTGCAAAAGATACTATTCAATAAGTTGCATTTACCTAGAGCTATTAATTTGCTTGCTCTGTGTGTGGTATGAGGATGTGTGTGTGTATGTGTGTGTGTATGCAGCTGCCCATGCATGTGTATGTGGAGGCCAGAGGATAACCTTGGATGTCCTTCATAAGGTACTGTCAATCATTTTTCAGACAGGATTTCTTACTGGCCTGGAATTGCTGGCAGACCAGCAAGCCCCGGGGATCCTTCTGCCACTGCTTCCCCAGCACTGTGTGGTTTATAACCACACACTACCAGGCTCAGCATTTTTACGTGGGTTCTAGGGATCAGACTCAGGTCCTCATGCCTGTGAAGCAAGCGCTTTAATGACTAAGCTATTTCTCCAGCCCAGTGTCCTTGCTTTCTAAAATAGTAAATCTCAGCAATAGATTATCACTAGTGTGAAATAAGCAAGGTGGGCATGACATGAGCTGTCACTGGACCCTGGCATGTGACATGTTGAGTATTCACAAGGACATGACACAGCGAAGACGATGGCCTGAGTCTCAGGGTGTTGGGACCACTGTGTTCCCTCCCCACCCCCGATCTCCAGCCGGCTCTGCTGCCTTTTGTTCTTTGTGAGTAAGTTCTGACTCTTCAAAAGGGATTAAAAACTCTATTGTTCACAAAATTGTCTATATTCAAGGTTAGTATTATCCCAATTATGTTATGCAATGCCATTTAAAGTCTGGGTGTATACTTGTGAGTGGACGGGCAGGAAGAATTGAAGTAGGATACACAGTCTACAGTTCAACTGAGGGTGTACCGAGTTGAACTTTATCTTCAGTTACCACGTGTATATTTCAGAAGATACTTTATCCTTGATGTACTCATGGAGCGAGGAGCTGTGAAGTTCCTGAGATCTCCTTGGCAGTGTCATAGGTGTGATGTGACTCCAGAGAAACCAAGCAAGGGTAACATTTCAGTGACCATACAGTCTCATCCAGGAAAAAAAAAAAAAAAAAAAACTTGATTCCTATTTTCATTTTTGAGATATTAAATATAAAATAAAAATAAATAAATAAATTCCATTATGGTCATTGTGAACTCTTAGATAGTGATTTCACCGTGGGTGTGGGAACCAGCTGCTCACTGGGAAAGAGCCCAGAGGCCTAACTCGCTGCTCCCGAGTCTGTGCAGTGATGACCTTTGCACCCGAGATTTTAAGTCACTTCCTGAGAATGGCTATTATATTTTTAGTCCAAGCCTGGGTTCAAGGGAAGAGCAGTCAGAACTAAAAATAGAATACAGGGTCCAGGAAGTTGTATTATACATGTGAAAGAAAGACAAATGACAATTGGTACCTGGGGTTGAAAATCTTTTCAGTGTAATAGATTCTGAAATTGGGGAAGATGCTTAATCTTAAAAATAAGTACTGAGAACGACTAAGGCAGCTGGGGTCATATCTTTCCATAGAAATTCCAACCAGAATAAAAGAAGTCCTTACTAATTTATATCTGCAAGTCACTGGAACGTGTCTCTCATTCCCATTTCTGGTGCATAATTGGCAGCACATACGACGCTGTCCAAAAACTGTAGCTGAAAGAACAGAATATTCATTCCAGTCTTAATGTACTTTGCCAGGGCTCAGAGGTGATTCTAGGTCACCAGTCCGAAGCCAAATAACTCCCCACTATAGAAACATTGCTTCATGTGTTGGGAAGGGAGGGTGGGGGATGGGCTCTATAAAGCTCCACACTCTACTCAGAGCTCTTCCAAGAGTCATTACTTCCAAGTTAGATTTCGTTCTATATTACTTTCCAGAAGGCTGGAGTGCAAGTTGGCCCACTAATGGCAACTCATTTAGTGGAATGACAGTTGTTTGATGCTCGCAGGGAATGAAGCCGCATTCTCTGTGATGGCATCCGCTCTCTCCGCAGCCTCACTGCAGAAGAGCTTCCCCGTAATGAGTTGGAATAAAGCGTGGGCTACTAATGAAGGGATATATCTCGCAATCACGTAAAAGCCCCAGAAAGCACGGAGCGCCAAAGAAACCCTGGAGAAATTACAAGATGCTTCACTGTGCTCTGCTAAGGACAGCTATGACCGTCAAGCTCAGGGGCAGCGCACAGTGGGGCTCCTGACACAGGAGAGTCCACATCAATCCTTATTTACATCCGCTTAAGAATTCACAGGAGCGGGTGTCACGGGCAACAGGGCTCCTTTGGGCTGCCCATCTGCGTGGAAGTAGGCTGGTACACATAACATTTGTGTGATGTAGAATTTTCACAGCAGTCGGTGTGGATCCTGATAAGTTTTATGTAAACTTTAATAAAAATGAAAAAAGGGGGGATTCTATAAATTCATTTTGGCTTCCGCTTTTAATTTTTTAAAGGAACTTTTGAATACCAATTTGATTTACTATTTCTTTCTTCCCTCCCCTTTCCTTCTTCCTTCCTTCCCTTTCTTCCTTCTTTTCTTTCTCCTCCTCCTATAATCTATTATCTATCTATCTATCTATCTATCTATCTATCTATCTATCTATCATCTATCTATGTATATATCTTTATCTCCATTTCTCACTTCCTTTCTTCATAGGAACAGGCCTGGAGACAGAAGCATAGCAGTTACTGACAGTACTGTTGAGGGTCTCACGATGGTGACTTGGTTTACACGCAGGGTCCTGTTTGCTTCGGCTGCTTAGAACATCATGATTACAAGGAATCGTAAAAGAAAAATTTTCATTCAGATTTTGTATTTCATTGTAGTATAATTTATGCAGGAATTTATCTTGGAAAAAAGTGTTGCTTCCTTTTTTTTTTTTTTTTTTTTTTAAAGAAAGACTTCAGGTTCCTTTTTATAGCCACACTCAGTTGGCTCCATGAGCGGACCCACGTGAACACGTTCTGAGAGATGCTACTGTTGAGAAAGAAACAAATTCAATATACAATCAGGAAACATCATTCTCTGCCAATCTGACAGAAAGGACAGGGTGGCTCAATGTGCCAGAGCTCCATTAGCATTAAAAAGGTCCACAGTGCCTCTTTGGGCCCTTCATTACTTTTCTTCCTCTGAGCTCTCATTCATAAACCTGAGAAAATGGTGTTCTTCTGTCTTATGCTGACTCATTCTTACTCTAAGGCAAAATAGTTCTCAACGTGTTTAAAACCAATGATATGATGCAGTCCCTTACTAATAGGGCTATATCTTTCCTATGGGGAGTCACCACAGAGCCTTTCTGCTTTGTATGTCCTGCTGGGAAATCTTACCTTGACTTAACATGTGGAGACAAATTCGTTACTTGACTAGGATGGAAACAGTGAGGGAATAAAGTTGCTATAGAGTGCTGTGGTGTTCCTTACAGAATACCTTTCTTAAGGGTGGAACTTGTGTGTTGTGTCATCTCTTGTTACAATAGTTCTCAGAAAACCATTGAGTCTGATCTGGTCATAGGAGCTTATGAGTGAGGACTATGTTTTCTTTTTGTATGTTTGCTTTGTTTTGAAACAGCATGTGTGTCTCAAGCTGGTTTTAAATCTGCTATCTAGCTATGTAGCCTTGGATAACCTTGAGCTTCTGATCCTCCAGCCTCTGCTTCCCGTGTGTTGGGGTTTCAGGGTGTACCTCCATGCCCAGTATTGTATGTTGCTGGGGGTGAAACCTAGGACACTACCAGCTCGGCTAAATCCGTACCCATAACAGGGTCTTTTCACATATTCCTTAGGCCTCGCCTCCTTCTTTGTGCTTCTTTGTCAGCACTTATATTTTAAGTGTCTTTGTGTCCTTTTTTTTTTTTTGCTGCTAAGCTCAGTGAGATTAGTGATTACTTGTTTTGCACTCAGTCTTATCTTGGATACATAACATATTTCCTGGAACTTATGTAAGCACATAATAAACTCTTCCTGAATGAATTTATAAATTAATTATTAAATGATTTGGTTACAAAACTTCCTAGAAATTGCCAATCAATAATTTCAGCAATGTTCATGCATAATGAACCTTTTCATACCTTAGATTTAGATACACAGACTCTGCCTGTAGAACAAGACTTTGTGGTGCTTTTACTTGTATGTAAAAAGAAGAGGAAAACAGAAGAAGATCATATGTTAGTTGTTATTTTTTAAAGGCTCAGAGTTACATTGGTAGGTTTTTCCTGTTTATCATATAAGTGGTTAGGCAGCTTTGTAGTTTTCGCTGGGTGGCACATCCTGACAGGGAGAAGCTGTGCCAGGATCCCATTTCATTTGTCGCCAATAGACAAATCCAGTGTGAGAGGGCTTGCCTGCTGAGAACACGCCGGCCTGTGTCTTGAGGCAGGTGAGGTGACTTGACTCTCAAAGAAGCTAGGACTGGAGTGATTAACAGAAGTGATTATCAGGGTTACCCAGAGTCATTAAGAACGGTGTCTCTGGCTGCTTCTCTGAGTATGTTGTTTTTCCTGACTCCTTGCGCTCCAGCCACACTGAATTTGTACTTTACCCTGAATGCTGGCCCAGTCACCATCCCCCCCCCCACTTTCACTTCTTTTCCTAACTTGAAACAGAACATAAATTTGATAGATATCAAAGGGTCAGTATTGTGCGCTACTTCATTTGTATTACCTTATGGATATTCTATATCCTCTTTGGTAGGTGTTCTGATTTATCCTCAATTTTATCTTTCTTGTCAAAATTCATATTGGATAACTCTCCTGAGATTCACCACTGCTTTCACGGTCTTGCACTGACCCAACTGCATTTCTCAATCTCTCTCTCTCTCTCTCATTTGTCAGAGGGTTTCATGTATTCCAGGCTGGGTGAAGATAACCTTGAACTTGAACTTCTGATACTCCTGCTTCCACGTCCCAGGTGCTGGGATTACAGGGGCTCACCAGCACATCCAGTGTCCTTCTCACTTCTGACCCACCAGTGCTTTTTTTATTCCTTCCTGTGTCAGTGCTTATATAATAAAGATGCAATTTCTCTATTCAAATAAAAACAAAGGCTTTGTACTAACTTTGCTCTATTTTACAACATTTGTTTTATTAGGAATAATCTGGTCTTCTTTGCCTCTATTTCTCATTTGAATTTGAGCTGTCTTTACAACGTCACCAAGATGCTCTTCCAAATTAAAAAAAAAAAAATTCCTTAGTCTTCTTACTCTTTGAGGTCTTAGTGTACATGGTACCATTCTCATTGCTATAACAGAACACTTGACAAAAAATAAGTTAAGGGAAGAAGAATTTGAGTTACAGTTTAAGAGGTCAGCATCCACATGGAGGGAACGCATGTAAAGTTCATGACAGTGGGGACATGAAATTCTGACTTCTAACATCTGGGGAAACCAGGAAGCAGAGAAAATTTTATGTTGACATGTCTTTGTTCCTTTTTATTAGGGTTAGGACACCAGGCCATGGGATGGTGCCACCCACTTCTAGGGTGGGTCTTTCCTCCTCAGTTAAACCTGTTTGGAAACACCTTCACAGATCTGCTCTGAGGGGCGTCTCTAGGTGACTCTAAATCCAATAAAACTGACAATGAAGGTTAACCATCACACAGTGTTATTATCTCTTAATTCCGCTGACAGCTTCAGCCTTTTGCCAAGTCCATTCCTTGGTCTAGAGTAGCTCAACTTTCTCTTGTTTTTTTTTTTTTTTTCTATTAGTTTTTTACCAGTAACTCCTCTATCTTTTTCAGACCTTCAGTCTGCAAACTTTAATTTTTGGCCTTCTGCTCTTAAAGATCAGAAATCCAAGGAAAATGGTGCAAGTGTATGATAAAATTCACGTGATGAAGAATGGCATTAAATAATGTAATATACAAAAAGCATGATACATGAATATTTGAGGGTGATGCATGTTTGATTTTAGTAGTATAAATATACATTAGTTCAAATGATGTATGAAGTTTTATGAATGTGTTTGCTTTTGAATATTGCTTGTAATTTCTAGTATTCAAAGTATTAAACACTCACTGAATGAAAGAGAAAAAAAATGTTTCTTTTGCAAGCTTCCTTTCTCTATTTCTGCTTTAACTCTTCATCTGGAAATAATATGCTTCCAGTTTCTAAATGTTTGCCAAATATCTCTATGAAGCTATATAGCATTTTAGGTCAAATAATATCCAAGAAAGCATCCGAAGTTAGTTTCCTCAAAACTGAGACTGTAATAAACTATCTTGCAATTTTATTCTTTTCCTTCATCCCCTCGTCATCATTTGGAGATGTGTCATGAATGGTCCTCAAAGTTCAAATGCTTATAACTAATGACAAAGCCCAGTGTGCATTCATATGGTTTTCCTCTCTGCAGTCAGACTTCACAGTTCATGTGTAAATTTAACTTTATCCTATCTCTATCTTCTCTCTCACACCTTCCATTTTCTAGAACAATATCTTTCTTAACTTTCTGTCACATTAAAAAAAAAATCTTCGGGCTGGAGAGATGGCTTAGCACTTAAGCGCTTGCCTGTGAAGGGTAAGGACCACAGTTCGAGGCTCGATTCCCCAGGACCCATGTTAGCCAGATGCACAAGGGAGCGCACGCGTCTGGAGTTTGTTTGCAGTGGCTGGAGGCCCTGGTGCACCCATTCTCTCTCCCTCTCTCTCTCTTTCCCTCTTTCTCTGCCTGTCACTCTCAAATAAATAAATAATAAAAAAATTTTTTTTAAAATCTTACCATTCTCTAAGTCCTTTTTCTCATTGAATCACTGTACTATCCAACTGGGTTCTTCCACTATAAATCTGCTATGAAAGAGTATTCAAGGTTCATTTATTAATTCACAAAAATACTCTCAATAATTGTGCTGTCCTTCTTTTTACCACCTACAATATGTTCCTGCCTTAAAAAAATTTACCATATACAGGAAAGTTAATCATATCATATCACCTCAACAAATATACAAAACACCTTGAAAGCCATTAGGTAAATAAAGATGAAGATGATGTTACTCAGTTGAGAAGACATCAATTGGTAACAGACTTGACTAGCTTCTCAGACTGGCTTCTGTCTCCACAGTTTATAGTGAGTATGTATGTGAATGGAATTTCAGGACTATTTTATTATCCTATGGTGCTGTGCAATTTATTTTAGTGTTTTCTATTATGTTATGAATTTTTATTTGATAAGTTCTTCCATAGGAATGAAAATTGTAATGTCTACCAATTGTCTTGACTATATTTCACAGTAGGAATAAAATCAAAACCAAAAGAAAATTATTGTAACAGTGTTGGAGAGATGGCTCAGCAGTTAATGGTGCTTGCTTGTAAAGCCTGATGTCCAGGGTTTGGTTCCCTAGTACCCACAGAAAGCTAGATGCACAAAGTGGAACACTTTGTGTCTGTAGTTTGTTTATAGCAGCAAGGGGGCCCTGGTGTACCCATTCTTTCTCTCTCAGGTAAATAAAAATTTTAAAAAGTACTGTAACCATAATGAATGATTTTCGTTATAGACAATATGGCTGTTGATGTTGAGACAGTGATCTCATAAGTAACAACATATTTCAGCAAAACAAGTTGCAGGGGAACCATTTAACATTGGCTTATGGTTCAGGGATTTCAGCCTACCGCACTTTACCTCCACTACTTAGGAACTATGGTAAGGTAGAACCTTGTGGTGGCAGCCTGCAGCATGCAAATAAACACTACTTACTCCATGACAGTCAGTTATCTGAAGTTGAGAGGAAGGAGCCAGGGACTAAGCACACCTTTCATGAAATGGCCTCATTTGCAGATTCTTCACACTAATCCTCACTTAATACTTTCAATTATTTCCCAATAACCCAACCAAATTATGAATCCATCAATGGATAAAATCAGTGATTTAGGTTAGAGCCTTCAGCATCCAGTTCTCAGTAGTCTTAACCTATGAACATTGTGTGGAAAAGAAGCATTGAAACACTCCTGAGCCTTGGGGGGTACATATAATATCCAAATTATAATAGTACAGGTAATCTCTCAATCACTACAGTATTTTAATATATATATAATTATTAAGTATATATGTTTTACTAATTATATGTAATCAAGAAAACATAATTACACACACATATCTATTTTTGCTTAAGATACCTTAAATGCGATCCTGTTGGAATATCTGTTAACAAGTTTCTGTATTCCTTTCTGATTTCACTTCATATTTTTTATATTTTGCCTGAATTCATGCATTCATGGAATTTGTTCTCTGAAACTATAGAAATAGCATTGTGTTGTATGTTCTTGCATATGCCGTAAGTCTTCTGTGCTTCTCTGTTCTTTATAACATGATATAAGGAGAGAGTTCAATAAGGTCTAAGGATTTAAGCCAAAGGTGTACCTTCCCCTGGTAACAGGCCAGCTGCCCATGAACTCTTCCCAGCTTGAAGCTCACTGCCACACACTGCTGTATGGCATTGGATCTAAAGCTGTTAACCAGTAGGAAATAAATAAGGCTCACTGTTTTGAGGTTTGAAAAGAAAGTCAGAATTGGCTCCATGTAGGAGAGTTTCCTTAATTCCTTAATGTTATTCAGACTTAAATCCCAGACTATTGTTTTTGTTTTTTTTTAATCTGACTATCCAAACAACCTTATGCTGAGAAGAAAGCATGCAGCCATTTCAGTGTTTAGAAATGCAAGAAATGTGATCTTTTCCCTTTCACATTTCTGTCACATCAGCCATCTTCTTGGGCTGTCAGTCCCTGTCCTAATACTTAGAAACCCTGTTTAATCTTCACTCCTCAGACCAAGTGCCTCAGAAATTCTGAGGACTCTGAATAATTTTAAGCCAAGAAGAAAAGGCTTGGATTGACTAACACCTGGCTTCTTTTAATTGTGGATAAAATACTTTCCAACTTTAAAATTTCTTTGCCTTCCCACTGTTTTTTTTTGCTTGCCTTCCTGTATTATTTATGTGTTTTAATTTCTATTTTGGTTCTCATTGGGGGACTATTTTTAGATGAACTTAGTTTTGTTTTTATTTCTACTAAGTATAATTTTCTAATTATTCAAGAACAAATATCTCTTCATAGAATATAGCTCAGTTGGAATACTTACTTGACAAACATGAAGCCCTGGGTTCAATGCCACATACTAAATAATTTAAAAAAAATAACCAAATAAACCACAAGGAAACAAACATAAAATTTCTTTATCATTTACAGTGACTATTTCTCAACTTAGTCTCTAAGTGAAGTTAAATATCTATCAGTATCCATTATCCATCTATTCTTTCATTTTTTACTTATTTATTCATTTATTCTTGGCTATTTTTTAAAAAATATTTTATTTACTTATTTATTCAAGAGAAAGAGGCAGATAGAGAGAGAATGGGCATGGTAGGGCCTCAAACCACTGCAAACGAACACCAGACATTTGCACCACTTTGTGCATCTGGCTTACGTGGGTACTGGGAAATTGAACCTGGGTCCTTATGCTTCACAGGCAAGCACCGTAAGTGCTAGGCCATCTCTCCAGCCCCACATTTATTTTTTTAATAATTAAGAGCAATCATTGATGAACATACGAGTGTTTGGACTGTCAATGAGTCAAGTGCCATGTATACTTTGATCGTTGTATTCATTTTCATCAAATCATATTTTTGATACTTTTGAATTTGTTTTCTGACTTTATGTTGTAGCTGAGTAGTTTATCACTATGTTTTCCCTAAGAACTGGCTTGTGAATGCCAGTCTTAAGAACAGAAGTGCTAGCTCTGACATTTTACATGTGTTTGCTTATGGTCTGAAAATCATTCAATTATTTTTTTTGTGGGGTCAGTTTCCTCTAGTTGATAATTTCTAGCTTTAATGCATTGTGGTCAGATATGATGCAGGATGTTATATCAAGTTTTCCACAATTTATGGAGGCATGCTTTATGCCCTAATATATGATCTGTTTTGGAGAAGGTTCCATGGGTTACTGAGAAGAATGTATATTCTGTAGAATTGGGGTAGAATGTTCTCTAGATATCTGTAAGATCTCATTGATCCATGGTGTTGTTAAGATCGATTATTTCCCAGCTCCTAGACACTGAACAACACTCTATTAAACAATGAATGAGTCATGGAAGAAATCAAAAAGGAAATTATAAAATTACTAGAACTGAATGATAATTAAAGCACAACATATTGGACACAATGAAGACAATCCCAAGGGGAAAATTTAGTGTGCTAAATACCTTCATTACAAAGACAGAAATCTCAAATTAGTAACTTAACTGTCCACCTAAAGGCTTTAGAAAAATAAGAACAACCCTGTGTTCCAGAGGGAAAGAAATAATTAAGATCAGAGTAGAAATTAATAAATTTGAAAGTAAGAAAACAATTTAAAAATTAATGAATCTAGAGCTGGTTCTTTGAAAAAATAAACAAGATTGATAAGCCCAAAAGAATTAAAAGAAAAAAAAGATGTCTCAACAATTAACAAAATTAGAAGTGGTCACAATAGACATCAATGAAATTGGGAAAATCATCAGGACATATTTCAAAAATCTCTACTCCACAACATTTGGATAACCTGGAAGAAATGGATGAATTCCTAGACACATACCACCTACCAAAATTAATCCAGAGCAGATAAATCTCCTGAAAAATTCTATTACATCCACTGATATAGATAATGTAATCAAAAACATCCCCCAAAGAAAGAATCTAGAATCTGATGGATTCTCAGCTGCATTCGACCAAACCTTCGTCAAAGAACTGAAACCACATTTTCTCAAACTGTTTCATATAATATGAGAACAGAAAGTACTCTCCTTTTACCTAATACAAAAATCAGACAGAGACACAGAAAAAGGCCTATATAACTGATGAACTTCGCTGGAAAGACCTTGAACAAAATCCTCACAAAACGATTTCAACAGCACATCAAAAGCATTATCCACCTCAATCAAGCAGGCTCCATCTCAGGGATGGTTCAACATATAGAAATTGGTTAATGTAATTCCTTACATAAATAAACTTAAGCCATCATGATCATCTCAGTAGATGCAGAGAAGGCCTTTGACAAAATACAATGTCACATCATGATCAAAATGCTAGAGAGAATAGGCATGAAGTGTTTATATCCATAGTAAAGGATATATATATATATATATATATATATATATATATATATATATCCCATTTAACCTATGATGATCTCCCTCTCCATTGGCAAATCTGTTTTTCTTTTACAGAAGGCAGCAAAAACTGAAACAACCAAAATCTACCAAGAAAACAAGAAAATATAAACGACTTCCTATCATGAGATGAGCCACTCCTTGCACGTTGGCCAAGGCCCAGGTGAAACTACAGAGGAGGTGGGCAACACTGCCGCTTCCATAGCGAGCCAGACAACCTGTGCCAGAGTGGTGCAGACAGACACTGAGGACACTCAAAACACACCAACGCAGAAGCTCAGAAGCTGCTGAGAGCTCAACATGAAAGTAGTCTTAAAACACACATTCCAAGGCTTAAGGAACTTTTGTGGAAGAGGGTGTGGGAAGATTCTAAGAGCCACAGGGTGGGAGGGCATATCCAGAGACATTGCCCTCCCCCTCCCCCATGACTGACTGTCACAACTCATGACCCACAACCCCATGGTGAATACAAGTAATCCTATTGAAGAGGGCCCTCAGTGGAATGAGGACAGGGAGCAGGAAATGGTACCAACACGTGATGTGACCATACAAAATTTCTATTTAACAAACAAAAAAAAAGTCATAATATATTTGGGAAATTCACTTAAAGCCATAACTCAAAATATAAAAAGACAAAGGAACAAGACCACCACTGCCAACTCCTTCATCATAGAGAAATCACATTTTTCCGTTAAGGTATTTTATCTGTTACCATGCACCATGCACCTAATGCACCACTTGTATGTCAAATATTAGTAGGGCTAATTACTTAATTTTCTAATGCAGGTTCCATGTAAATGATGTATGTTTATTTCTCTGGCACCGTGAATTAGCTAAACGTAATGATTCTCAAAGTTTGGTGTATAGATTCTTCAAAACCTTTGAGAGTCCAACTGGTGGTGCATGAGGTCACATTTGTTTTCAGAAGGATGCTGAGAAGCTATTCGCCTTTTTCTTACCGTGATGATACCTGTATAGATGATGCGTATACCACAATAGGACAAGCTGTTGGGACTTTCCATGAGTCACGTTGTTGGAAATCTTGTATTCTTTATTGCCATACATCTACACAAGGGAAAAAAAGCATGGTTTGTTTATAAATGCTTTGAATGAAGATAAAATATTAATTTCATTAAAACACAACCTGTGTGATAAAGTCAAAAGCAGGAATAGAGCACTTTTAAATGGCTATCTGGTTGTATAATTATTGAGCCTCCCTTTTTTCCAGGAAATGGTTTTTATTTTTTTTTCCTTGAAATAAAGTATATTTATTCACATTTCAAAATCTGACAGCTGTATTCTCCAGAAGAATGAAGTGAGGCTGTCACCTTAAGGAAAACAACTGACAATATTCATAGCCATTTGACCTTTCAAGTTAAAATCAAACTCTTGCAAATTTGTGTCCACCACTGTAATTTTAGTAGCTCTTGGAGATTACAGAAAAGGAGACAGGCACGGCTTTATAATTTGCAGGAATCAGTGTTGAAGAAATATGTGTGGTTCCTTGTCCAAAGGCAGTGGGATGGGGTGCCAATAAGGTACACAATTACAGCTTTGTTCCATGTTCCAAAGTCTTCTTGACTTGTCATTGTGTGTTTTATTTGTTTCTGAACCTATTATTTTCTGCCTGTGGGGAAAAAAATGCCCAATGAGAAGACGTTTATGGAAGGGAAGCAGCTTAATGTGGCTTATAGTTCCATACATTAGAGTCCACCATGGTGGGGAAAGCATGGAAGAAGCAGGAAGCTGGCGTCACATTGTCACGTGTTATGGAGGAAGTAGAGGAGTAGAAAGAAAAAGAAATCCGCAAGCAGGGGCTGGACTATAAAGCCTACAGGACAGCACCCCGTGACACATTTCTTGCAGCAAGGCTCTACCTCCTAAAGGTTCTGCAACCTTCCCAAACAGTGCCTCCAGCTGGGGATTGGTAGTAAACACTTGAGCCCATGGTGTTTGTCAAGTCTAACCACCATAGTACCTAATGCTATTGTTTAGAAAAAGATAAAAATTTATTCTATTAGCATGAGTTTACCTGTCTACATTGTGCAATGATGGATTTTATGTATAAGAATATTTGGTTTATATGCTAAATCACTAGCCTACACTTTCCTTTTTAGCATATATACACATATATGTATTTCAGTATCTATAAACATATGTGTGAGTGTGTGCATATATGTATTTCATTGTCATTGGAAGAATGGGCATGCACATGACTTCATCAATGTTTATCTTTTCACACTTACATATTCTGTCAGCACCTTTCTTAGCTTACTTAGGAGTAAGGAAGGACAGAAAAGAAAAGGAGAAATGAGCTGCCCTTGTCATTAACTTTCAGTAATCATATTTGATGAAAATTGTTGGTCATTACAAGAGAGTAACACCAATAAGAAAGGATTTGATTAAATTCCCCTTTAATTCATCTTTCCTGAAAATCATTGCCTTCTCTCTGAGTTAAAAGAAAGTTCTGGGGCTGGAGTGCTCACTCTGCAGTTAAGGCTCTTACCTGCAAAGCCTAATACCCCCAGTTTGATTCTCCAGTGCCCACGTAAAGCCAGATGCACAAAGCAGAGCATGCATTTGTAGTTCATTTGCTGTGGCTAGAGGCCCTGGGGTGCCCATGCTCATTTAATTGCCACTATGACAGTTCTAAGAGGGAGGGCTTTAGGTGGTGGCTTGTATTGAGGGTTCCATACTCAGTTGGATTTCTGCTGTTGTTTTAGTAGGGACAAAGCTCTTACCTTGAAGTGGGTTTACTCATCTTGCTCATTGGTGGTTTCTCTATCTCTTCTTCCTTTCCTTCCTCCATCCTTCCATCCCTTGTACTCCTTTGTTCTTCACTCTTCCATGTTCAAATAGTATAGCAAAATAACCCTTGAGAAGTGATACCCATATTGGACTTCCTACTTCATAAATTACTAAGTAATGTACTCAGTAATTATAAATTACTCAGTGTTGAAATTTGACTGTAGTACCACAATATGGACCAAGGCTAACTCTGAACTGACTTTGAACCTCCCTGAACACCACACAGAATGGGCTCTTCAGTGTTGGTGTTTGTGTGTTGCTGCCAACACTCCTCAGATGAGGCATCCAAGAGCAGAAGGTGGGCTGCATCCTGATGGTAGGATTCTCATTTGCTTCACGGCCTCATTGGGCTTCACTTACAGAACAAAGTGCAAAGGTAAAACTATGAAACACTTTCTAGAGGAGAACAGCAGAGTCACTAGCTGAGAACGAGGTCATGCTGAGTATGGGGTCCTCTGCCTCGTCACAGCTTGTGCTCCTGCAGACTTGGATGATATCAGTCACGCTATTACTGGACGTGAATTGCTGATTTTGTCAAATAAAACATGACAACATTGGGAAGAGTTACACAAACAGTGAACCGATATTTTCCAAATGATCCATGCATAATATTATAATGTCATGAATGAGTAATATATCCATTCCATGTTCAAAACAGACCACAAGTTTTAATGTTAACAGTAGACATAAAGCTAATTCCTATGGTTTTAGATCCCACATGGCAGCTAACTTGTGAAAACTTTCATGTATTGATATTTGGTCTAGGATCCAAGAAGAATGTCTGTATTTATCTGACCAGGTGATGCTAATTTCTTTTCCTTTTTCCCATTATGTAGGCAGATTCAGTTTAATTGACTTTGATACAGACATCTTATCCTGATGCATTGATTATTAAGCCAATGTGAGAGCCCAGGTTTCTTGTTGTCTGTCAGAATTAGTTAAGGAGGTTCTCAAAAAAAAAAAAAATCAAGAAAGCAGCTGGGGATATGGCTTAGTGGTTAATTGTTGTGCTTACTGTGAAAGCCTGAAAAATGAAATTCAGGTCCCCGCAACCCACAAAACACCAGATGCATCTGTAATCCCCGTGTGTGCCTCAGGAGGGGGGATGGAGCCAGGAGAATGCCTGAGCTTGCAGAGCAGCTAGCCTGGTGTATCAGTTGCAAACAAGAGACCTCTTGTCTCACACAAGGGGAAGGTGAGGATCGAAACCCTGGGGTTGTTCCCTGGCATCCATATTTTTGCTGTGGCATGTTTGCACCCGCACTCACACACATGCACATATGCATACACATGCACATACACAAAACATTAAATAATTTTTCCATTCCACACTGAATTTTTTTTTTTTGCAGAAATACTTAACATTAAATTAAATTTGAGAGTTTTAGACCTACCAGGCTTCATTTGTTACTTTTAAATGAATTTGTAAATTTATAAATCTGTTGTCATTTGGAATTTAGGCAGTCCAATAGATATAATTAATATAAGAAAAGTTCTTCAGGACTATCAATAATTTTAAAAAAAGAGTTTATGGGGTACAGTGGAGGTGGCTCAGTGGTTAAAGGTACTCGCTTTCAGAGTCTGCAGGACCAGATTCAGTTCCCAAGCTACCAACATAAGCTGGACACAAAAAGTGGTGCAAGTACCTAGTGTTGATATATAGTGGCAAGAGGCCTGGGTACACCCATAGACACCCCCCAGCGCAAATATAAATAGACAAAGAAAGAAAGTTGAAGTGTTTTTGTGTCTCCTATCCAAAACTTTGAGAATCTTTTTTCTAGAATATTAGCAGCTATCATAAAATTCTTAAAATAACATTGTTATCCACTTCACTCAAAAAAAAAAAATCCATGAGTGCTAGCACTTTTAAAACGCATAAAATGTATTTCTTCTTAAGATTAAATTCTTAGTAATAAGGCAGTTGAAATAATTGGGACTCAGGTAGGAAGAACAGAGTGACAAACCAAAATTGAACAACTGTAGTAGTATTACTGACTGTCATAGATTTTTCACAGTTTTCAAGATGCTCCTTCTAAATTCCTTTTATTTTATGTATTTTTGTAAATTTTAATGCATTTTATTCCCCGATTATAAAATCTATATTTATTTTTCAATTTTAATTTATTTATTTGAGAGAGAGAAAGAGAGGAAAAGAGATAGATTATGGACATGACATAGCCTCTTGCCTCTGCAAACAAACACCAGATGCATGTTCTGCTTTCTACATCTGGCTTTTATGTCAGTCCTGGGGAATTGAACCCAGACCTGTGGGCTTTGCAAACAAGTGCCTTTAACCACGGAGCCATCGCCCCAGGCCAGAAATGTGGATTTATTATTAGAAAAATGATATGTATCCACAAAACACTTGAATTTACTGAATTATTTCACTTCAAAGGGATTGTCAACTTCCTGCATTTACACACACTCTTTATATCATTTAGTACAAATAATATTATCACTAAACAAATAAATAATAAAAGTATAACAATTTACTTTAAAATCTGGTAGTTATATTCTCATATTTTCACTTATTATAAACCATGTTGTTTTGCAAGCTCTTTTTATCCTTATTATTTACGATATACCTTTCAAAAGGCATAGGTGTTAATTAAATCATAGAATTATATAAAAACCGTGAGTTGATTTTTATTTAATTTAAGAAATTGACAAAAAATAATATTAATTAATTAATGAATCTGGTTTGAATGTAAAATCTTCTCCAGAGGCTCATGTAGCTGAACATTTGGCCTCCGATAGAGGTCCTGTTTCAGAAGATCGTGAGACCTTCAGAAGGTGAAGACTTACTGGGGAGAGTGAGTACCTTGAGGTGAGCCTTGAGGTTTTGTAGCCTAATACCACTTCCTGTTCTTTTTCTTCCTGGCTCTGATAAGATGTGACCAGCTCTAGTCCCACTCCTGCCATGCCTTTCCTGCCATGAAGCTTCTCCTCAAAATTGTAGACCATATTAAACCCTTTTTCTTCTATAAGTTGTTTCTGGTTGAGAATTTGCTCATAGCAATGTGAAAGTAACTGACATGAGTGTCTCAGAAAAAAAATCTACTATATTGTTAACTGTCAATTTAACATTTCAAGTTTTAAAAATGGAAATATATTTATAGTTAAAATAAGTGATATAGACTGTTTAGTCTAAAATGTTTGAGTAAAATAGAGGGAAAATCATGTACAAAAGTAGCCAAAATAATAAATCGTTTATCACAACCCTATAGAAAAACAGTAAGGCTGTCATATGTCCAGTGACTTTCATGAGTTTACATTTGGTGAACAAAATTAAATCCTAAAGGGAGACATTTGATAAAGCATTTTAGCAACAGCATAGATTTTTTTCCAGAATAAAAACAACTTTTTTTGGGGCACTTATGCCATGGTTTACCTATGGTAATATCAATAACCCAATAAAAGTTACAGAATATACTTCAGCTCCTGATCAAATAACAGTTATGGATCAGTTGATCTATTTAGTTGTAAGGAAGAAGAATATCTATAGTTCACTCACTAATCATTTGAGGACTCAAATTTTAAAAAATTCTATTTTATGTTAAACATAAAATTATTTTCCCAGTGTAGGCAGACATTAGAACAAGACTGGTCATATGCTGGAAGTCTGTCTTATCATATTGGTATGCAATGTGCTAATATGTGTAAGGAGACAGGCATTCCCATTTTGAAAAGTTTGCTTAGGACACATTAGTCATATACAGTTGTGGATTCATTATGACATTCTTATATATATGACTATATTTTGATCATATTCACCCCATTGCCCTATTCTGCTACCCTAGTACTTTTTCTGATCCCCTTCCTCTTCTCCACTAGTTTCCCTTCTACTTTCATGTCTTTTATTTAATTTTTAAAGGTGTGCATCTTTTAATAAATTTTTATGCTATTTACTTGAGAGAGAGAGAAAGACAGAGAGAGAATGGGGACACCAGGGCCTCCAGCCACTGCAAACAAACTCCAGATGCATGTGCCTCCTTGTGCGTCTGGCTTATGCCAATCCTGGGTAATTGAACCTGGGTCCTTTGGCTTTGCAGGCAAGCACCTTAACTGCCAAGCCATGTCTCCAGACCTCATCTCTTTTATTTTTTTGACGACCCAGTAAGTTTATTAGGGTTGCTTCTGGGAACATGAGTGAAGGATTAAGTGCAGAAGCATGGGCACACTACCAGTGGCTACATCACTGATTAACATGTCTCTTTCTCTCTCCCACTGGCAACCATTAACTGCCTATAAATCCCTAGGGAAGAATCCCACTCTTAGTTCAAGAGTCTAGTTAGTAGGAATATGTCACCAAAAACCAAAGAAAAAATTTTATGCACTTGACTAAATTGTTTCTCACTGTATTAAATATAAAATATCAGTGAACCCTAAATAGTGTTCAAGTATCAAATTTTATGCAACAATTAAAATTAAGAAGCATGCATAAATACATGGTAATATGTTCAGTAAGTGAAAATGACAGACATGAGAGAATACTGGAATTGGAACTCTAAAACCTTCTGCATATTTTTGGGTCAATTCCATCGGGGAATACACTTACACACATGTATACACACATACATACACAAGATAGATTATTCTAGGGTAATGAGATTGTATTTGAATTGTTTGCATTTTCTCAGTATTCTTTTTTTCTTTTTTAGATTTTAGTTAACATATACAGACCTAGAGAAGGCCTTACACTTGGGAAATTTCACTTGATAACTATGCTTACTACTTTCCAATTTTGACTGCTTGTGCTTAGCTAATTTTTAAGTAGTAAGTCCATTTTTACCTTCAAAGACCATGTCTCATCTTGTTCACATTGATAAGCAGTCAAGTATAGATGTGTAGTTAGTCCAGGAAAAATGTGCTGTTTTATCAAAAAAAAATGACTAATCTGTAATGAGTTTCTGTAAGAAGACTGTCTTCAAAATTTTAAAATATTTTGCATCACACAAATAGTTGCAAAGGATTATAAATTGTTTGGTGCCTTTGACTGCAGGATTCTATGGAAATGTCTACACATCACATTCTGGTGTAGCAGAAATAGCACAAGAGTGGGATAGCAAGAAATGCATTCTTATCATTTCAGCCTCATTTTCTCCAATCATCGAGAAAATTAGAGGTTGCAATCGTTACTCATAATTTAAGATCTTTTTTTTTCATTTTACAAATTATCATCTATGTGTCTCTGTGTATCCATTTAGATCTATGTTAGATTTATCTGTCTATCATCTGTCAACCTACCTATCATCTATATTTCTATAAAATGATTATTATACATTTATTTCATTTTTAATTCTTATTTTTTCATTTTTGACATTTTCATAAATGTATATAATGTACTTTGATCTTATTCCCCCAAATGAACCTCTCTTTTCCTTTTCCCCTCAAACTAATACCCTCCTTTTTCCTCTTACTCCCCATCTTACTTTAATGCCTTTTTAACCCGTTGAGTTAAATCAGGGCTGCTGCATGCTCGTGGGTAGAAGATTATTTACAAATGACTGTTCCACGGATAAGTCTGACTATCCTTCTCCTAGTAACCATTAGCAGCCTTTGGTTAGTTTGGGAGGTCTGGGGTCTCATGTACTCTTCCTCAGTGACAGGGAAATATTAAGAGGCCCAATCCTGCAGAGCAGACACTTAAAAGTTGATCATTATTATTATGGACTAGCTAACAGTGTATCCATAAATACTAAAATCCTTACAGTAAACTCCATTAAAAAGGCTGTTTAATTTCATGAATATCTTGTTTTTGCAGGCTGAAGTCCTTCTTTGCTTGTTACATGAATGTATATAATATAATAGTCAACAAATCAACTCTTTATTGGAGTTGAGGCTAATAATTATTGAGCGTTTATCATATTCCAGCATCTGTCTGTTTTACATAATAATATTTATGCTATATCTTAGTGAAAAATGCCAAGAAGTGGTATATTCATAATTATATTTTAAATGCAAAATAATATGCCAGGAAAATACTGCTTAATATGTAAGCAAGCTGATTACTACATAATACATAAAACCTCCCCAAGGCCATGTAGTTAAACAGCTGATCTGGGATGAAACCCAGACCCACCTATGTGCAAAGCAGTGTACTATTGACTCAGCTAAACCTTTCCTCAAATAGTTTCTCTTGGGGGCTGGAGAGATGGCTCAGCAGTTAAGGCCCATGCCTGTGATGCCTAAGGACCCAGGTTCAATTCTCCAGGTTCCATGTAAGTCAGATGCACATGGTAGTGCATGTGTCTGGAGTTTGTTTGCAGTGGCTAAAGGCTCTGGCGTGGCTATTCTCACTCAACTCTCCATCTCTTTTTCCCTCTCTCTGTTTCTAATAAATAGTAAAGATAAATATTTTTTTAAAAAGTGTCTCTTGGGCTGGGGAAATGGCCGAGTGGTTAAGACATTTACCTGCAAAGCCTAAGAAGCCTGGATCAATTCCCCAGGACCCATGTAAGCCAGATGCACAAGGGGACGCATGTATCTGGAGTTCATTTGCAATGGCTAGAGGCCCTGGCATGCCCATTCTCTCTATCTGCCTCTTTCTCTCTCAAATAAATAAAATATTTTTTATAAATTGTCTCTTATTTATAATCACACACTTACTGAAATTCATAGGCAGCCTTTTTACAAAGAGAAACAAAAATGCCTGTTTTAGGCTTTGGGAGCTGCAGCTTGCCCCCCGCCCCCCCCAAAAAAAAAATGAAGACAAAGAGAGACACAAGTCCATTTTTCAAAAAGTACTAGAAATAAACAGTTGCAGGGATGTAACAAATTGGAGGCAGGGGGAAGAAATAGAAAAGACAACAAAGATATGATTAGGAAAGTATGCTTTTCAAATTGTGAGGCTGGATGGTCAGGAAGGAAAAAAGAATTGCCACTAATCATGATGACCAATTGGCAAAAATATTTCTAAAACAAAATAACCCATTTTTTTTTCTCCATATGCCAATTGATAGGTCCAAGTGTGGACTGGAAGAGAAAAACGTGGCTGTGACGGAGAGCCCTTGTGTGTGAGCCACGGGCTCAGCTCTTTCAACTGACATTTCCAGTGAAGGAAGCAAGATATTATTGAAGTTGCAAGTTCATCACTTTCTAAACTAGATGTCAGAGCTTTGAAAACACTCCAGAAGGAAAAGTCCCATCTTTTATATCATGAAAGAGATAAACACACAGCAGGAAATGTAGTGTAGTGCTCTGGAGGATTCTCCCCAATGAATTCACAAGGGCATAGTGTGCTTATGTGATGCCAAACAAATGGCCTGCACAGAGATTGAGCATTTATGTTCAATTACAGCTGTAATGTCTTGGTGAGCACCCTCCCTTCATAACCTAGAGAAAATTGAGACTTGACTGTAGTTTTATGTTAGCTGTAATTTTGTTTCGGTTTAGTCACTTGAGATCTTACTGCATTATTTGATGTTGGTTAAAGAAAGAAGTACTAGTTACTTCTTTTTTAAGTGCGTGTGAGCATGTAAGTGTGTGTGTGTTTGTGTGTGTGCATGCACGCACACACATGAGTGCACCTGGAAGGCAGAGCATTACCTTAGGTGTCATCCTCAGGAATTCTACCCACAGTCTCTAGCTTACCCCACGTGTCATTAATTAAGCCAGTGTGAGCCAGCTTTAGTGCTTGCTACGCTTGACAGAGCCCGGGTAAGGGCTGGGCATGATAATGTGCCCCTGTAATCCCACAGCTGGGGCTGCAGAGGCAGAAGTCTACCTGGGGCGTGGTGGCTAGCTAGTCTAGCTGAAATGGTGAGCTCTGCATTCAGTGAGAGGCCATGTCCCAATAAATCAAGTGGACAGAGATTGAGGAAGATACCAGATGTTGACACCTGGCTCTCACACACACCTACACACATGTGTGCACCCATATGCATACACAACTGCATGTACCGCACACAACACACACAAACACACACGCACATGCAAAGTAGAAATCATTGAAAATATCCTTCAAGTATTTGAATAAAATACTCAATTTTTGACACAATATGAGGAGATGTCAGCATATGCTAAAGAAGACATTCTAGAACCTCTGAGAGGGGCTTAGCAGGGAGGGATGCCATATAACATGAAGGGTAAATGAAGGCAAGCTAACATTGAAGGCATACACTGCTGGAATGGTGTGCATGTCTATACATCATGACTTCAAGGCCAGCCTGGGTTACACAGCAAGACTCTGTTTAGAAAACAAAACGAGACAATATAAAACAATAACAGAAAGTAAGGCACCAGGTAATTTCAAACGGAGATAATTGAAATGAGTTCATTAGTGGAGTATAGTGTCTGAGGTGGGTAGAAGGAGTTAACTGGTTGTGAAGTCTTTCCTTTGAATGGAGGGGAAATAAAAGCAACTATGAGATGTTGGCATTCAAGTCCCTCTGGCTGAGGTGTCCCACACGTGACAGCTAACAAATTTGAAGAACAGAGCAACATGACGAAAGTTACCATGGACGCTGGATGATGGGGGTAGATTTCAGATTGAAGTAGATACCGGTAGCCAGTTCTTATCATCGGCTGAATGTCCTTCATCCGGGGTCTTTGCCCTAAGTGGCCACAGTTGGTGCCTTAACATCACAACTTCTACAAATGTGAGAAAAAGAGTTCGCAGTTGTCATGGCCAGGCACACTAATAACCAACTGAAACTTCAGAATGTTCTGGTTTGACTGGCCCCTCCAGCGCTCATGTTGAATCTAATTGCCATTGTAACAGTATTATTAAGTGGAACCTTTAAGGGATGAGTGGTCATGAGGGTATCATACATTTAAGGCCATTATCTTGGGAGTGGGGTTTTCATAAAATGATGGTTCTCTTTATTTTCCTGTTTCACCCCATCCCTTGCCATGTGACCCCCTCTGTCAGGTTCTGCTGCTTACCAGATTCCAGCACTGTGTCCTTGGGCTTCCTATTCTCCAGAATACAAGAAACAAACCTCATTGCTTTAAACATTACTCCATACCAGGTATTCTCTTGCAGCATCAGAAAATAAATAGCTTGACACTGAAAGAGAAGCACCTAGAAAGGAGAGACGTGGAGAAATGGAGCCTATCTGTGGAATAAGATTCCTGAAACAATTTTTTAAAGACTGCATGATCTTGCCACTGACAAAGGACATCTTCACAAGGAAGCACCAAAAAAAAAAAGCTCGACATTTTTCAGTAGGGGAATACAAGCCAAGGAAACACTGTGTACTGACAGAATGGAGTGTTCAGCTGAGCAGATGAGGACCAGGAAGACCTGGAGCTCAGAGACTGCTTACGGCTTCCCAAGGAGAACTTGCACTGTAATGACAGAGATTGAGAAATAGAGAAGTGAAGTGACTTACCTAAGATTACCCATTTTTTTTTTTAATCCTCCATGATATCCTTGGCCCACAGAAATAAGACTTTTTGAATGTGTGTAAACACTTCTGTATCAAGTGCTCTTTCTGGTCCTACCCAAGTAAAGATGCATTTTTTCACACTGCCATTGTTAGTGGGGGACAAACATCCTTCATCCCTGTTCTCAGAAAAGACACCAAGCATTAATTTTTTGCATCCATAGTATGTGTATGGTTTGCATGCGCATGTATGAGTGTTCACATCGTGTGGGTGTACATGTGTGTGTATGTGTGTATGTACGTGTGTATGTAGACCAGAGGTTGATGTCAGAAGTCTTCCTCAATTGTTCGTCACCTTGTGTCCTGAAGCTGGGCCTCTCACTTAAACCAAGAGCTCTGCAGTTCAGCTAGTCTAGCCAGGTGGGATCCCCTCCATCCGCCTCCTGAGCATTCGAATTGCAGGTGGACTGCAGCCCCTGCTCGACATCTACTTGGGTGCTGGAGATGTGGATTCAGATCCTCATTCTTTCACTGCAAGTGCTGTCTTGACCCAGGCATCCCCCACAGCCTCAGCAACACCAAACACTTAGGCGGCATGCCGGTAACTCTTCCCTGACAGAAACAGAGTTAGAAATGGGAGCAGGATGGTGCAGTTTGCCTCCTCACCTCGGTGAGAATCCTCTCCGCTTTCTCGTTCTTCCCCTTTGGGGATTCATACTCTCGTTGCCTCAAACCTTAGTTAGTCCTGGGCAATGAGGTGATGGCTTGAAGTTTATGAAGACTCCATTGGCGCCAAAGCAATCAATTTACAAATTTATAAAACCTATCTCTATATTTTTGAAATATTCTCTACCTTATTAAGCTTCATTTGTCAGTGTCATTAGGGTAGACAGAAATATCAATGTTTTCCCTACACTTGTGAATTGAATAATATGAAAGAAGTAAAATAAAGGAAAATCTTGAGGCATTGATTCTAGCCCAGGATTAAAATATTATTCCTGAAAATTAGGAGATTCTGGGCTACAGCTTTAAAATTTTTTTTTGTTTATTTTATGTATTTATTTGAGAGTGACAGACAGGTGAGAGAGAGAGAGAGAAAGGGAGAGAGAGAGAGAGAGAGAGAGAGAGAGAGAGAGAGAGGGAGAGAGGATGGGCGCGCCAGGGCTTCCAGCCACTGCAAATTAACTCCAGATGCGTGAGCCCCCTTGTGCATCTGGCTAACATGGGTCCTGGGGAATTGAGCCTCGAACTGGGGTCCTTAGGCTTCACAGGCAAGCACTTAACCTCTATGCCATCTCTCCAACCCTGGGCTACAGCTTTTACACAGGATCTGAATTCCTTTGAGTTGAAACCCTTACTTAGAAATAGGAGTGCACCCATACATGTGTGTGCATATGTGACACACGTATGTCACAAAACTTATTTGGGATCATACCTGATTTTTCTCTTCACACACTGCATCACTGGTTAATTAATGTAAATGCGGAATTTTGAGGTGTAAAATGATAGTCTATTCCTCAGGCACTTTCAGACTGTATTGCATATTGACTCCTAAGAAGCCCATCATTCTGGTTTAACCTTCTCTCCATAGCCTTGCTTGCTCCACTCTTGGCAACTTTTATTTTGTAATCACAAAGCTTAATACTATAAACTCATGCTTCAAGGTGTGAGTTTTTGTGGAAAGTAGCACTGTTCAGAAACCCAAAGAATCTGAGCAAGAAATCATGGAGGGATTATCTAATCTTCTCAAGGTTACCATCTCTAGATGGACAACCAGAATACCCTGTTGGATGTGAGGCACGCTCTATGGGAAGGAATTTATGCTGGGTACTGAGAACCAAGTCAGAAGACTATGACTTAGAAGATTATAGAACCTAGAGGGTCTGTGTCCATCAAAAGCCTTCTACTGGTGCATGCTTAACCCTGCTATGGTGCTCTCACTCTTGACTAGAGAAGCTGCTTTTCATAGTTGGCAAGGAATACTGGGAAGACACAATATCCAATACAATGATGTCAACGGGCAAGCAGAGCACTACCATTATGGCAGAGAAAACAGAGGATGGCCTAGGTCCATTGATAAGACAAGAAGATAGCTGACTGGCCACTATGAGTCTTTCCACCTCTAGCACATCTGCTGGGCCCCAGGAGAAACTATAGAGGAAGGGACATCATGATTGTTCTTACCATTAGCCTGACAACCAGCCCCAGGTTGATGGTGACAGACACGGAGTATTCAAAACCTATGAAGGAGGAAACCCAGAGGCTAAGAAGAACTCTCCACACTAAATCAGACTGCCAACAGGCCTGCAATGGCTCAAAGAATATTGCAGAAGAGGGGGCAGAATGAATGCAAGAGCCACAGAGTTGGTAGGAATACCCCATAGGGACTGACTGAGGCCTTCATGACCCCACAGAGATTACCATAACCCCACTGAGGAGGGCTCTCAGGGTAATGGGAGTTGGGGCAAGGAGATAATTGTACATAACGTGTTATAATATGATCAAATAAAATTAAACATAAAAACCATGACTTCCAGGAAGAGGTGAGTGCCTAGCACTAGACAAGTCATCTCTGTCACACCAGATAGGGCCCAGGAAACATCACAGAGGACGTGCCCAATTAAAAATGAGTGCTGCCCTTCTGGCTAGGCAGAGAACCTTTGCCATGCAGATGGCAGTAGACACTCAAGAGAGTCAAAACTCATCAAAGCGAAAATCAGAGGCTACACAGAGTTCAATATGAAGGCAAGCTTCTTACCCAGCCTCCAAGGCTCAGGAAAGATTGTGGAAGAAAGGGAAGGGAAAATGGCGGAGCCACAGAGTGAGAAGATATAATGTGATGCACTGTTCTCCCCACGGGAACCCACTGGTGCATTCACGACCCCACTGTGGTTACTGACAACACCAGTGAGGAGGACCTCCAGTGGAATGTGGGCTGGGGACACAGGGTGGTGCAAAAGAGAACAACCTGATGGGAACATGACCGATTTACGGTATGTTCACATATAAGAAGAACCTACCAGCGCCTCTCTCTGCATGTCACACCCCCACCAATGTACAGCACTTTAAGCATCAGCGAGGCAGAAGCCATGCTCTCTAGGGCGGTACTGAAGCTCAGTGCCCGTCTTCCCCGGGACTGAGCTCACGTATCAAGAGACATGAATACCAGCAGCTCCTGACCTTTACCCATGCTTTTATTTCCTCTTCACAATTCCACACAGTGAAATGTGCACCAGAAACCCTTGTTCTTAAAAGTGGGAAATCAGGTCTAATGACATGAAACAAGCTTGTCCGAAGGCACTGAAATACTCACGTGACCAGCTTTGGTCGTCAGTTGGAGAGTCCTCAAATATTTGTGGAGCAGTCCTTGTTAGCTTTTATGTTTCTAAACCCTACTTCCTTGCTGATTAAAAAGGACTGAAGCTTTTTTTTTTTTTCTTTTAAATTAGAGTCATTTACATTTTAGCTTACTGACCTCTGTTCTTACAGAGAATTTTGACATGAGAGGCAAAATATGACTTTCTTACTTCCAGCCAGAACAGTGAGCCAGAGAGGTAACGCTCTGGTGGATGTCTTCAGTAATGACATCTATGTGTTCCAGCTACTCGAGGGATTTTTAACAGAAGCCGTAAGCAAAAATGTCTTCCACGGGAGCTGGCTCAGTGGGTAAATTGGTTATGGCACAAGCATGAGAACCTGAGTTTGGATCCCTGGCACTCATGCAAAAGCTGGGCATGGGCTGTGGAGATGGTTCAGTGGTTAAAGATGCTTGCTTGCAAAGCCTGCCAGCTTGGGTTTCATTCCCTAGTACCCGTGTAAAGCCAGAAGCAAAGAAGTGGCGATTTTATCTGCAGTAGCAACAGCTTCTGACAAACCCACTCTTTCCCTCTCTTTCTCTCTCCTGCTTTCCCTCTCTTCCTGCCTCTATATCTGTCTAACTCAAACAAACAAACAAACAAACAAACAAACAAACAAAACAAAAAAACAACAACTAAATAAATCTAGGCATAGTAGCACTTGCCTGTAATTCAAGCACTGGGAAGGCAGAGACAGGAAGATGCTTGGGAACTGCTGGCCAGCTTGTTTATTCAAATTGGTGAGCTCTATGTTCACTGTGAGACCTTTTCCTAAAAAAATAATGTAGAGGGCTGGAGGGATGGCTTAGCGATTAAGGTGTTTGCCTGTAAAGCCAAAGGACCCAGGTTCAATTCCCCAGGACCCATGTAAAGCAGATGCACAAGGGGGCACAAGCATCTGGAGTTCGTTTGCAGTGGCTGGAAGCCCTGGCATGCCCATTCTCTCTCTCTCTATCTCTCTCATTTTCCCTCGTTCTCTGTCACATAAATAAATAAATAAATAAATAAAAGTAAAATAAATCCCTAGATTTCAAAGTAAAAGAATTTCTTTAAAAAAATAATGTAAAGACTAACTGAGGAAGATACCAGATGCCATCCTTTGACCTCTTTATCATACACATGTACACATGTGCTTGTGCATCCACATATATCTGAACATACATACACACATGCAAAAAAAGTTTTCCAGTTACTTGGTTTTAATGTGAAGAGAAGTAGGACAGCTTCTATAAAATGGAAACACAATAGTGTCTCATCTACCTCTGAAACACTGAGAGAGTAATGAGATGCTCAAAGCATTGTGTAACTCCTTAAAAGAATGTTATTACATATGCCCCAAACCTTCTTTTCTTGCTTAGTTATTGTTATATCCTCCTTGAAATGCCGCAGGATTTAAATGGAAATTTTAGCCCTGAGTTCTGACTCTGCCTGTAATTACTTATGAGACTTTGGGAAAGTTATTTAACCTCTCTAGGTCTGTGTTTCTACATCTCTGAGATGAATATTGTAATGCTGACCTTAGAAGATAATTTGGAGAATTAAATGCACAAAAGTCAATGCAAATGCATTGTAAGATTTAAAAAATATAATACAAGTAGCAGTCCGTTTATACTTACACACCACTAGGAATTTTGTGCCACATCCATACAGCAGTATATCAGTGGTTCTTACAGTGTCCTACAACAATCCACAGTAGATGGAAGGAGTAAGAAGACTCCTTAGACTCAGGAAGTTCATGAAACTTAGAAGGTTCAGGAAGTTTTGAATGCATTAGGACCCACAAGGCCACTTCCAAAGGCAATAAAACAATTAAAAAAAAAAAAAAAGAATTGCCAGAGAGAGAAGGCTCTTTAGTGGAACTGCCTTCAAATTGTGAGGGAGCTCCAAGGCTGCAGCTTTCATAAGTCAGCACCCATGGTGCTTTTTAAAAATTCATTTTTTGCTGATGCAACTGTCTTTGTGTTACCTATGCTCTTGTAAGTAAACCCTCACTTATGGTGCTTAGAGTAACCGCTCACCCATGTTAGTGAGAGTAACCCCTCACTCATGGCCCTGAGAGTAATCCCTCACCCATGATCCGGAGAGTAACCCCTCACCCATGGTCCTGTGAGTAACCCCTCACCCATGATCCTGAGAGTAAACCCTCACCTATGGTCCTGAGAGTAACCCCTCTCCCATGGTCCTGAGAGTAACCCCTCACCCATGATCCTGAGAGTAATCCCTCACCCATGATCCGGAGAGTAATCCCTCACCCATGATCCGGAGAGTAACCCCTCACCCATGGTCCTGTGAGTAACCCCTCACCCATGGCCCTGAGAGTAAACCCTCACCTATGGTCCTGAGAGTAACCCCTCTCCCATGGTCCTGAGAGTAACCCCTCACCCATGATCCTGAGAGTAACCCCTTACCCATGGTCCTGTGAGTAACCCCTCACCCATGGCCCTAAGAGTAAACCCTCACCCATGGCCCTAAGAGTAAACCCTCACCTATGGTCCTGAGAGTAAACCCTCTCCCATGGTCCTGAGAATAACCCCTCACCCATGATCCTGAGAGCAACCCCTCACCCATGGTCCTGAGAGTAACCTCTCACACATGTCCTGAGAGTAACCCCTCTCCCATGGCCCTGAGAGTAACCCCTCACCCATGGTCCTGTGAGTAACCCCTCTCCCATGGTCCTGAGAATAACCTCTTGCCCATGCTTCTGAGAGTAACCTAACTTTGCTTGTTGTTTCACCAAGTTGGACCTGAGTGGAATTGTTTTCTTGATATGCCATCTGTGTTCTATTTGAAATAAATAGTTCATGTCTCCTGAGGAAAAGTCACAGCGCATGATTA
Source organism: Dipus sagitta (assembly GCA_036346955.1). Classification (NCBI taxonomy): domain Eukaryota; kingdom Metazoa; phylum Chordata; class Mammalia; order Rodentia; family Dipodidae; genus Dipus; species Dipus sagitta. The sequence continues at coordinate 89,079,764 of CM070781.1, read as the reverse complement.
CAATAAGGCCTTGCAAGAGTAGCTCTCACCATTTTCCCCTGTCATCTCTCACCCTTTCCTGCCGCATAGGGAGGGCACAGAGAGTGGGCACTCACCTGAGGCTGATGTCAGGACCTTAGGATTTCCAGCTTCTTGGATTGTGAGAACAAATTTCTATTATTTATAAATTACCTAGGCTCTGGTATTTTGTGACAATAGCACAAAAGCCTTGATATTTTCCAGAAGCTCCTCTCTATTAATAATGAAATGTGGCTGCAAGTATCTGCCTTATATGACTTATAATCATACCTTGAGCCCTTGATATCTTTCCCAAGACCCATTTCAATGTGCACTGGCTTTCCTTAGATGAGGCACTCCTGTAACTTTTTACTCTTTTACATCTTTCTCCTTAAGCATTGACATAACCCATGGCATTGCTCTCCTCTGGGTGAACACACCATGCAACGAATGATAAGCGGCATGAAACAATTTGTTTTCCTGAGTCTCATAAAAAGTGAAAAGAGCAGCCTACAATGCAGTATATTGATTTTTATTTTTTTACCCAAAAAGCTCAGCTTACTGTTGGATTCTTTTCTATAGCATTTTCAATAATTTTCTCCAATGGTGCTCGTAAGAGATTTTTCTAACTTCCCTTATTTGTCCAAGTCCTGGCAATTGAAGATCTTTCCATCTTGAGTCTGAAAGTTATTTATCTTCTGGGTCAGGAACCCTTTTCTGTTTTTAGATATTGATGCCTGCTTATAAAAGTAACCTGGAAACCTTTCAGAGGTGGAGGACAAAGCTTCCCATCAGAAAAGATGGATTTGGTCTTTATACTGAAAATTCAGTACTCTGGCTTGAACAGCACACATGCTTAACATTCCAAAGCTGAATGATCATGGCACTGTTTCTAGGTTGAATGTCACACATGATATTCCACAAACAGGTACCACTTAGGAGGACTCTATATGGTGACGTGCTCCAGACCTGAAGTTGCAGTGTCTTAAAGATGCCAAACCCACTTGTCCTGCACAGTATACCAAGAAAAATGCGACATGTTTGTCATGCCTTTCCCCTGAAAGTCCCTGAAACTGTACAGAAAAATATCTATTGTGTGCTATGATTGAGAGGCTAATTAGGAGCAAGGGAATTTGAGAGTAGATTCAGCTAAGCTGTACATCAGCACAAGGCAGGATTTGTGTTGACTCCTTAACATGCACCTGTTTACTTCACTCATTCATTCATGCATTCAAAGCACTGTGCTGTGTAGAAAACTATGGGAGTTCCATGTCACCAGGTACAGAAAATTCCCTTTGTTGCATATCTGCTATTCCCCCCCCCCCACCGTGGTGGTTTGATTCAGGTGTCCCCCATAAACTTATGTATTCTGAATGCTAATCTTCCCAGCTAATGGCAATTGGAAATTAAAGCTTCCTGGAGGCCATGTATTTTGGGAGACGGGTTTATGGGCTTTATAGCTGGTTTTCCCTTGGCAGTGTTTGGCACACTCTCCTGTTGCTATTGTCCACCTTTTATTGGCCAGGGGGTGATGTCCACCTTCTGCTCATGCCATCGTTTTTCCCTGCCATTGTGGAACTTAACCCTTGAGCCTGTAAGCCAAAATAAGCCTCTTTTTCCCACAAGCTGCTCTTGGTTGGATGATTTCTACCAGCAATGTGAACCTGACTGCAACATCCCCTCATCCTGTGCCTAAGGCAGACCCAGGCTCAGAATTATTTCTCCAGGAACCTCCTATGACTACTTGGCACAATCTGCTTGCAGCCACTCCTCTCCATCAAAGCAGGCATGCACAAAATAAACAAACATTAGTGCTTCGGCCCTAGCCAGTCACAGCAATGATGTCTGACAGGTATTAAACCTGGCCTATCTTTTGTTGTGGCATATCTTAGTCCTCTTGGAAATCTTCTATGGCATAAACTATTTTATTTTCTTCCTTATGGTATGGGAATTGAGGAGGCCCAGAGAAGTTAAATACTTGGACTGTGGTCATTTGAGTTAGTTTTGCAGCTAGTCAATAGTGTTGAACCCAGACAGCTTGAGTCTAAAACCAGCACCCAGGGAGAAAGTGCTAAGATTTTTTTTTTTTCACATGCAAGAACGTGCAGAGAAACTCAGTGAACAGAGTTCATTTACAGCTGGTGATAGGGACATATGGTTGTTTGGAAAATCTTGACTCTGTTTCTAACTCTGAAATGCAAAGCTGCCTGGCTCTTAACAATTAGTTTATGGATAAATTACCTCCCTCCCAGGGCTTGAAAGAAGATTAAGATGAGATAAAATGGATAGTACAGGTAGGAGAGTTATTGTGAATGGTGTGTAACAGGCACTCAGTAAAGACTGGGTTTCTGTCTAACCTAAAGAATAAAGGGAATGAATGAGGGTTTCTCATTCTTGCTCCAACTTCTTATTCTCAGCTTAGACAAGAAGGACTTCCCCCCTTCCACATGTTTCTGGGGCTGGGGTACAACATTTGGCACGATGATAGACAGCGAGATGTTATCCGTATCTAAGAAACCACCATTGCAAGGTGGGCTTTCCCATTTGCATAAAGACTTGGTCCTTCTAGAACTTCTGGGCTAAGTCAAATCCAATGCTGTGTTGTCTGCCATTTACATTATAGCATATATTAAATCTTCTATGAGCTAAGATTTTTGGAGAGATTATGTTCATAATACATCAGTTAATTAATACTTGAGTGACATCACTGTGAAAGAAGAGAAAACATAACTGGTAGAAGGTTGAGCCAAACATAGTTCACCTACGGTCATACACAGGGTTGCCTTGTATTCATAGGTGCTTGGTGTGAAGATGCAATGATGGTTCCAAGAGATTCTGTGTGTCTGACAGGTGACAGCCTGGGGGCAAGGACCTGAATTTTGTGGCATTTTATGGATGCAGAGACAGAAATAGGAGGTTGGTCTGGGATGTGCTTTTACTTAAACCAGATATGCTTTGAAATTATATCTCAGCCTGAGATTGGCATCGCTTGGAACAGTGGGATTTCCACTGCCATGATTGTAGAAGAGCCTTTGGGTATGGCTATGGGAAATGGCTTCATGGGGATAATCATTCCTATACCCCAACCAAGGCCAAGGGACATTTGGTGATGTAGTTCCTTAATACTTGGTTTCAGGCATAGTAAGTGTGAGAAGTTGTTTAGAGAGAGCACGACTCACTGTCACCGAAATCATTCTTAGTTGTATGCCCTGTTTTACAGTTGAAGAAACTTTAATGAGTGATACTGCTCAGAGAAGGGTGGGTGACTAGGAGTTAAATGAGGTAACATGGGCTTAAATGCCCATTTTGCTATTCTAAATTAATGTGAAGCCCATGTTATTTTACTCCTCTGAATATTCATTTTTAAAAAGGTATTAGTACCTCTTGATTGTTGACAGTATGGATAAGCTAGGCATATTAGGATGGAAAATCCTAATCTCAGCTTAGTGACGCTGGATATTATTGGTCTATCTCAGGGGCCGTGGGTAATGAAGAGCTATCTGGGGAAGAGGCCTTTACCAAAGAACTGAGTACAGAAACTATGGAGTAGGCCCCACCTCCATGTTTAAGTGACATTTTTACACATGAAACAAAAGCTGTGTCTCTTGCCTGTTGTCTCTGTTGATGCTCTTCAACTCTTCTATTTTCTTTATAAGAACGAACACATTGGACAATAATGCTAAGCTGGATTCAGGAGATCTGAGTTTGCAGATTATAGTGATTGCCCACCTATAAAATGGATAAGAGGAGGAATGGCCAAAAAAAGGGGGGGGGGAATAATTTCCAATCTACACTTTAGCTTTCCTCATTCTATTATTCAATTTTAACAATGCCTGACCTTCCTAATTCCCCATGTTTCCTATCTTTTTTGGTATGTTTGAAGAAAAAAGGGATATTTTTTGCCATGCAACTGTTTAGATTTAAAATGGAATACCTTGGCTATTTATTCTAATGCCACCCAGCTTAAACACTATCCTATTACTGCTAAGTTTTTATAGATTCCCTCTGTATCTGTTTCTCATGTAACTATGTAGGACAATTCAGTTATTTATTGCAATTATGCATTCAGGTAAAAATATTCTTCCCTAAATAAGTCCTTCACTCATAAGGATTCCTGGAGTTTCAAAATAATGCTATTCATACTACTTGTCTTGCTGTTTTCTTTTGTTTGGTGCTTTGCAGCCTTTTCTACTCTAGAGGACAGTATGGTGTTAAGAATGGAAGACGTTTCCTGCCATGATAAGATCTTTAAAACAAAATTCTTAAAACCAAATCTCACATGAAAGTGAAAAAAAAAAAAAAAGGAGTCTCCAGCCACAGGAATGTACTTGGCAAAAGATGATAACCCCAAAGAGAAAATCCAGGGAGAATTAAATAGTGATTGAAGTAGACTGCAGAGCCAGGTGCACAAAAAAAAAAAAAAGAAAAATTCCCCAAAGTTATATAATGTTGAGAACAACAATATAGCATGGATGGAAAGTAGAAAAGAATACAGAAAGATAACAAAGCGGAAGAAAACCCAGATAAAATAACTGATGGATAAGAGAAATACTCAAGGTTGGTCCTTTTGAGAAAGTCAGTTTGTCGTGTTGAGGTGATTCTATGACAGTGACAGGGAAATGTCTGCCTGTACATTTGAAGTTTTGCTTTACAAAAATCACTGGCCTTCTCAAAGCCCCACTCCACGGCTACCTTTCCATTCTCAGCCAATGGCTGTGCCTCCTTCTCCATCTAGAAAATCAGGAGTGATGAATAACTGCCCTCTGAGGATTCGCATACAGCCTTCCACGCTGGTTTTTATTCGCCAACAAACTCACTTCCTCCTCCCACCCCCCTGGAGAAGAAGGTGCACCTCATTTTTGTTGAAATTGAAACTCTGACAGTCCTTATAGCTCAATCTCCCTTGGCTCAGACAGATATTAAACTTTTCAGCTAATACCTTTCACTTTTCTCCTCTTACCTGCTCTTTTCTCTCACCCTTTTAAATGTACTTGAGCATTTCTGAACTTACCTCTTTACATCTTCCCCGCAACAAAGGGGAAAATTCTTCTCTTATTTTCATCTTCATTGAATGTACAAATCTATTTCCCCAAATCTCTAATAAGAATGCTCTGTAATTATTTTCCAGATCACTCTTCCATTTAATCCTGCCTAATGCATGACCCTACTGCTCTCTGACTGTGCAATGTCCTTTCTTCTAAATGGTCAATCCAATGGAATTTTACAATACCCAATTTTTTGGAATTTTCTTTTGTATTTGACACTACAATTACATCCTTTATCTTGAGTGTTCCAAGCCCCTTTCCTTGGTGTCATTTTTTATTTCTTATTCTTCCTATAAACCTATGGGGTTTTAGACTAGCATTCATATACTGATTCTTTCCTTACGAAAAACTCCAGTCAGTCCCATGTCTAACCATCTTCAGTGAATCCCCACTACCATCAGATAAAAATGAACCCTCGAGAATAGTACAATAGCCATTCCACAAGTTAGTGCATTACCTAAAATAGGACTGTAAAGATAAAATATGTTTGTAAAATTGAGTATATGTAGCGATAGCAAAATAATTCCTATTTTTCAGACTTACTCCTAGTTTATCTGGATATTTTTGTGTGTTTACTTAGAAGTGAATCATAACTTTTGCTCAGAGAAATTGATGGCCTGATGTATGAAATAATATGCTATAGTAAATTAGGCCAATGTACTAATTTCATACATGAAATTCTTTTAACATCTAGAACTTTTGAGGTCTTTCCCCCTTATAATAACAAAGATTTGAGTTTCAAATTTACTTTTATCATTCTCATTATGATGGGCTAAGCAAAGTTCTTATAAAATTTTATTTATCCATAACACTGAAATTTGATTTTAGCAATTTTCATGTGTCAGAAAATTTCTTCTTTTGATTTTTCAAATATACATATTTTTAAAGAGGCATCCTATCCTTCTAAGGTATACAAGACCATTGTATTAGGATCAGGTGACCTAGTAGCAAGTCTGTATGCCATAATAAACAGAAAAGAGTGACTCTGAGAAGCCACTCTACCTTTTTGAATGTCGTCCCTTCATTTATAAATGAAGCTCATGGAGCTGAAGAGATGGCTCAGTGGTTAAGAGCATTTCCTGAGCAAGCATGAGGACCTGTGAGACCACTGGACTTCAATCTCCAGGACCCGTATAAATAGCTGAGCACTGGTCACACTCATCTGTAACCCCAGTCCCATAGCTGAGATGAGAACCAAGAAAAAATAGCAATTGCTGGGATCCGTAAGGGACGCTGGCTCAAATAAGCATGGGAGGAAGAGCACCAGAACACAACACCCAATGTTGCATTCTGGCCACTGCAGGTAAGGGCACTCCGCTACATGAAAGTGCATGGGCAACCATGTGCATGCAACACACACACACACACACACACACACACACACACGTGCACATACACACCTGTGCATGCAAAATATGAAGTTAAAAAGAAATAGATGGAGCCCACGGTATCCACCACAGTGTTTGGTGAACATTGAGATCCAGTCCAGGAGGATGTGTCACCACAGTATACAATCCTGAAAACTGAGAAATTCACATCAGCTATTTTGGTTTTCTCTAAAACCATGATTATTTCTGACTAAAAGAATGGCTGCCCACTCTCCTTTGCTGTTTAGCAGAGACTTTCAACGTGATGAAGGCTAGGATATTTTCTTACCTTTCAGTGGACGTTAGCCCCCTGAGAGTCCTTCAGCCTCCCGGAGCTAATGCTTCAGTCTCTTTGAGATTTTCACTCTGTAATGCTCTCCTGATTCTTGAGAAAAAAAAAAAAAAAAGCATTACTTGGTAATTTGTGGGATGTGAAATAAAAGTTGCTTGGGAACATCATAACTTTATTTATAATAAAGAGTGGAGGAAAATCAGTGTGGTAGTTTATGCTATAATTCTAGCACTCAGGAGGCTGAGACAGGAGGATTGCCACATATTCTAGGATAGACTGGGCTTCACAGTCAGCTCTAAGACAGTTGGGCTACACTATAACACCTTGCCACAACAACAACAACAACAGCAACAACAGCAACAAAAGCAAACAAGCAAATACGATGAAAAAGTCAATAATATTTCTCCACTTTGAAGGATAATCTTTTTAATTTAAAACGATGATAATAATTTTAAGGACATACATCCAAATGCCTGGCTCAAAGATACACACTCACAGAGGTTGTTTCTTCAAACTACAGGCACCTGGGCAACTTTGTCTAGCGATGGATGTCATTTCCCCAGTTGTGTCATGGGCCAACTGCAGCACGGGAAAGGGAGGGGGTGGACAGGCTAGGCAGCACACCGGGCTGAGGCCCAGGGGCTTTGGTCATCTGTATTTCCACCTTCTGCCCAGTGAGCACCTGAACCTCTCATGTAGCTGTCCATGCGATGTCCATCTGGGTGTGTCTTTCGATACTCATGGCTCTGTAGTCACCACAACTCCATCATTCACACACTGTTTCATGTCTCTAGAACCTTCTTAAACCAGTGGGGAATGAAACAACCTCTGGTGAACAGGCCTAAGAAAAGCCACCATAGGCCACTCTGCCATCTTGACATTCTCATGGAGCCATAAGAGATTAAAGATTAGCACAGAGCATTAATTACAAGAATGGGGACGGGTCCCAATAAGGCATCTGGTGTTTGCTCTCACCCTGAGGTCAAGACGTCCTGATATTTGGTATCTGCTGCATACCTGGTGCTAACTGCAAAAACTCTGCTTTTGTAATCATGCTCGCTTGCTTTTGCTGAAGACAATTGTGTGTGGAGGGGGTGGCTGGGGTTTTTGTCAGATCATTGTACAGGAATGTGGTTTTTGCCTTTAAAGACTCACTGTAAAAATAAGACTGGGCTGCTCACCTCCTTGCTGTGAGGGGACAGACGCCAGCTGGCTTAATAAAGACTCTTCTTAATTAAAAAAAAGAACCTTCTTAGAATGGTCTTTCCGTTGTCTTACCCCTGTCCTTTTCTTGGTCTTGTACACATCCATTTTGGCTGAGCTTTTGCTGACTTCCTTTGTCCTTCCCTGTAGATGTGAATTAGATGCTGCCTCGTTATAGTTATGCTGTCTTGGTTAAGGAGGCTGGCTCCCCCCTCACCCCACTAGACTATCAGCTTCGGGGGCAGTGACTGTACATTTTCTCTTCAAATTCTCAAATCCAAATACAGACGCGAACCCAAACTGGAGACGTTATTTCTTGTCTTGGAGTTTCTTTGCATGAGCTCGTGTAAAGGACATGTACAGAACAGCTCCACAGACTACCGACACCGTCTGTCTTCATGGATGCTAACGATGACACCAGCACTTCAGACTATTTCCCTAACTGACTTGTCCACACCGTGCACTTTCTCTGGGCTTCTTAGAATGATTTATCTAAATGAAAACAATAATGATAATACTTTATATATGTTAAAGATATTCTGTGATTTACTGATTTAATTTAATTATTTGCAGGTATGTTTTCATTATCATCAACTGACTATTTTTGATTTGTAACAGAACAGAATGCAGTGACTTTTGTGAAAGGCTCCTGGCAATGAATTCAGATCTGGAATAAAGCTCTGAGTTAAATCTGTGAATCTCCAAAATGTACTGATGGGAATAGTGAGACCCCACAAAACAGTGGGACTTCCTGGAGTGAAGTGAGTCACTGGTAGTAGAGCCAATGATAAGTGCTTCCTGGCTATGTAACTGCAATGGCTGGTTGCGTCTAACAAGATTTTCACTGGATCCTGGGTAAAATAATATGAAGGAATTACTAATGAATTGATACTATATCAATTTCCAGGGCTTGGAATTTGGAGTCAGTGGGGTGGGAGGATATATTCTCTAGTGAAAGGGAAATCTTCAAGCCAACAGCCTTCCTGATAAATAGGCACCATTACTGTTTGGATTGTTTTCACAGAAGGAAGGCTCTGTTTAGTGTGCCATGGGGAAAAGGAGGCATCAAAACAACCCCAAGGCCTCTTATTCTCTTATCCCTGCTCTCCTCTGTCTTGTGGGAAAGAGAGGCAACTCTAAATGCCACCTTCCTCCAGGAAGCCCCTGCCTCCTGCCAAGATGCCCTGACATTCCCGGGAGACGAAGATTTTTATTTTGATGTCCTGGCCAGCTTCCATGTGGACAAAGGCATTTCATGTAAATATTTCCTTGGCGCCTATCTCTGCAGTACTGAAGTGCTCAATTAGATATGGCCTGAGTCTGTGGAGCATCAACTCGCAAGGCAAGCAGCTGCTGCAGCCTGCGGAGGGTGAGGTCATCACTATAAATAGCACAGGCAAGCTGTTTGAAGCATGGCAGATTTAAGCAGGCGAAGATACACCTGGGCTATAAGTCAGTCATCTGTCTAGAGTGACAGAGGGCTCGGAAAAATCTCTACTTCCTCAGTGGGCAATTGCAAGGGAATAACCCAGCCTTCTAAGATTTTGTTTTTCAGTTTTAATTTTTCTGCTGCTTACAGCCTCTTCTAAATATTGTTGTTTTTTCTGTCAACACTAAAAATAATTTAAAAATTTAAAAAATAATTTAAAAATCACCATCTACAATGTAGATGCTTCTCTTTGAATAACCTGTGGTTTGTTTATCAATGTGTTTATTGCACATTAGCTGGTATCCAGAGCTCCATCATTTAGTTCTCATTAAATTAATGCTTGTGGTTTCTTTTTTTAAAAATCATTTATTTATACATGTATGTGTGGGGGTGGTGGGGTGGGTACGCTGGGATCTCTTGCTGTAGCAAATAACACCAGGTGCTTAATTTGTGTCTAGACTTTGTGTGTCGGAAGATCAATGACTTCTGGGGATATAAACTATTCTTGCTGTCAGCACTTGGACCCCTCAGTGATACATTTTATCCACTGCACTTTGACTCACGTGAGGCAAGGAAGACACAAACCCTTGTCTAGTCCTAATTTGTAGGCACACCTAGATTGGCCGGGCAATTGAACCTGGGTCTGCAGGCTTTGCAAGAGAGTGCCTTTAACTGCTGAGCCATCTCCCCAACCCCATGTTTTCTGATAGATTATAAGTCTTCTGCTCCTGCCATTATGTACTTAAGTCAATGCATCAGAAGTGACTATTCCTGGACTCTCATGAAATATGACACCTTAATTTGCGTCAAAGACCTATAACAATTCCCGCTTCCCAAAATAACCTGGAAAAAGCATGAAGAACTCCTTCTTAGGATGCAGCTACTCTGGGAAACTCGTGGAAGCCTAATGGGCTTCAGTTTCATCAAGATGGAGAAAAAGGGTATATAGGGCAAGCGAGGGTCTCCTGCAGGAATGTATCCAATATTCTATACCAATTAATCCATGCCTGGGCAGGGGAGGCATAGTCCATGTTCTACACATGCAAAGACATATGAGCAGCCACTTCTTGTGCACTTCCTATGTAGGTGACTAGAAGGCTGTGTTGGGTGAGCAGGCCGGTAGGTGGAAGTGATATTTGGGGAAAGTTAGGTTTCTGACTTCCTGATCCAGCATGACGTGTGCAGGCTGGTGTGCACTCAGCCCTCTTTCTCTGCCTGTTATCAGGTAATGATTCCACCTCACGCTCTAGAATCAGAAGTCACAGTATTATAATCATAATAGTACCACTGCAGTGAGCAATGCCTCAGCATATATTTCATCTATGGCCACTGTTGTCCTTTTCCCTCAGCCCTGTTATCATCCACTAAAGCTAGAATCTGTGTGTGGGAAGATACATGACTTCTGGGGATGTAAGCTATTCTTGCTGTCAGGCACTTGGACTTTGTCTCTGCACGGCGAGGCAAGCAAGATGCAAACTCTTGTCTAGTGCTGATTTGTGGGGCACACCTAGGTTTTCACTGATTCGTCATCAAACAGTCAGAATGATGTAAGCTCACGCTGCAAGCAATGTGAATCACAGAGCCTGGGCAAGGAAGACCTCCCTGGTGAACAACTCCTTTAAGTCAGTTGTTAACTTCTGCCATGGGTTACAATACACCCTTTTCAAAGCAGAGGACAGCCCAGCATTACTGACAGCACTAATACCTTTGTGTAAGTTCTCCACAGACATGAGTGGGAACATGTAGGTCCACACTATTCTTTATTTTTTGTTCCTCCCACTGCTGTTAACATTCAATGTGTCAAGGTCATTCCAAGTCACCGTGCTGACTGGCCTGATAGCTATCTTACTCAAAGGAAGGAAGGAAGGAAGGAAGGGAGGGAGGGAGGAAGAGAGGGAAGGAAGGAAAGAAGGAAGGCAGGGGAAGAAGGAGGGAAGGAAGAAAGGAAGGAAGGAAAGAAGGAAGGAAAGAGGGAAGGAAGGAATGAACACAGGAGGAGGGGAAGAGGAAAGGGAGGGATAATTCAGCTGGTTACCTATTAATTTCAGCCCAAATTAAACAGAGTTTTGCATTTCATTAAAATTCATAATTCTCTCCTGCATCTCCCTGGGTTTCCGTTCTCTCTATATAAAACAGCAGTGTGATAAATTTCTTTGCCAAGGCTTGGGTGTTGGGTACTCAGTTTTTATTTAATCATGGTGCTGAGTTCCTGTCTGGCCTTGGATATGCTATTTTACATTTCAAATCTTCCATCTGTGAAGGATGAGTGATAATTCTTACCCATCACACAGGGACTGAAGATGATGGATTATTTAGTGCGTTAAAGAGCTGTGGACACACTGAACTCTGAACAACTGGTATTTAGCCCTCTTTGAACTAGAGAGAAGTACTGGGGAAAAACTGAAGCTGAGACATTAACCATCTGACCTGCTTTCTTTCGTACTACCCAAGGATCCACATTCTCTAAATGCCGTTGGTGGCCATTCCCTGCATGTCTAGTAGGAAAAGTATTCTGGGCCCCCAGCTAGGATTTCTCAATATTGCTATGCTTATTCCTTAACCTATTTTTATGTTATTGGGGTACAATTCTAAATCATCATATCCATAGAGATTCCGTTACATAATAAGCATCTCAAAAAGAATCATGTCATTATGCTTATCCCAAAGTGATAGCTCAATACTGGGATAAGAAGATACTTGGTCTTTACAAGGTTTTGGAAGCAAAATGTAATTATCTCTGTGGTTTTCCTCCCGTGATGTTGGAGGACTCTGACATTTGAGGAAATCCTCCTCAATTAGATGTATTTTTTTTTTTTTTTGAGGTAAGGTCTCACTCTAGCCCAGGCTGATCTAGAATACACTCAGTAGTCTCAGGGTGGCCTCAAACTCACTGCGATCCTCCTACCTCTACCTCCCGAGTGCTGGGATTAAAGGTGTGCGCCAACACATCCGGCTAAATGTATTCTTTTTACAGATTATTTCACTTGTTTGCCAAACATAATGAATTTCTGTACAGAGTCAAGTTCTGGGTTTAGGACACAACTAATAAGTTTCTGTATCACCTGTGCCTATCATACACACACACAAAAAACCTTCAGAATATTGGGAAAGTATAGATATTTCACGATAAGTGGAATGTAACATTAGATAATAACAGGGTATTATATGAACAGGAAAATAAAAGGTAACTATTACCTTGGGAAGTCAGAAAAGCATTCCTCAGATACTGGAGGTATTTAAGTTGTGGTTTTCAGAGATGACCACTTTATGAGGTAAAGAAAGAGGAATGTCACATGGAGGACTTTCTTTGCAGAAGTTGTAGCACGTGCGCTGAAGGTCGTGAGTTGGGTATCTGCTGACAGTAAACGAGAATGTGATCCATAGATTTACCATATTGAGTTCCACTTAGATATTCTGGAAGGGCCCCTTTCAGCTCTATTGATTAAAAATTATTATCTCTTGCAGGAAGAGTTCCTCATCTGGGAGGATCCTCCAGCCCATTTTATTTGGCTTCTCTGATGGGAGGGAATAAAAGCATACTGACTGTGGAGAATTGTATTCTCACTGGGGTCCAAGACTGTTCTCCTTGTACCACCAAGTATGGCTTGAATCATCAAATCCTTTGCACTGTGGCTGCTTCTGTGCACTCACATACACCCTTCAGCTTACAGAGTAAGGAGAATTGCCTGCTCTAATGAGATGCACAGCTTTATACATGGCTAGAGATGGAGAGTCCCAAAAACACACAGTGGGGAGGGATGCTCACAATTACACAGTAAACTGACAAAAAACTCAGAAAATAGCCAGAAATGTTTACAGAATTCATACAGGACCAAACAGTTTATTCAACAGACTCTGAGATTAGCAAACATGGGAGCTCAACAGGCACTCTGCTTGATATAGGAAGCTCAAGATACACAGACGAGGCCCTTGTCAATGTGCCCCCAGATAGCGTACAATAGTACGTCTCTGCTTGTCAACTGGACAGGATTTAGCATCCGTGGAAAGAAACCTCACGTTTGTGAAGGGTTTTGTAGATTAGGTTAATGGAAGGTGCAGCACTCCATGTGTTGCAATCCTGGGCTGAATAAAAAAAAAAGGAAGGGTTATCTCATTTGTCCTGGTGCTAACTCACTCTCTGTTGGAGAATCTGCTTCTCTTTTTCAGATAGATGTAGATCCTAAGGAGAGAGCCACCCCATCATACCTCAAAAGGGCCCCAGCTGCAACTAAGAAAAATTGGCGAAACAAGCAAGGGTGCTGTTTTCCTGATGAACCAGATACCAGCACAAGGGGGAAGGAGATCAACACAGAGAAAAATCAACTCCTACCAAATCAGAGACCCCGAGCCTCAGAGGCCCCCAACACCTCATCACTGAAGCAGACCAAAAATGAACCCAACATGGCTCAGGGAAATTTTGCGGAAGAGGGGGCGGAAAGAATGTCAGAGCCACATGTTGGGTCATGATATGCAGAGACATTTAGCTTACCCATAACTGTGGGCTAACTCCACAATGCATGACCCGTATACCTCAACAAGGAGGGGCCAAGGGGACGGGGTAGGTCACGGATGAGCCTAATAATGGTACCAAACTGACTGTATTTGCTGAATACAAAACTAACTAATAAAAAAAAAGGAGAAAGCTGGCTGAGCGCAAGCATTCATTGCTCTCTGCTTCCTAACTGTGGGTAGAATTTGACCAGTCTGCTTCATGCTCCTGCCTCCATGTTGTCCTTGTCACACCGGACTGTGATCTCAAACTACAAGACAAAATAAACCCTCTCTTCCTTAATGGCCTCTTGTTAAATATTTAGACATTGCTATGAGCTAACTCACTGGGCAACTTTGAGACCTATGCAAAAGTAGGAGAGGACAAGAACGTGGCAAGCAAGCAATAACGTGTGTGTGTGTGTGTGCGTGTGTGTGTGTTTGCATGCACACACGAGCGATTCAAAAGTGTCTGGATCCTCTTAGAAGAGAGAAGGGATTTTTTTTTTTTTTCTTGACAATCCGGGAAACTTTCTAATTCCATTGTAATTGCTTCCTACCTCTTTCAAAGCTTGGATATGTATTTCTTAGACATGAAGGCATAACATTTCTCGTCTTTAATAGAATCTTCATTGCTAATTTGAATAATAGAGCTGGAGGCTGTAATGATTCTGTGAGAAACTATAAGAATAATTACTTTTCTATCTTCCTTTCCTCCTGCACCTCCCAACAGGAAGAGGAGGTACAGGAGAGGTACAGGCAGGAGTGGAGAGGGAGCGTGCTCCTCCCATCAATGGAAGCCCTCAGAGATTTCTTCTATGGGACTTACTGTGCCTTTAGGCCCCACTGGGGACCATTCAGGAGCAGAGTCAGGAGTTGGAAAGCTGCATTTAAAAGAATAGAATGGATATATTTAAATTCACTGACCATCATGGGTTTCAATTATTTAGCAGATTTATAACTTTCATTTTAGAGAAACATTGTTCTAAATTTCATTCTGAAGTGGAATTTAAGTGGCAGAGGTTTATCAGTCAGTAAAAGTACTTGCCTTGCAAGCAAGAGAATCTGAGTCCAGATTCCCAGAACCCAGATAAGAGTGCCTAGATTTGCAATGCTCACAATTTATTGGATTTATAATCCCAACACTGGGGAGGTGAAGAAAGAGAGATCATTTTGTCTAAACTGTGAGCCAGTCTAATGAGGCAAGCTCCAGGGTAATGAGAGACACTACCTCATGAAAAAAAATAAAATTGATGGGACCTGAGGACCAGAACCCATGGTTTTCCTCTGGCCTACACAAACACATATGAACACATTCATGCATACTCATGCATATCCACAAACACATGTATGCACAATATGCCTACATACAAACACACACAACAGGGGATATTTATGCAAAAGCTATAAAGTTTTCATTATTAAATTGTATTTGTCTATGAACAGAAGTATCAAAAGCTTGAGGAGACTAGTGTGAAGTACAGATTATTTTAGGAGGCATCAAGTCTGTGGTCCTGCATGGGCAAATATCTCTTTGTCTATACCAGAGACCACACTCAGCCATGATGCCTCATCTTTAAGTCCTCCTAGCTAGTAGGACGTTTTATCTTTTTCAAAGGGGTGTCAAGTATATATGCATACTCACCACAAAGTTAGGGATTAAATATACGAAGTCATCTACAAAGCCTAAAATAATTCCTGTCTTTCAATGAAAACTTGCCAACTCTGTCCTGTAGAGCTGACCCTCATAGAGGTCACAGGGTCTCTCCTCTTGCCATGTACAGTCTTACTTAATAAATGTCCTGTCCTCCCTGGCTTGCTTCTGCTTTCACTGTTCAGAGCAGCGTTCCCAGCCTGTAAGGCAGATTGCCATGGCATCACCAAGGCCATCGAAATGTTGATGCCTTTCAAGAAAAATAAGCAGGTGCTGGAGGTCCTAGTCTGTCTGCTCTAGCAGGAACCCATGAGGAATTCATATGAAGCTTCTGGAAATGTCAAACATTTACAAAGAAAGCTTTTGAACTCAGGAGGCAGAGGTAGGAGGATCACCGTGAGTTTGAGGCCACCTTGAGACTACATAGTGAATTCCAGGTCAGCCTGGGCTACAGTGAGACCCTACCTCAACCCCTCCCCACCAAAAAAGGGCTTTTTAATTACATTAAAGTATAAGGGATGCAAATCTACTGTAAGTTATGTAATACTTTCTATATTGATGAAAAGTATTATTAGTAATTGTATTCCTTGAGTTTTGAAATTCAAGACTTGAAAATTGCATATCAATAATTCAGAGACCAAATATAATTTAGAAGTACAAGTCCTCATTTTATATTTATCATCTCCATTGTCACAGTAGCTATAGAATCCCATATATTTCCACAAAAATTTAGAATATCAACAGTGATTATATATGGATTATATGTAATCCACATAATGACACAGTTAGTATTTCATTTTTTGAATATTTTAATTTATTTATTTTTAAGTAGCATGGCAGGGGAGGGGTGGATTGGTGTGTCAGGACCTCTTGCCACTGCAAATAATTTTCAGATGCATGCACCACTTTATACATCTAGCCTTATGTGAGAACAAGGAATTGAATCCAGGCCATCACGTTTTACAAGCCAATTCCTTTAATGGCTGAGCAATCTCTCCAGCCCCAGCTAGTACTTTTTGGTAGAGGAAATAATATTTAGCAAGGTTAAATAAATAATCACCAAGACAGAAAATGGGAGATCATGGACAAGAGTAAAATTATTTGTACTTGATTTGTGATATTTCCATTATACAAGCATAATACTTACCTAATACAAAGAAGAATTTTAATACTTAAAATTATGATTATAGGGTTTATAATAATCAAAGTGCATTATATTTAGAATTTATTTTCAGAAACATCTTAAGTGATAGCTATTACTCTTATTGTGGTGGTTTGAATGTAAAATGTCCTCCGTAGCCTCAAGTGTTTGTGATTAAAATTCCTATTTAGTGGGCTGGAGAGATGTCTTAGCAGTTAAGACACTTGCCTGCAAATCGTAAGGATCCAGGTTTGATTCCCCAGTACATATGTAAGCCAGAGGCACATAGTGGTGCATGCATCTGGAGTTCCTTTGCAGTGGCTAGTGGCCCTGCCATGCCCATTCTTCCTTTCTCGCTCTTTCTAATAAGTAAATAAAGATAAAATATTTTTTAAAACATATTCCAGGCTTGAGAGATGGCTTAGCAGTTAAGGGGCTTGCCTGTGAAGCCTAAGGACACAGGTTGGATTCCCCAGTACCCACATAAACCAGATGCACAAGGTGGAGTATGCATCTGGAATTTGTTTGCAGTGGCTAGAGGCCCTGGCCTGCCCATTCTCTCTACATATTTGCCTCTCCCTCTCTAATCAATAAATAAAATAAAATGAAAAAATACAAAAATAATTCTTATTTAGTCCCCAGCTTGTGGAGCCTTTGGGAGGTGGAACCTTGCTGGAGGAGGCCTCTTGCTAGGAGAGAACCTTGAGTATGAATGCTGACAGCTGGCGCATTCAGATGGTTTTCTTCCTGCTTAACGTGGACCCTCTTGCTCTGCCACACTTCTCTCCGCCATGATGAACTCTCCCTTTGGGACTGACTGCAAGCCAGAAACAAAACTGTTTCCTCTCGCGAACTGTCAGGTGCTTTGTCCTAGCAAAGAGAAGGGGACTGCTACAATCACTAATGATTCTTCTCAGAAAATTCAGAAGCTTAAAACATTAAAGTAGATTTAAAAGATGGTCATGTACATTGACTACAATGACTTCTGCATGGTATTTTTGTTTCTTCCATTCTAATTCTTCAAAAGATGGAAAGATCATCCTTTCTTCACTTGCCTGGCAGGGTTCTTCTCAGCCTTTGTGATGAACATCCCAGGCCATGATCCTACCTTAAGAGAGTCCTTTCTAATACACATCAATGCAGTTTTCAAATCCTGCCACATTCCTTTGGAATGCTCTTTCCAAGTTCACTGCTCTATTCTGTGGATGATGAGAAAAGAAAATGTATTACAGATTATCAGCTTAAAAGTTAGATCTGAAAAAAAAAGTGTTACTGCTCCTAAGTCTACCTACAATTAGCTAAACAAAATTATTTTTAATAAAATATCTCAGTACTTCATTGATGTCCATGCAAGATACATTTAGCAGGTTGAAAATGTTGTGCCTTATTGGATTTCAGCTTGGTAGCAAAACTTTTAAATGAAAGTTCAGCTTGATTGGAGGAAAAAAAAAAATATAGTCCCAACTTGAACTGTACATTAAAAACAAAAAAGAAAAAAAGACATACTGTGAGCATGAGAGGGAAAGCAATGTATTTTTGTAGCATTTTATGTGATATTGATTTTGACAAAACGTTTGTAGCCCTGGTCTCTGCATCACTGCACTATGCTACATTGGTACAAAAGACAACAAATCCAGTCTCTGCTTAAGCTCATTTTCTTTTTAAAGTAAATTAATATTACTTTTCTGAAAAAAATCTAAGAGAAAACATAAGGAAGAAAAATCTGTATTATGTAAATTACATTATAATTTTATATTTTGTAAAAAAAAAAAAAACCCATAGCTTTGATCTTATATACTGGACTGGGGGAAAGCTACCAGTGAAGATTTCCTAGCTATGTTGGAAGCACTTGACCCATACTAGACCAATCCAACTGTCTCCTGATCTTTGAATTTGAATGTATGATTGAAAGACAAGGGCTGGAGAGATGGTTTAGCGGTTAAGAGCTTGCCTGTGAAACCTAAGGACCCCGGTTCAAGGCTTGATTCCCCAGGACCCACGTCAGCCAGATGCACAAGGGGGCGCACGCATCTGGAGTTCATTTGCAGTGGCTGGAGGCCCTGGCATGCCCATTCTCTCTCTCTCGCTGCCTCTTTCTCTCTCTGCCTGTTGCTCTCAAATAAATAAATAAAAATAAACAAAAAGTTTTTTTTTTAAAAAAAGAAAGACAAGAAAATTATTTAAGTAATATGATGGTAAGCAGACAAGGTTAACAGTGACCTTCATTTACTTGGCTTCCACGGACTTTTTCTGAACCAGTTCTTTAGCTAGCCTTTCCTGTTTACTCCTCTCCTGTGTACATTAAATTTTCTTTGATGCTAGGCAACCTTGTGTTCTCTTGTTTGCAATCACAGAACCAAAAGCCAGGTAAATACCATTTTATATCCTGCTATAGTTATCATGTTTTTATAGTCTTCAAGACATTTTAATGATTTAATTATATCCCATCACAAACATATGACAGAGTTTTAAAAGTCAACATCAAGTGCTATATATGAAATAACACACCACTGAGTATCTGCATTTATCTCTCTGTCCAGGATTCTTGTTAAAAAAAAATCTGGCTTTTCGGTTTGGGAGAGTGTAGATCCCTAGAATATATATAAAGCTAGATGCAGTAGTGTGTGTCTGTAAGCCCCTGTTTTCTTAAACCTCAGCTCTCTTTCCCTTTAATTCTATCATTGTTCCACTAACTGTCATTGTACTCATAACCCCTCATCGGTTGTGTGCTTCCTGAGGCCGCATGATGGGCTAGCAAGAGCTCTTCCTTCCTCAGCTTACTGGCTGGTGTCCCATCACATGCTATCACAAGACAGTGCTATGCCTTCCTGCCAGAAAGGTCTTCCAAGAACAGCTCTGCCCAGCCTAAGTCTCCACTGCTTCTGCCCATTGCTTGCAAGGTACTCTGCTTTTTCCTCTTGAGTTCTCCTTTGATATCTTTTGGATGCTCACTTTCAGGCTGAGCAAGAAAACTAGACTCTGTCTGTGGACAGATGTGGGTCACCATGGTTTGGTTTAGAGTTGTCGCTACCGATTCCACCCACAGGCAAAGATAAACCACACAGCTTACTGAAGTATGGCTTGACCCCAAATATTAACGTAAGGAAAAGTAATTGTGTTCTTCCAGCTTTAATGCTTAGTGATAAAAAGAAAGGAGTTAACTATCAAGCATAAAAAATATTATGTCTCATTTGTGGCAGTACAGTAATTTCAAAGTCTTTTATACAGCACGGTTGTTAGACAACAAATGGTTGCATATACACATGTGAACATACCTACAACCATACATCATACATAAATACCTAGAGAGGGGTAGATTTTAAGGTCCATAAATGGCTAAATATACAGCTATATAAAAAGATGCTAGCCAATCAAAGACATTGATATATTTTTACTTTCACTCATTTCTTATTCTTCAATAATGGGTTGTAAAAAGCCTCAAACAATCTACTAACCATTGTAATGTACAGCAATGCCCAGCATGGCTTGAATTTTTTTTGACTCAAATGAGTAATCTTTCCTACTTTTACATATACACTGTACTGTCATAAGCATGTGTTGAAAGGACACTAATGTGAAAGCCCGCTTAAAATATTTTGAATTTTCCATGAACTATAAAGCTGGTATTATGAGGAAACTCAGGAAGAGGCAGGCTTTGAGTTGGGCTGCCTGAGTCATTGTAACATTACCACTAACTAGCACTGTGACCTTCATTAAGTCATTTACAAATGACTAAACATTAGCTAAATGTTGTCTCATTTATAAAATATGAAAGTTGACCTTAAATGTTACATTTCAAGTCTGACATTCTGTAATATTTACATATTAATGTTTTAAAGGGCCATTCTAGTATTTCATAAATCAAACAATATCAATATTTCAAACTGTAAACTGTATTTTAAGAATATGTTTCATTTTATGCATACTGTTCGTTCTTTGTGTCAATTGAGCTTTACTTTCCTGAGCATAATCCTTTGTGTTGAGCTAGTGTTGTCCATTATGCAAAAGAGAGAAATTTTAAATTTAGATTTGACTTTATAAAATATGCTATCAATTAGAATAGTACTGTGCTACATAACGGTATTTCTAACAGATGTTATGTAAAATATAGTCCTCTACTGAATATTCAGGCACATATAGTGCAAATCTTGCAAAAAATTCTTAGTGACACTTTGAAAAAATTAGAATGTTTATAAGGAGCAATACAAATTTACATAAATTCTTTGTTTCAAACAGCACAGAAATAGAAGACTCTGAGTGTCTTTTTATAGTATACATGTAAACTGTGTAATAAGCCCATGTCTTTCATTTGAGGTAAACAGAAATTGTATTATGTCAGTAACATTGACACTGAAAAGAAGTTGTTTTCCAGCAAAAACAATGAATTGTACTATGCTAGCCACATGCAGACATTGTTTCTTATGACAGAATTAGGACCACAGATTGGATGTATAGGGCCAGGAAAATAATTATCACTGAAGAATGCAGTCAACATTTGACTTAGTAAATGTGTATGTTGTCTCCCAATTAAGCAGGAAAACAAAGTTCTGGATAAAATATACCCTTGACATACACAATGGTATATCATGAGACTGTTGAAAATCAGTAAATTGAGAGCTGGAGAGATGTCTCAGTGGTTAATGCATTTGCCTACAAAGCTTAAGGACTGGAGTTTGATTCTCCATTACCCCCACAAAGCCAGATGCACAAGGTGAGGCATGTGTCTGCAACCAGTTTTCAGTGGCTGGAGGCCCTGGCATGTCCATTCTCTCTCTTTCTACCTGCCTCTTTTTCTCCCTCACTCTCAAATAAATAAATAATAAATTAGTAAATCTACAAACACAATTATAAAATAATGCTATCTTTCATACGATGCAGTAAGATAGAATGAAAATAATATCTTCCCTCCTATGTTTAAATTATGCAATTCCTATTTATTCTTGATTTTTCAGGTTACCTACGTAGAAAATTTCAACCGAATACCTAGAATAGATCCCAAATTCCTGGAAAAAAGATGATCTCAGGTCATTCCCGTCATACTTTTCCACTAAAATGCAGTATAATTATGATTCTCTAGCTACAGACTCCTTGAATTCAGATTGACTTAGTATTGTCTCCCACTGTGCTTCTCACATCTACCATAGAACTCGTCACAGAACTGCTTGTAAAGTAAGTTTTGGATGAAGAAATCAATGTATGATCCCCAGCACATGTAATTTATCCAGATTCCATTGAATTTAACAATAATAAAGGATCAAAAATTCAGTTCAGGTGCAACTGCTAGTAATTGAATTATATCTAAGTATATGCCTTAGCATACATAATATTTTCCCAGTCCTGACAAAAATTTTTCATATTGTTAAAAGTCATGGTCCTTCTTCAGGACCTGAGAAGCCAGAGCTGTCATTGTTAATAGGCCAGTGTTTCTTTCTGTTAAGCAGTAAGTATGTCACTTTCGCTATTGCCTAATTATATGATAATAGAGGCAAGCTATTCAGCCTCTAGAAAACTCAATATCTTCATCTGCAGAATGGAAATTATAAGTCCTTCCATGCTTAACTTTCATGTGTTGTTCTTGAGAATTAAATGGATTAATTTGTATGACAGTTTCTTCAAGAGCACTCTACAGCTGTCTGGAGTTTGTACAAACTGTGATTAGAGTATGATACCATAATTATTTCAAAGAGACTTGTACTTTCAATCTGTTCTTTCAAAACTCCATCATCCAAGTTTTCAGCTAACCACTGACAATTGCTGTCAGTGAATATACAGAGACATGGCATAGAACATGAGAGGAAGATTTACCTGGATGGGAGCCTTGCTAAGACCCAAAATTGTCACAGCCATATCCAAAGGGTCAAGGGGAACGAAAACCTTCATTGTTCACACTAAAGACTGTAATGTCTCCCATGGCAACAATTCTAACTGAGCACAATCCTTTTTAAAAATTCTTTGAACATTTATGCAATTAATTCAAACGCAGAAACCAATTAACTGTGTATCCCATAATCAAATCAGTTTCAAATGAGTGCCCCAAATTTCAAGAGGCTTTCAAAGCACCACTGAGGAGAAATGGAACAAATGAAGTACTTAATACCAGGATGGAAAATGTTTTCATTAATTTTCAGTCCAAAATACAGCTGCTTAATATTATGTAAGTTACTAAATTTACCCATGGTTGACTCATCATGTTCTTTTAATTTGCCAAGATGGTTATATTTTGGTACATAACAAAAACAGAGGAGTGTATTTTTAAGAAGATATTAAGAAGTCTTAGTTGCCATAAGAATAAAGACTTTGGGGTTTTGTGTTTTCTTTTTCTTTAGTTTTCCTATTATTGGAGAGAGAGAGAGAAAGAAGGGGGTGGGGGTGGGGGATGGTCTCACCAGGGCCTCCAGCACTGCAAACAAAGTCCAGATGCATGCATCACCTTGTACATCTTGCTTTATGTGGCTACTGGGGAATTAAACTTGGGTCCTTTGATTTTTCAGGCAAACGCCTTAAACACCGAGCAATCTTTTCAGCTTCTTTTTCTTTTCTTTCTTTCTTTCTTTTTTTTTTTGTGCTACTGAGGATCAAACCCATTGTTTTGAGAATGCAAGGCAAGTGCCCTACCATTGACCTACAGCACAAGCCTTAGGGTTTACACTGTCTTGAGAAAAATAAGGAGTCATTTTTGCACTTCCTCCTGTGCTCTGACCTCATGCCTTTATGCAGTCACTCATGGGCTACACAGGCATCTTCTTGTAAACCAAGTATGTGGGCAGTGAAATTGACTATTGCAATAATATACATGGAATAATTGCTCATATCTTTGATCATAATATCATTAGTCCCCTATTGTAAAGCATGGCACAGTGATGGCTGGGGTACTAAGTCAACCAAACACAAAGGTAAAAGGGACTAGAAAATGTGTGGCTTCAGAAGCCCTGGAAATAGTTCTTTCCATTGTATAATTATGAATTCTTTTTCCTCACTTGTTAATATTAAGATTAAACTAGTATGCCAAAGCACATCTCCATTTTCTTGTGAATGCAAATATCATTGGAAGGGCCCATGTGGAAAAGCTATTATATTTACTGATATTTTAGGTATTTATATGGTTTAGACATATGAAGATGGCATGAGAAATAGGAACAAAGAGTCACAAAACACTATGAATAGAGTGGATAGAGTGTCTCTACAGAGGTCCTAATTATGATTCTGTATGAAGTGTGAAGCTTCTTTTAATGACAGGTTAGTGAATAAAAAGATGTGTGAAGGATAGAGCTGAAAAGGCCAGAAAACAGAATCATGGAAAGGCTGGATGCAAGTTTAGGTGAATTTGGACATTTTCCCATATGTTGTAGAGAGTGCTTAGCTATGTATGTGAGGAGTGAGGAAATCCTTATACATTTGGAGTTTCCCCCCAAATAAAAAGAAGTTATTTGATCAAAATTTATCTTTTATTAAAAAATTTATGTTCTTGAAAGCCCATTTTTGGACTCTGTTTTTCAGAATTCTTTTGGATCATATTTATTCTTTCAATTTATACTTACTAATGGATTTTTTTTCTTGTCTATCACTGATTTTTACTTTGAAACAAGGTCTGGACTAGAACTCACTAGGTAGCCTAGGCTTGCATCCAACTCACAATCTTCCTGCCTCATCCTCCTGAGTGCAGGGGCTATAGGTATGTGCCACCATGCCCAGTTCTGAATTTAGGTTTTAAGTTGTTATTTTTGGAAGGACCTGGACTGTGCTTATAGCACACAAGTGGTGACAAAGCCAGTATGTTGTCTAGTTAATGAACAATTATCATTTGGTCAATATGGTTTCACCTAAAGTTGACAAAAGTGTTTTTAATGATCAAGGATTTAGGAAGCATAGTGTGGTATATTTTGGGAACTATAATGCTGTTATCTTACTGTGCAAAATAGAGAAAGAATGAAGAAAACATGTGGTTCTTTGTGGATGATAATAAGTTACAAACTTTTATTGAGAACATCATATAATCTGGTCCTGTGGGAGAAGCCACACCTATCTTGACATTGTTTTCCATGGTAATCCTATGATGTTATCACTGCTGTTGCAAACAAGGAAAGACAAGTCCCAGAAGGTTCCTATTCAAACAATCCTTACTACTGGTGCATAGCAGAACTGGGGTCCCACCCTCCAGTATCTGATTTCAAATGTAATGCTTTAGTTGATTTTTACCAACCTCATGTTTATTACTGAAAGGATATATATATTTTTTTGGTTGGGTGTGGTAGCACATGTCTTTATGAGAGAGAGAACAAGATAGATAGATAGATAGATAGAGAGAGAGAGAGAGAGAGAGACAGACAGACACACACACACACACACACACACACACACACACACACACAGAATTGATGCATAAGGGCCTCCAGCCACTGCCATTGAACTTGTGCATTCCCTTGTACAGATGTGCAACCTTGCACATGAATCACCTTGTATGTCTAGTTTATGCGGGATCTGAGAAGTTGAACATGGATCCTTAGGCTTCACAGGCAAGTGACTTAACCACAAAGCCATCTCTCCAGCCCCTGTAAGGATTTTTGACCTTGTGTTTTCCATTCAAGGCATACAGTCACTTTCAAGAACGCAGACTATTTTATTGAAAGCTACATTCTCAGAACCCCATTTTTTGCTGTGCTTTATATGCTTGTCTTTAGTATAAAAGAAAAAAAAAACCCTTCTGGATAATCATAGTCTGATTTTATTTTGAGTAATGTTATGTTGAATTTCTAATAAAACAGTACGCAGAAGCAACAGAAAAGTTGTGTCTTTGAGAGATATCAGTATGCATTTTAAAATCATCTTGACGCTACAAGAAACTTCATGGGGTGATGAAAAAATATACACACATGTATATATACATATGTGTCTGTGTGTGTTTTGCCCTGTGGCATCTTCTCACCCACTACAGTACTGCTCACTTTCAAGATAGCTATTCATAGATGTTGAGAATATTTTTTTGCCGAATAACAAGGCCATCTTGGAATGTGTGGAGGTTAATATTATGCACATGGAACTGTTCAGCTTTCTCACACCCTGTCAGAGCTAAGCCGTTATTCTACCATCTCACTGCCTGTCCCCGCCCCCACATCATTTCCTTAAATTGCTATGGAAATTAAATCGTGAGAGACACTCTCCTTGCAAAGATGCCTCCTTCAGAATCCTCTTTACTTTGCCCTTGCCGATTTGGAATGGAAAAAACAGCCCACATTTCCATGGAATTTAGAAAGGGCTTGGGCCAGACCTAAAAAGGATAATTTCCCTGACAACTGTGTTCTAACATCACATTGCAGCTTAGCCATCCTAGATTCTCAGAGGAAAGTGAGTGTCCAGGTGTAGTAACTGAAGGATTTAACAAGCTAATAGGCTTCCCTTTCTATCTATGCTTTCACCCATAGAAACACATCCCATAAAGACAGCTATAAAACATCCCTGTCCCATGATATCATTTCCTGTTCATGTTTATATGTTGAATACACTTTCTATCATTTCATTTTCATTTCTCTTCCAGTGGATTTTGTGTGTAGAACTGCTGAGAGCGTTTTTTTTTTTTTTAATTTCATGAGAAGAGACAAGAAAGGCTGGAGAGAGGGCTCAGTGGGTAAGAACACTTCCTGAGCAAGCATGAGGGCCTGAATTAGCCTGATACTGCATGAGCTCTATTCTCCAGCATCCAAGTAAACAGCTAGGTGTGGCTGTGCACATCTATAACACCAGAGCTACATGGAGTACAGACAGGAGTATCACTGGGGTTTGCCAAAAAGCAAGTTCTGGAATCCATGAGAAATTAAGTACCATGGAACCACACAGATAGGTGATGAGGGTGGGATACCTGGTGGGGTGCACACATATTTATACACACATGCATACACTATACCACACTACAGTATCACATGCATACCAGTCCCACCTAAAAATGAAATGAGAACTTGACTTAAGGGGGGCAAGAACCTGAATGAAGCTGTGTGGCAGCACATAGCCATGATCCCAGCACTTAGGAGACGGAAGCACAGGGATTGAATCTGATCAGCCTGGGCTGCATAGCAAAACTTGAGCTCAAAGAAAAGAAAGAGAGGAAGAAATAAAAGAAAGAAAGAGGAAGGGGGTGGGATGAAGAAAAGAAGGAGAAAGTGGGGATGGAAAGGAAGGAAAGAAAGGGGAGAAGGGAATGAAAGAAAGAAGGAAGGAAGGAAGGAAAAGGAAGGAATGAAGAAAGGAAAAGGAAGGAAGGAGAAGGAAGGAAAAGGAAGGAATGAAGAAGGAAAGGAAGGAAGGAAGGAAGGAAGGAAGGAAGGAAGGAAGGAAGGAAGGAAGGAAGGAAGCCAAAGATGGCCAGTGGTACAGTACTTGTTAAGCACATGCAATGTCTTGGATTCCATAATAAAAATGAACCTAACTGATACGTGGCAGGCAATATCCTATGCTACCCCATCCTCAATGTCAGATCACCATATTCAGTCTGTCCTATTTTGTGCTTATGAAGGTAGTTAACAGGATCTTAATCCAAAGAGTTGAAATGGCCATGAGGAGCCAAACATTTGGACAGACTGGGCAAGAGAGTTTCTAAAGACTGGAAAATCCTCACATACGTTCCTTTTATAGTTTGTGTCATTTCACTCACAATTTTATGCTATAATGACTGGGAAACTTCTAGTACCTCCCTCATACAATTTAAAATCTGCAACAACAACAAAACCAGATCAAGGAAGTTGTAACTTAACAGAGATGTCTATGAAGGATAAGAGACTATGGCCATCAGAATCTAGTTTTGTTGTATAAAAATCTGTGTCAGGGAGAAATTAAGAGCGTTGCATATCATAGTTAGTACAGTACCATGTAGTACAGTGTAGAAGTTACCTTCTAGTTGCTAGACAAGATAATTGGCCAGAAGCAGCTTATAGAAGGAAAGGGTTTATTTAATCTGACAGCTTTGACCAGAAGTTTCATCATGGCAGGGAAAGTGTGGCAAGAACAGATAGCAGAGAATCTCACATCTTGTCACATCAGCTGGGTGAAAACAGCAAGAGTGAGCTAACTGTGAACACCCACTGAGACTGGACTAATAAACCTCAAGGTCCACCCCTATGATACACCTTCTCCAGCAAGGCTCCACCAGCTGGGGATTTAGTACGAGGCTTAATAACAAACACATGAGGCTATGGGCGACATTTCACATTCAAAGCACCACATATATAGTACTGTACAGTTTAGGTAGCGAGAAGGTATACTTTGGAAACTGACTGAGGTTAAGTATTGGAAATGTGAGAACACCATAAGGCACATGGTCCTGATGGTCTTTTCCAAAACTAGTAGCAATAAGCTTTTGTCAGGAGCTCTCTTCTATCCCAAGTCACTTGTATTTTGGGGGAAGTGATAGAATTGCTCCCCAAGGTTCATGGTGAAAGTCTGTACTTATGGTTAGCATGGGAGAGTTACTTTATTCTCCATAAACAAAGAAAAATGAAAAGGTAGACATTGACATATTTCTCCTTCCAGGTGAGATTGCACCAAAGTATTTGGTCCTCTTACCTTTAGCACATTCTCAAGGTATGGTTTTGTAACTTCAGGGTTTGGTTGATTAGGGATTGTATATAGTTTAATTATATTTATTATTAGACATTTTGTACTTTTCCTGTGTTCTTAAAGCACACCAATCCTGGATTTCTTTCATCCCTAGCTGACCCAAATTCATGGGCTGATAAGAAAGATCAGCCCAATAAAGGTAATTTTATAGTTCACATTTCTCTAAATCTTTCTCCGGAAGCAATCTTCATCCACTATCTGTTAACTCTCCAGGTTGTCTCTGTTTCACTATATCTGTCTGACTTTCACAAGCGGTATGAAAATTATTGCTGTTTTTCCTGTTTCTTTCTAGAAGACCAAGATATACTTTTCTTCTGACATTGGGAATATTGTTCAGAAGTCTCTGGATGTTTCCCATAAAATGACCACTGTTGAGTAACTAATGTGAGACCTCAGCAGCCTACTTTGGGTAATTGGTAACTGCTGGTGGTCAGCTAGCAAGTGGGTCCAGAGACTAACCATTTACGATTTTACATCATGGTTTCTTAAATTGCAATTGAAAAGGAAGTCCATACATGGATAAAATCACTTTTCCTTTGGTAACTGAGCAACAAAAAAGAGTCATCTGGGCAGGTTTGTTCTTTTTCACATAGTGTTTTCTTTTAAATATTTCATGGAGATAGTGTCAGAAAAATAGTAACACAATAAAGTTTAAATACAATTTTTTGTACCCAAAACTTTTAAAATAGTATTTCTGAAATATATATGTGTGTATGTATATATATCTCAGAATCAAGGATGTTATTTGGAATTTTGGCCATGAAAGTAGATTTATACAAATTACTTATTAATGAATATTAATATCAGCTTTACATAATTATATTCTCATACTTTCATTGATTATAACTTCCTCCTTACCAAGGATAATATCCAAATGGACAAGTACCACTGTATTATTTTATTAATTCCTATCATCTATAGATTTTATATTTATTCAATACCAAAAAGGTTCTAATATTAATATGTTAGTTTTTAGTAGAAATTATCTGCTTCCTACTTTCAGTTTTTTAGTCAATAATTTTATATATTTGGAAAAAGTGGTTCAACTCCAAAATGGTTCAGTTTTATTACCTGTAAAATAAGGACTTTGTAATAAGAGAATTTTGTTTTTCTTACTATAATTAATTTATGAATCTACGTGGAGGAGTTTAGCTTTATGGTATCTGTTCAGGCTATTATGAAATCACAATGGCAGAAGAGTAACTTCCAAATGCAGGAAAAATGTAAAAGTAAAGCAAATAAAAGTAAGCTTCCAAAGGCATGAAGCAGAAGGTTAAGGGCCAGAGGGAGGAGCATACCCAATGCTTCCTGTCCTAGGGGTGAACAATGCAAAACTTTTTAAACATTGAAATGTGGGTTGGAGAGACGGCTTAGCAGTTAAGGAGCTTGCCTGCAAAGCCTAAGGATCCAGGTTCTATTTCCCAGGACCCCTGTAAGCCAGATGCAGAAGGTGGTGCATGCGTCTTGAGTTTGTTTGCAGTAGCTGAAGTCCCTGGCGTTCTCTCTCTCCCTCTCCCTGTCTCTCTCGACTTCTTTCTCTCTATCTCTCTCTCAAATAAATAAATAAAGAATATGAAATTCAATTCTAAAAATAATGAGACTTCTTCCTTGCATTAATTTATGTGTATTAGATAATCAGTTAAACATTCTTTTAATAAATATTGTTCATTTTCTATTATAGTAGAGTGAATTGGATCTACTTCCTGAAATTTTTTATATAAAGACTAAATGAACTCAGCCTAATTGCATGCATATATTTCTTTTATAAAATAAGTAGTTTTGGATGTAATTATTTCCAAGGTTATTTACGCTTCTGAAAAGTTTTTGTAATGATTTTCAAGGATGTATCGGATACATTTGAAAATTATATACTTTAGAACCACACTGACTTGGGTTCAAATCTTAGCTCCCTCCCCCAACACCCTAGATCTGTGGACTTGATTAAATTGTTGCAGTACAGGTCGCTCTCAGCCGTATAATGGGCAGAACTAGAGTAACTGCATGAAACGAAAGGTACACATTTAACAGGTCAGTGCGGGTGTTCTTGGTGAGGGGTTCCATGGCCTCTCCATGTAATTACGGAACCATGTTCTTCCACTGAGTTGATTTACTCACCTAAGGCCTTGGAATCACCTATACCCAGCTCTCAGGAAAAAAGTACCATAGAGGTTTATTTTTGTTCGTGATCCTTTGTTGAGAGTCAATCTGTGGTTCTTAGATGTAAAAGAAGCTACAAAATATACCCCAGGTCTCTCCTAGTCATTGTGAAATGAGAAAGTTTCTGTGTAGTTCCCCTAATATTAGATGTTTAGCACCTGATTAAGGTGTGATCTCTCTCTCTTTCTCTCTCTCTCTCTCTCTTTCCCTTTCTCTCTCTCTCTTTAGCTCTCAGAAGAAGAATGAAAGGAAATATCAATGAGAGCTGACAGAATAGCTTTATTCTCACTTATATTCTGTGACATACATCGGATCTCAGTGCACAGCTATGCTCTAATATGTAGTTTGTGTTTATAAAATAGTGCACTAATAAATAGTGGACTGGAAGTATCTAAGGATAATATGAAAAAAAATTCCTCCAAAATATTTGTTGTAGGGGCTAGAGAGATTGCTCAGTAGTTAAGGCGCTTGTCTGCAATGCCTAATGACCTGAATTTGATTCCTCAGTGCCCAAGTGAACCAGATGCACAAAGTGGTGCCTGCATCTGGAGTGTGTTTGCAGTGGCTAGAGGCTCTGGTGCATCCATTCTCTCTCTCTCTCTCTCTCTCTCTCTCTACCATCAAATAAGTAATTTAAAATTAAAAAAATACATTTGTTATATCCTTCAGTTGATTCTTTCAAGATCTTGATTTCTCATAACTGCACAAATCTTTATCATCTGCACTTTGTCTAACATTTGCTACCTGTCCATAAGCCCCTGGAAGTGCATAGAAAAATGATGCAGCTCAGCTCATTGTGAGTAAACCTCACATGTTTCTGAGCCAAAGTAGTTTCTGTGTGTGTGTGTGTGTGTGTGTGTGTGTGTGTGTGTGTGCTATTTTAGGGGGTAGTATTTCACAATAATAATAATAGGCTTCAAGAATTCCATTTCATTTCTTGGGGATTACTGCATACAAGTAAAACAGCCTTTAGCCTTCGACTTCATGGCATTTTCAAGGAAATAAAATTCCCCTTGTTACTCCCTGGATGCCGTGTTTTACTTTGTAATTATTGTCGGCATTGTACTTATCTGTTGTATTCATTAGCAAAAGTCCAGATGGCCAAAATATAATTGCCAAAACTACTAAGTAGGCTTGTAGCCGAAATCTAACTTCAGCTGGAGCATACTATGCTGTTTTTCCCCACAGCGGGGCTGTCATTCTTCTCTGTACTCACACAGCCACTGCCGAGCTGATGCTCTGAAAACGAAGATAGGCAGGTGCCTCATGATGACTTGCTCACTGACAGCATCGCCAGCAGTGCGTGTTTGACTTAACGAAACGAAGCAAGCATGTATTGAACACATTCACAGGTTAAAGAGTAACACAAAACTAAAAGATTATATCACATGGCCTTGTCTGTGAGGACTTCACTCTGAGGATACAAACGTAGTGGTGGTTTTCTGTTCAGAGGGCTTTAGCATTAAGTTTTATGTGAGCGGTGTGGGAGATTACCCTTTGCGATGACAAGATAAACTAAAGAAAACCCCAAAGTTACCAGCTCCATGAAGTACTACCACACACTCCACACAATGGTAGAAACTAAGATTGTTGGAGAAGCTTTAGAGAAAGAATAAATCTTACATATTATTGGTGTGTGAATTAACTAAGTAAAATTACTTTAGGGAAAGATGCCACTTTCTTTGAACTTGCAATAACCCCACAGCCTAGTAATTCTACCCCAAAGCTTTCACTGATGATGCATTAAAAAGATATATCTACAAAAAGGCTTGTACAAATATGTTTATAGTAGCTTAGTAGGTGCTGTGTGTCCTTGCTGGGAGAATGATTAAGCCATGTGATATTTTTTTATATTTTTTCATTTATTTTTATTTACTTATTTGAGAGCAACAGACAGAGAGAGAAAGAGGCAGAGAGAGAGAGAGAAAGAGAATGGGCACGCCAGGGCCTCCAGCCACTGCAAACGAACTCCAGACGCATGTGCCCCCTAGTGCATCTGGCTAACGTGGGTCCTGGGGAATCGAGCCTCGAACCAGGGTCCTTAGGCTTCATAGGCAAGCGCTTAACCGCTAAGCCATTTCTCCAGCCCCAAGCCATTTGATATTACTCAGCAATAAATAGGAACAAATGCCCTACCGAAACATCTAGCCATAAAAATACTTTGTTGAAGGAAAGAAACTTTATACAAATGAAACCATGTTGTAATATCCATGTATATGAGGATCTAGAATAAACAAAAATCATCTATGAGGATAGTTGTTAGATTAGTGACTGTCTCAGGTTATGGGTGGGGAAAAGAGTGGAAAGGTTCAGAAAGGCACTTCTGGAGTGATGGGAGGGTTTTTATATCATGAGAGGGTTTGGGTTATACAGACATGAATATGA
Organism: Dipus sagitta; assembly: GCA_036346955.1. Lineage (NCBI taxonomy): Eukaryota > Metazoa > Chordata > Mammalia > Rodentia > Dipodidae > Dipus > Dipus sagitta. The sequence goes on along the minus strand of CM070781.1, from coordinate 89,047,002 downwards.
TCAATCTTAGTAAAAGTACATATGAAATTTTGCTTTCATTGTATGTGACTGGTTACCTCAAAATACTATAAATATTGACTTCCAGGTAAAGAAATACATGCAAAAGGTTTTGTGGGAAAGAAATTAACATTGAAGAGCATATAAGTAAACCAAATGAATGTAAGGATTGAGTAGCGGGTATATGATAAAAAAAAGTGTCAGTGGCAGAACATAGGGATGGGTTTATAGATTTTCACCAAAAATTCTTTTAACTGTATTTTTGTCTTATGTCTGATGTCTAAGTCTTATGTCTAAGAATTTTCACAAAAAATATTTAAAAAGACTTTTCATAATAACATGTTGACATGAAGAGACTAGAGTCAAATACTCCTATTCTTATCTATGTTAGCACAGTTCCTATGAGAACTGGTTCTATCACTGACATTTCTCTCTTCAATCATTCTCTCTACTGTTTTTTATTTCTCTCAGTTTATAAATTTGCTTAGCTTCACATTGACCTAAAAAATATGCTTATCTCTAGTATCTCTCCGAACTGTTTTTTTCTCTCTTAGCAAATTTTTCATTGCAGTGAAAGAGACTCTAAATTTGCATTCTGCTAACCATCCTCTCTCACCCTCTGGCACGTTGTAGTGTGTTCTTACTCAATTAAAGCCTCTCTCCATGGGTAGCAATACCCACCTCCCTGCCAAGTTCAGTGTTCCTTTCTACATTCTCATTTGTTGCATCTGAGGTCACTTCAGTGAGCCAAGGCAGCTGGCTTGGCTCAGAACATTATTGCGGTTATGAAATGACATAACCCACCACCCTCTGCTTCCTGTGGAAGTAAACCAACACCTAAAGAAGTTCATGGAGGTAAGGAGGAAGTCATCCCTCCTGGAATAGATTCTTTCCTTCACCTCTGTTGTTTACCACCTGCAAATGGAAACAGTTCCCTGTCTGTTTGGATCATTTGTCTTTGAGATTTGAATGGTTATTGTTCCTGCTCCATCCTTCTAGTTGCAGGGTATTGCCAAGCATTTATCAGTTCCCCCATTTCAATTCTAAATGAGTAGTTCATTCTTAGAGTGACACCTACATACATTTTAAAAATAGTAGAAAGTGTTTAGAAGTAAGTAAGAATTAAGGTCCCAGATAAATTCACTCATGTATGTTACTCCAGCCACCAGCAGGAGTAGCTTGCAGTTAGTGAAACACACTAGTGTAGGTTTTGGTCCCACACAAATGTTTTCCACATTGAATAATGATTTTTAAAATTCCTGTAGGAACCAGATTACATTTTTCAAGCTTGGCATGGAATCTCAATACACTACAAATTAAGGAGAAAAAAAAAAAAGTACTCTGGGAGTGGAAGTCTGGGAGGGGGTATCAGAGGATCTGCCATTAGACTGGACTTCGTAGAGGTTGTCACCATCCCAAGGTTAGCCTGAAAAACATTCTTCAGCACTTTCTAAAAATACTCAAAGACAACTTGTGTGCATACTGATCATCTGGTAACTTCATAAAAGGTTGGTTTTGGCTTTGCTGGGTTTGGGGCTATGCCTAGAAATCTTCATTTCTAGTAGGCTTCTAGATGCCATTAGTGGTATGATCACAGACCACACTTGAAGAGCAAGACCCTCGATTTGCTCTGTAATAAAGTATAATTTTCAAGCTTATTATACTCTAGAGAACATTCTAATTGTTTGTGTCTTTAGGAGTTCAGTATTTGTTTCTTCCCACAGAGATCAAGAAAACAGATATAATACATCATCTGTAATGCACAATTATCACTCTAATGTGATGTTGATTTTGTATATTCTGTTTGGAATTGAACATTGGCCAGGTATAGTTGAGCAAGCAGACTACATTGTAAATCTTTCTGGAATCAAAATTAGTAAGTAGAGGAGGAAGACTAAGAACAGTGATTCATCAGAAAAACAAAGCCAGGATTCTATTATTATTATTATTATTATTATTATTATTAATTACTATCATTATTTAGAAACTTTATATGGGCACATCATTTTCCTCTGCCCTGACCCCATTTCACTGAGGGCTCTCCTCAGTGGGATTGCTGGTATTCACCATGGGTTTGTGGGTTTTGAGTTGTAAGAGCAGCAGTCAGTCATTATTGGGGGAGGACAATTCCTCTGGATAGTCCCTCCTACCCTGTGGCTCTTATAATCTTTCTGCTACTTCTTTTGCAAATTTTCCTGAGCCTTTGTGGGTTTGTTTTAAGTCTACTTTAGTATCGAGCTCTCAGCAGCTTCTGGATTTCTGCTTTGGTACATTGGTACATTTTGACTATCCTCAGTGTATAGTACCGTCACTCGAGCACAGGTTTTCAGGCTTGCTGTAGAAGCAGCTTTCTTGCTCATCTCACCAGTTCCTCTGTGGTTTCATCTGGGCCCTTGCTGATGTGCAAGGACTGTCTCATATCATGATAGGGAATCAGCTATCTTTTCTTGTTTTGTTGACATATTTTAGTTGGCCTCAGTATTCACTGCCTTCTATAAAAGGGAAACAGATTCTACAACAGAGAATGAGATCAGTGGAGGTTAAAGGGGATAAGCATAGTTAATTTAGAGTCATTTTGATGGGTATAACCTCTGTTTTGGCCCAAGACTATTGAGGGCACCTTCTTGGAGTTCATGAAAGTGGTCCCCTTCTCTATAACTGGCAAACTGCCAACCAAACCACAAGAAGACACCATAGAGGTACTGTGATTTCAAAAGATAGTTAATGTTTACACCTGAAGTCAGTTATTCTCTGGCTCTCCATGGCAACCAAGAAAACCTTTTCAGTGAAGAGCAACTTGATTGAAGCAGACTCTGAGTCAGAGGTGAAGGCCAAGTCAGCCTGAGTGGCGAATTCAGAACTGGTAGGTTTTGCATTGGGACTACAGAACAAGGGATCACTCACTTCCTAACCCCATGAGGGTTGCTCTCAGACTTATGGTCTCTATTCTCTTCTTTCTGTATGACCTTTTCTCTTTTATCTTCAACTCTATATTCAATCCTGGGCAGATGATCTCCATATCTATAGATTCCACTTTGATCTTTCTGTAGACTTTATTTCTGCCCCAGAAGTTATGCATTCATTTCTGGCTTTCTTTTATTCCTTCATGAAAGGCTGACACAGTGACATAAGAGGGAACAAGATGTATGCTAAGGCTAGAGCTTCTGTGGGAAAGACAGGAAGCACAGTGATCCCACTCTGCATGGAGTTATTGTGCTCTGGTCCCTAATTCCCTAACTCCTTGTAGGTCTTAGAAAAATAACTGAAACCTATGGTGGCACCCTTACTTCATTCCCAAAACTCTTTCTTTGGCTTCACAGTGAAAGGCTCTAACCCCTAGGCCATTTCCCAGTTCCAAAACTCTTTCTTATACCGAGGCAGCATTTGCTTTGAATTTGTTCCCAGTAATTGTCCATCTGACCATGTCATTCTTCTGCAGTTAGTGCTTGGTATTCTCACAGCTTGGCCCCTCCCCTGTCAATTGGTGAAGTTCCCCACATAGGAAATAATAGCAGACTTTTATACAAGTGCGGTATAAGACAGGGGAACCTCCGAAGCTACAAGAGCAAAGAGGAAGTGAGGACTAGAAGTTTTGTAGGTCTGCTCTCCTTAGGTCACTGTGGGCCACTGGTGATCATGGCCTGCTGGACCCCACAGCACACACTCTATCACAGTATACGCAGGAAGCAGGGCCCCTATCCCTCCATCTTCCTGATGCAGACCTTGCACTGGGGCATCTCCTTACAGGCTGCCAAGTTCAAGCCAAGGCGTCCTTACATAGAACAGATTTTATTTTATTTTATTTTTTGCTTATAAGAATTCCTGTTTTTTTCACCTCAAACATTGTCAGCTTCTCCTCTTCCTACCAAGCATATTGAAATGCTGCAAAATAGCAATAAAAAGAAAGTACTGTAGCTATTCACAAAAGGGATAAATCTTGGAAACACTGTTTCAGTATAAAAAGAAAGCTACAGGAAGACTGTGGTTGTATTTTCTAAGAGCTAGACATCAATTTAAAAGTTATTTTGTTGGTAGATATCTATGTGTAATAAATATCAATTTAGCATTTATCTTTTAAAAGTAGTTCTAATCCACAAAACAGGATGGTGTTACGTGTGGTGGCTGGTAGAGACAGGCTGAGATGGAGCAAAGGCAGGGGGTGGGGCAACCTCAATGCTACCAGTTCCGGAGATTGTCCTGGGGACTGAGAAGTTACATGGTTTTAGTTTTATGTTTCACAAATGCTGCATGTGGGGCATGAATTCTTAATTAAGATAAGCATAGACAATCAATCCTACAGATTGTAATCCTGATTACCACGTGATCACCAAAAGTCCAGTAGCCATTTCTGTCATTTACATCTGCAATTTATACCCAGTATGTCTGAAGTACTATTTGATTCTAGTTCAGTACAAACCAGCATTGGTCAAAAGCAGAATCTCCAAAATCACTTATTATGACAAAGCTAGTTAGTGTTTACTGTGGCTAGAGAGCTACTTCAACCATCCTAGTTGTATCGCATGGGGGAAGGAACCACTGAAGAATATTGACTGAGATTCTGGGTGTAATCATCTGTATGGACCTGGGATGTGGGGAAGGCCTGCTTGATTAAGACCTGGTCAATAACACCAGTGATTGAGAATCTGGTGCTAACTTTACTTTGCATTGGAGAATCTGCTTCTCTTTTTCAGATACAAGCAGATCCCCAGCTGAAACTAAGAATAATTGGCGAAACAAGCAAGGGTGCTGTTTTCTTGATGAACCTGGTATCAGCACAAGGGTAAAGGAGATCAACACAGAGAACAATCAACTCCTACCAAATCAGATATCCAGAGACACAAGAGGCTCCCAACACCTCATCACTGAAGCAGACCCAAAATGAACCCAACATGGTTCAGGGAAATTTTGTGATAGAGGGGGTGGAAAGAATGTCAGAGCCACACGTTGTGTCATGATACACAGAGACATTTCCATTGTGGGCTAACTCCACAATGCAAGAGCCATATACCTCAACCAGGAGGGCTGCGGGAGGGGGTAGGACATGGACGAGCATAACAATGGTACCAACTTGACTGTATTCACTGAGTACAAAACTAATTAATAAAAAAATAAAATTTGTGAACATAGAAAACAGGATTGTTATCAGGGCATTCACACAGTCAAGTCTTGGAGTGTAGATTTGTTATTAGGTAATTTCTCGAGGACTTGACAATAGGGTGGGTTGGGTGGGTGAGAACGGGGTGAGGGACACAAAACTGCACCCAAATGGCAATGGTATCATAAAATTCTACATCCTAAAAGACAGACTAAATGGTTGAACCTTCATCAGGTCCTTAGAGGGAAAACCTGAATCACAAGGCCCTGGAGAGGGTATGATGAAGACTGACCTTAATATTCTCCTTTTTCTCAGTCTCTCTCTCTCTCTCTCTCACTACCTATATTTTTCTTCCTTCTTTTCTTTGGCACTGACCTGTAACTCCCAGTACCAGCATGTGGCTAACATGCACAATAAGCTGTGGATCAGAGAGACCTACAGGGTTTCCAAAATAAAGACAGATTTCTGTCAGAGTACTTGATGACTGACCAGAGGTTAGTGGTAAGACCCTACTGCTGAAGATACCATATGCTGATGGTATGGAACATGGAGTGACCTGGATGGAATCTGGAAGAGAGTCAGTCCCCAGTAGTTAGCTCATCTAGTTCCAGAAGGTGCTATATGAGTGACTGGAGGAAAATAACCAACATCTGTCCAGGAAACTCGTGGTCTAAGCTACTTAGCAGCAAACAACCTGACCTGATGCTCACACAAGGGCAATAGTGGCACACAGCCATGGTGGGAAACCAACTGCTCTTGATTTGGCTAAGTGATATGCTCACTGGAACAGAATCCATAGCTGGAGCTGGGAAACAAGTCAGAACCATATCCAAAAATGAGCCCGCTCTCCATTATCAAGCTCCCACCAATCTTGGGCTACAAGAGGGCCTACATCTATTAAATTCTCTCTAAAATATCAATGGTTATCCCATTTATCTGGTGCTAACTTTACTCTCTGTTGGAGAATTTGCTTTCTTTTTCAGATGGACACAGATCCTAAGGACAGAACCAGCTCATCACACACATCAAAACTGCCTAGTAAGCACTCCTCTTAATGTTCATACCCAAATATTATAGCTACTTTCACTTTTTCATTAGAGAACTTTCTCTTTTCAGATGACAGTGACCTTGGAATGACTCAGAAGGCATCATTGTGTTGAGAAAAAGTGACAGAGGAGTGCTCAGCACTGTAATATCTCTATCATACTTTCAAAGGCTCAGGGTCCACTGCAGAAGAAAGAATGTAAGAGCCAAAAGAAGGGTAGGACTCCTTACAACGTGCTCCTCCAGACACAAAATGGCCTGGATATCCATGATCCTATAGTGCCTGACACTACCTACACAAGAGCATCATAATAGGATGAAAAGATGGTGACAACAAAATAAAAGAGAGACTGTTTGAGAGGGGGAGGGGATATGATGGAGAGTGGAGTTTCAAAGGGGAAAGTGGGGGGGAGGGAGGGAATTAACATGGGATATTGTTTCCCATCATGGAAGTTGTTAATTATAAAAAATAAAAAAGGGCCTCAGCTGAAACTAAGAGTAACTGGGGAAATTAGCAAGAGTGCTGTTTTCTTGGTGAACCTGATACTAGTACAAGGGTGAAGGAGATAGACACAGAGAACACTCAACTCTTATCAAACCAGATATACAGAGACACAGAGGCTCCCAAGACCTCATCACTGAAGCAGACCTAAAATGACCCCAGTATGGCTCAGGGAAATTTGCAGAAGAGGGGGCAGAAAGAATGTTAGAGCCACATGTTGGGTCATTATGAACAGAGGCATTGCCTCTTACCTATAACTGATGGCTATTGCCACAATGCATGACCCATATTCCCCAACGAGGAGGGTCCCTGCAGAGGGGGAAGGATAGGGAGGATGAACATGACTGTATACACACTGTATACACAGTGTACACAACTAATGATACACACACACACACACACACACACACACATACATATGAAATTCCTGAAATAAAGAATAAAATACTCTGTCACATTCTACACAATATCCCAGCATGCTAGAGTTTATGGGACAGTGGAATACTCAAATGGTGTTAATGTAGACAGCAGCAGTAGATGTTTTCAAGTGTCAGTTACTCTTTTCATATCCTTGTTATTCTGAGGAAGCCCTACTTATTCTATAAAGAGACGGAGATTAAGTTTGAAATAAAAATTTTACATGTATTTCTTGATTCTGCTTCTCATCAAGTATGATGCTCTTGAAAAGGGGACTGGAGTTTCCTTTGAGACTTGGCTTTTTGTTGAATAAGAGTGTTAGCATCATAATCTAAATTGGTCCTCTATTCCATCCACTCACCACCTCTAAAACAGGCAGAATGTGAGCCCTGAATGCTGACACATCTCCCGACGGGCAGAATGTTAGCAACTTTCATGTCAGTGTTCTAAGCTTCTTACATAATGAAGAAAATCGTGACAGGAAAAAAAAGGCAGTCTGATGACAATAGGATTTAGAACAAAGGAGAATGATCTTGGTTTTAAATTTTACTGGGAATTTGACATTTTGTCCAGAACACTCAGTTTACTCAATATTATAATAGCCTAGGGTTCTGTATCTTTCTCTCTCTCCTCCTTGCCTACATTTTTATTTTCTTGTGGATGGCTTTGGCATTCAAAATAAGCCACTTCTGCCTCAGTCACGCTTGACAGGAACTGGTGATTCAACTGTTGCAAAACTTTGAAAGTGTTCATTAATTTAGAATTAATTAATGCAGAATGACAATTAAACTTTTATAGAATCTATGTCATCGACATGAATACGGTGCATTCATTATGGTCTTTAATGTGGAGATGAATACAAATGTATTCCAATGACCAAAAAAGTTAAAAATTACCCCAGTTGGATAGCTGTGACTATATGCAATATGCCTTATGTTACTGGGAAAGATTTAAAGCTCTATTGTATAATTTATGATATAGATGCAGGGAAAGTACTATGTTTTTATTAATGCAATCATAAATTTTCTTACAGAACCAGTCTCAGATAAAAGACCTAATTTCTTTAACTTCTTCTTCAATAATTTATTTGCCCATAAAATGTTAGAATCCTAGATTCCTAATATTAAAAATTAAATCAGTGATTTCATGGATTTTTGAGTATGCTGAATTTTCAAATATCTGCTCTTTTCTGTTACATAGAGAAGTCATACATCACAGAATGTAAACCTACATTAAGTGAATGACTCTGAAATCTGTCTGTTTATTTCAAATTATACACTTTCATCAAATCCTAGGCTTATGCAGCAGGTTCCAGCATTCAGCAGAGGCAGAAGTTTGCCATGGCAACTGCTGCATCTTTTTTTAACATACAAAGCTATAGACCAACAGAAAGGATGTCAGATGTTCTTCCAGTTCCCATAGAGCTAGATGTTATTGATGTTTATTGTTTTCAGAATTTAGTTCACTACAAACTGTTTTTTAATTGAATTGATAATTAGTTTAGTCTTGCTGTTTTCTTTACTAAAATGCTGTACATAATTTTTCTTTAGTCTTATCGTGGTAAAAGAGACTATAAAATTCTTCATTGTAACCATGTTTAAGTGCAGTTCAGTGGCATTAAGTACAGTGGTATAGATATGTGGCCACCTCCATCATCCATCTCTAAAATTCTCTCCATGACATAAAACAGAAGCTCTCTACTTATCCATCCCCACTCCCCAGTTTCCAGTAGCCAACATTCTTATGTCTGTCTGTCTGTCTGTCTCTATGATGGAAATTACTCTAAGAGCCCTTATAGGTGAAGCCAAACTGTATTTGCCTTTTTTAATGACTGATTTACTGCATTTACACAATATTCCCAATGATCATCTGCATTATAACATGTGAGAATTTCCTTCTTTTCTAAGATTGTATACTACTGCATTGTTTATATCTACCACATTTTTCTTATCCATTCACACATTGGTGGACATATGAAAATTGGATTGCCTTCACATTTTCGCTACTGTGAATTCTGTACAGCCATACAAATGTGTCTTCAAGAAACCCATTTTCTGGGCTAAGGGGGTGTTCTGGTGAGTTAGAGCACTTTCTGAGCAAACATGAGGAGCCAAGTTTGAGCCCCACATGAAAGTAAAACATCGGGCATGGGTGTGTATGCCTGTAACCCCGGTGATGAGACGTAAGCAGAGACAGGAAGGTTCCTGGGAATCTCTGGTCAGCCAATCTGACTGAGAAGCAGGGAACTCCAGGTTCAATGAGACTGTCTCAGGGAAATAAAGCTGGTAAGCAATAGAGGAAGACAAAATCAATGTCCTCCTCTGACCTGCGTACATGTTCATAAGGGCACACACATTTGCATATCTATGCCCATGACTGAATGCTGCCCCCCCCCCCCCCGACACTCACACACGGAGACATTTTAAAAGATTGTGTATTCAACTCTTTGTGAATAAACCCAGAAGTGGAATTGCTATATCATATGGCAATTCTATTCATTTTCAAACATTTTTTTTTGTTTCCTTTCATTCCTCATCCCGCATCCCCCTCCCTCCTTTGCCCTGCCCCGACCATAACCTCCTTTCTGTTTTCCTACTACACATTTTCTTTGTCCCCCCCCCCCCGTCATCACCTCTTGCTCCTGTCTCATGGTTTCTTTCCTATCTTTAATTATAGCCCACACTCAGCGTCACATCACATTATTTACACACTTACAAACATTAAAAGCTAGTATCTGCCTATGAGTGAGAACATTTGAGTTTTGGTCCTTCTGGGCATGTACTAACTCACTTACCATAATTCTCCTAGTTCCCTCCTTTTTTTTTTCTGTGAATTTCATAACTTTGTTTTTCTTTTTCTTTTTTTACAGCTGTGTAAAACTCCATTGCATATCAATCGTTGTGTATCTATCCAGTCACAGGTTGACGGATATTGAGGTTGCTTCCATTTCCTAGCCATTGTGAGCAGAGCAGCAACGGGCATGGACATGCCGGTATGTTGGTGATAGGATAGATTATGTCCAGGAATGGAATAGCTGGGTCATAATATAGTTCAAGTTGTAGCTCTTTGAGGAAACCTCTACCCTGATTTCCATAGTGAATGAGCCAGTTTACTCTCCCACTAATTGTAAACGAGAGTTCCTCTTCCCCTTCACCCTTGCCAGGCTTTGTTGTCATCAGTTTCTTGATGACAGCCATTGTGACTGGGATAAGATAAAATCACCAAAGTGGCTTTAAGTTTTTTCTTCCTGATGGCTTAGGAGGTTGAACATTCTTTATATATCTGTTAGCCATTTCTGTTTCTTCTTTCGAGAATGGTCTGTTTGTTTTATCCACCCTTTTATTGGCAGGATTTTTTTTTTGGCATTTTGTTTTTGCTGTTCTTTATATATTCAAGTAATCACCCCCTGTCAGAGGAATCTCTTTCAAAGATCTTCACCCATTTTGTAAGCTGTCTGTTTACTCTGTTGATTGTTTCTTTTTCTGTGAAGAAACTTTTTTTTTAAGTCATGAAGTCATGAAGTCCCATTAGTTTGTTCTTGGGACTATTTCCTGTGCTATTTTAGTCCTATTCAGGAAATTATTACCTATGCCTGTAAGTTCCATGGTATTTCCTATGTTTTTCCTCTAGTATTTTTAAGCATTTCTGGCTTTATATGAAGGATATTGGCCCATTTTGAATTGACCTTTGTTCAGAGTAGGAGATGTGTGAATCTAATTTTATTCTTCTGTAGGTGGATATCCAGGCTGTACAACACCATCTGTTGAAAGGCTTTTTTCCCAGTGTGTGTCTTTGATACTTTTGTTGAAGATTAGGGTGTCGTAGCCCTGTGGGTTTATATCTGAGTCCTCTGTTCTGCTCCACTGGCCTGCGTCTGCCTTCGTGCCATGCTGTCTTTGTCGTTAGGACAGTATAGTACAATTCCAGATCAGAAACTGTGGGATCTCTGGCCATGTTCTTTTTTGCTGGGTTTGCTTTGGCTATATGTGGTCCTTTGTGCTCTCAAATGAATGGTTGAATTTGTGTTTCAGTTCTGAGAAGAATGTTATTGGAACTTTGATGGGAATTGCATTGCCTGTGTAGATTACCTTTGGTAATATAGCCATTAGCACAATATTGGTTCTGCCAATCCAGGAGCATGGAAAGTTTCTCCAAAGTCTGGTATAGTCTTTCATTTCTTTTCTCAGCATCTTAAAGTTTTCTTTGCAGAGGACTTTAACATCCTTGATGGTGCTTTTACAGAGATGGTATGTTTTTCTGGAGAGCTATTGGGAATAGGATAGTTAACCTAATTTCTCTCTTAGCAAGTTCATTGTTGGAATACATGAAAGCTACTAATTCTGTGTTACTTTTTTTAACATGTAACTTTGCTAAAAGTGTTTGTCACACCTAGGAATTTTCTGGTAAAGTTTTTGGGTCATACAAATTTAGAACTATGTCATTTGCAAATATGGATAGTTTCCATTTCTCCTTTACTATTTTCATCCTTTTTTATGACCTTGTCTTGTCTTATAGCTCTAGCTGAGGCTATGGCAACCATATTGAATCAGAATGGAGACAGCGTGCATCCTTACTTCATTCTAGAATTTAGAGAAAGTGTTTTCACTTTTTGCCCTGCTCAGAATATTGTTGGCTACAGGTTTGTTATATATAGTCTTTATTATTTTTAGGTATGTTCCAACTGTTCCTAATTTCTCCAACACTTTCATCATGCAGGCATGTTTTAACTTTGTCAAATATCTCCTCTGAATCTATAGAGAAGATTATATGACTTCTGTCATTCATTTTATTTATATGTTATTTGAAAAAAGAGTCTCTGCTGACTAGGCTACTGGTCTTCACACTTCCAGGGTCTTCCCATCTTCACCTTCCTTTTATCTATAGGTTTCCGGGAATTACAGGTGCCTGCACTATGGCATCTGACCTAGTGTGGGTTCTGAAGATCTGAACTCGGATCCTCATACACTTGTGATGAGTACTTTATCCACTGAGATACTTCCCATCCCATCATTGACAAAGGGCAGCCAGATTTTTAGCCATGGTTCAGCAAGAATGGTCTTTCTTCCAGTTTCTCATAAAATCCTCATTTTCATCTGGGATTAGTTCCCTACTTTCATTGTCTTTGGTGCTATCAACAGGATTTCCCAGGGTACTCCACTCAGAGCAGTCTATGCTTTTGCTAGGCTGTTTCCTCTAACCTCTTCCCAAAACCAATCCCAAAGACACTTCAGCATTTTCAAGTATAAAAAGCTCCACTCCAAAGTATGAATTTCCAACATTCTTATTAGCAAAATTTTTACAACTCTAAATGATATAAATAAATGATGCACACAAGACACTGGAGAGGGTAGGATCAAGACTAACCTTAATCTTCTACATCTTCCCTCCCTCCCTCTCCCTCTCTCTCTCTCTTCTCTCTAACTCTTGTATATTAGTTATCTTTTTCCTCATTTTCTTAGTGGGTACTGACCTGTAACTCCCAGAACCAGCATGGGACTATCATCCACAATGAGCTTTTGATCAGAGAGACCTACAAGGTTTCCTAAAAGACAGACAGATTTCTGTCAGAGTACTTGATGACCCACCAAAGGTTAGTGGTAAGACCCTACTGCTGAAGACACCTTATGTGGTTGACATGCAAAATAGAATGGCATGGCTGGAAGCTGGAAGAGAGTCAGTTCCCAGACAGCATGTCTAGTGCCAGAAGGTGCTACATGGGCGACTGGGGGAAAATGACCAATATCTGTCGAAGCAACGCATGGTCTAACCTACTTAGCAGCAAATAACTTGTTGTGATGCCCACACAAGTGCAGTAGTGGCACACAGCCATGGTGGGGAACCAACTGCTCTCAATTTGGCTAACTGATCCCCTCAGAGGTATGGGACCCATAGCTGGAGCTGGGAAACAAGTCAGAACCATATCCAAACATAAGCCCACTCTCCAATATCAAGCTACCATCAATTGTGGGCTACAAGAGGGCCTACACCTATTAAATTCTCTATAAAAAAAAAGTAAGGGTTATCTCATTTGTCCTGGTGCTTACTTACTCTCCGTTGGAGAATCTGATTCTCTTTTTCAGATAGATGTAGATCCTAAGGAGAGAGCCACCCCATCATAGGCTGCAACTAAGAAAAATTGGCAAAACAAGCAAGGGTGCTGTTTTCCTGATGAACCAGATACCAGCACAAGGGTGAAGGAGATCAACACAGAGAAAAATCAACTCCTACCAAATCAGAGATCCAGAGCCTCAGAGGCCCCGAACACCTCATCACTGAAGCAGACCAAAAATGAACCCAACATGGCTCAGGGAAATTTTGCGGAAGAGGGGGCAGAAAGAATGTCAGAGCCAATTGTTGGGTCATGATATGCAGAGACATTTATCTTACCCATAACTGTGGGCTAACTCCACAATGCATGACCCATATACCTCAATAAGGAGAGGCCAAGGGGAGGGGGTAGGTCACAGATGAGCCTAATAATGGTACCAAACTGACTGTATTTGCTGAATACAAAACTAACTAATAAAGAAAAAAAGAAAAATAAATAAATAAATAAATGATGCAGGTTAATTATGAACAACAAAAAAAAAAAAGGTTTATTTAGCTCAGTTTTAGAGGTTCAAATTCACGGAAACTTTATCCTCTTAATTCTAGTGAAAGCCCCTTGGTGAATGGTAGATAGCAGAAAGGAAACAGCAATGGTGGGAGCATGTCTCTCAATTAGTCTCATCTCAGGAGGGAGGGAGACACTGACTGGGACCAAACTTACAGTGTCATAACCCTCTTTCAAAAACTACCAATGGGAATGAGGCTGCACACACACACATACACACTGTCTCTCTTTAAAATTACATAGCACTTCTCAAGCCTTTAATTATAATTGACCCTGAGTGACAGATAACACCCAAATTACACAGCACAGAAGGTGTCACAACATGTAAATATGTTCCTCCTGATACCACAACACATGAGGAAAACATGAAGTTCTGATAATAGGGAATCCTCCAGAATGTATTACCAGAACTCTCAAAGTTAGCTGGGTGCGGTCCCGCATGCCTTTAGTCTTAGCACTCAGGAAACAGGCAGCAAAATCACCATGAGTTTGGGTCTGCCCTGAAATTACATAGTAACTTCCAAGTCAGCCTGGACTAGCGTAAGACCTTACCTCAAAAAACAAACCAAAAAGTAAATAAATAAACAAACAAACAAAAGCACCTCCCCCCCAAAAGTCAACATTTTCAAAAACTTGGAAGTCTTGAGACATCTTTCCAGTAGGAAGAACTAGAAGATATAAAAACTAAATATAATTTTGTGACTTGGCTTGAATCTTAGAGTAGAAAACAGGCATTAAGCAAAAAACAAACAAACAAACAAAAAACAATTTTGAATAAAATCATGGAGTACAGTTAACAATAATGTAATGCATCCACATTGGTTTATTAATTCAACAAGTACACCATGCTACTCTAAGATACTAAGTACAAGAGAAGCTGTACATGAGGTGCAGACACTATAATCTCAATTCTTATGTAAGCCCAAAATTGGTCTAAAAGACACTATGTTGACAAAGTGGAGCCCCTGTAAATCACAATGCATTTCCACATTTATACTCTTTTTTTACTTTTTTTTTTTGTTTTTTTCTTCTTGTTTACCTTTAAAATGAATATTTATTTTTCACAAATCCCATGAAACAATGTTTGATAAATATCTAATTGCTCCTCATATACTAGCAACATTGTCTTTTCAGAAGCCTCAAGGTAGAAATAACTTCTAACATACTGAGACAAAAGTAAGTCTGTGTTAAATCCACAACTATCATCATTTCATAATCATGACATGGATGTGTTCGTTGATTTTTGCATAAAAATTAAATCCTAGCTGAGCATTTGATGCTGCAGGATATAGAGTATCATCGTTGTTTTTCACGCTTGATCAGTATTTTATTGTATAATCATGCATGCTGAGATCACTGCTTTGCATAAATAAATAATATTAATTGGCAGAAGTATATTTAGAGTCATGCAAAAATTGTTGGAAGTTCTCTCCTAATCCCAAGCCAAAATTCATTGAATTATGTTTTATGAGACTCAAGCAGCATTTGGGGTGGGGGTGGGGGGGCCAAACTTTCTAATGCAATGCAATCCCAAGATAAACCAATTTGATACTTACATGCAGAGGAATGATGGCAGGATATTATTAAAAGTGTTTATTTTCTACACTTAATCTAATACGTTCCCATAGGACCAGAAAACTTTGTACGAGTAGTCAAAGCACTGCAGTTCTTGACTGTGAGCTGAGGTGTTGTTGCGTGGTGTGACCTCATGCACAGTGCAAAGTGTTAATATGTTCCAAACCAAGCCTGCACTGATCCAACATAGGTAGGCACTGACAGAAACAGTCTTGGATTCATCATGTGTCTGAGTTTGAATTAAATTGGTCATGGAAGGGCTGAGAGGTAGGGAGGGAGACAGGCAAGAATAGTGGGAAGTGGCTGTTTTGTTTATTGTTCTATGCAATTAATATACATTAGTTATAATAAACAAATAGAACATGATGTCTTTAACAGATTATATAATTGTGCACGTACTAACTAGATCAAGATATAAACCTCCAGGTTTTATTATGATAATTAATTCCTTTACTTGAAATATTTTGCTAGGTACACAGTTCCATAGAAGAGTGCTTACAACATTTTTCTCAAGCTTTAATGAGCAAGTAAGTCATGTAGGGATCTTAGGGATCTTGTTAAAATGTATAGTTTGATTCATTACAGTCGTGTTGAACACGCTGAATCCCTAGCAGCCCTCTAGGTGACACTGGCATTGTGAATTAGCCATGATTCTCAGTTGAGCAATAGGTTATATCTACATGTGCAGGCAAAGATTTATTAGAATGAGTTGGCAGAGAAGTCTCCCGACCTGCCATGTTCATGCTGGAAGTAGGGAAGCTGACGGTAGTCTTCTAGTCTAAGGTCTGAGAACCCAGGAGCTAACATGGTGATTGACAGTTTGAGACAAAGGCCTGAGAATTAAACTGCTGGTGAACTTGAGCAGAAACAGAGGAGTGTCCCAGCTTAAGCACAGGGATCAAATTTCCCCATTTTTACTCCTTTTCTCTCATTAAAGCCCCAAACAATTGCATGATATCCTTCTACACTGGTGAAGGCATCTCACTTTCCCAGCATACAGATTCAAGTGTGTTAAAATGAGTCTATGGTCCGAGAATGACCACACGATCCAAAGTAGATTGGTAAGGTAAGGCTTACCTCTGCAGAAGAGTTTATGACCTTAAAGAGTTCAGAGGGCAAAGCACTCCAGCCGGAATCCAGCTGGGGTATTTATTCCCTAATGTGGACTTGTGATTCATAGGCAGAGCTCAACCTCACACTCTTATGTGATTGGCTAAAACAGAAAAACAATGAGGTTTCTAGGGTAAACCTAAAGGAATGGAAGATTTAAGGTCCTTTTACCAAATGTAGAAATAGATGCTTCAGTTTCAAGGATTGTTAACTCTTTTGATCCTAAGGATTGTTAACTTTTCTGGTCTCAAGGATGGCTAGCTCAGAAAGGGGGGCTTCCCACAGAATGGCATCTTTCCAGAATTGAGTTTATCTTTTGCATCCTTTGACAGAAAAGACAGCTCATCTCTCTTTGTCATATTTCCTACAAATGTTAATTGTTTCTGCCAGAAACACGAGCATGCATACCCCAAAGTAGTGCTTTACTAGCTATCCTGCAAAATTCATACATAATGTTAATCATAATTACCACTCCATGGGACTCCCTATGAGGAGCAATCTGTCAGAGACTGGGCATATAAATCTGGATGAGGACTGGCTTCCAGTCCCTGCTACGGGACAGCTGTATAAACCTCCATGACTCACTTTTCTTATTTGCACAATAGCAGCAATACCACCCACTTTGTTAGGACTCGTGAGATGGCATAGCACGCATGGCAAGTACCACTGCCACCATGTCTAGCTAGGGATAGTAACAAGCTGTCAGTGTGACTGGGTGAAGAGTTTGATCTCTAAGTGCTGATAACCTTCAGAATGTTTGCAAATAGTAAAATTCTGTAATTCTCTTAGTATTAACCACCTCCTCATTTTAGTACACTTACCTTTTCTACTTAAGAAGAAAACATATGGAAGGGCATAAAACAAAGTAAAGATTTAATAGAGATGTGGGTAGAAATGAACAATGATCCTAAGACAGTCAAGGACAGAGAGGACTAATCAATAAATAGTAACTTTGGAGCCAAAGTTGACTGTGGCTCTGAAGGAAATTGCAGTGTGTCAGAGACGTGGAAGACAAATATCTTAGATAGCAGTGGTTTACTCAGGGAGCCAAGAGCTCCAGGAGGTCTTTCCTACTTCTTTTGATTTGAAAGATTTTTATAAAACAGGCTCAGCAGAACCAATACTACGCTGAGACACAGGTACCATTAACTTACTTGTGGATCTATGCTCATTTCTTTTGTGGAAACACTAGATCGTAGGTTCCTTCTGGTTCTCACAGTAAAGACTTTCTGCTGTGACACTTAGGGTAAAGTGCAAATTTCTTTGGCAATAACTAAAGAAGTTCACAGACATAATTCTGCACACCTTGGTCAAGTAAGCTCCACCATGGCTCTTCTACAGAGCTCTGCTCAGCCTCAGCACGTGTCATTCTCTCCGGTATTCCCAAGACTTGTCGCATGCTATTTCTTTTGATTGGAAGTTTCTTGCCCTAAATCCTATTTATTCTTCAACAGTCATGGTAAATATTTTCTCTTCCAGTATATCTTCTACAAATTTCCAATCTTACTTTCACTTCTGTTTTACATTTCAGTTCTTTACAAGTATGACATTAATGTTCTATTCTAATTGCTAGTTTATTGGATAAACTTCCTACTAGCAATAAGCTCTTTACCCCTTCAGCTTTGTTGAGGTAAAAATACCAAATTTGGAAAAAAAATAACACATTAAAATTTCATATTTTAAGGTGCACAATGTGATACCTTGACATATATATATCTATATATATATGTGTGTGTGTGTGTGTGTGTGTGTGTGTGTGTATTTAAATGATTGCTATAATCAGGTTAATTAATGTACTTATCATCTCATATAGCTACTAATTTTCTTTTGGGTTAAGACCATTTAAGACCTGCTCTTGAAGCAAGTTGTCAATATATTATCATTAGTTAGAACCATCATACTGTGCAATAGATCTCTGTTTTATAGTTGTCTTACATAACTATAACAGTCTGTTTTGAGCATCTCCCCATTTCCAAATCCTGCAGTCTCTAGAAATAACCATCTTACCCTGCTTCTGGGTTTGACTTTTTTGAGAGTTTCAAAGTAGCTGACACCCTATAGGATGTATCCTAGTTTATTTGACTTACCATGATATTCTCCATGCTCACTGATATTCTGAGCAATAGTTTTATCTTTCTCAGGCCTCCATTTTATTTTTTGATCATTCATCGGCAATGACGTTGAACATTCCACATCTTTGCAACTGTGACTCATGTTGCAAAATCTTAAGAGTGTGGGTATGTCACTGTACTGATGTCATATCCCTGGCATGTATACTCACTAGTGGTTTGGGCTCATGTAGCAATTCTGTTTTTAATTTTTGTGGAAACTTCCATAATGCCTATATCAATTTATAGTGCTTGTAATGGTGTACAAAGCTTTCTGTTTTTCCAAATTCTCTTTAACTCAATAATAGTTATCTCTTATCTTTGATAGTAGCTTTGCTAACAAGTGTGAAGTAATATCTTATTGATATTGACTCACATTTCTCTGATGATAAGAACGTTGACCATTTTCCCCTATACTTTGTGAATGTTTTGTATGCCTCCTTTTAAGAATTGTCTCTTCAGAAAATTTCACATTTTAAAAAATATTTTATTTTTATTTATGTATGTATTTGAGTGAGCAAGAAAGATGGGGGGGAGAGAGAGAGACACAGAGAGAGAGAATGGGGGTACCAGGGTCTCCAGATGCTGCAAACAAACTCTAGATGTATGTGCCACCTATGCATCTGACTTACATGGGTCCTGGGGAATTCAACCTGGGGATTTTGACTTTGCATGCAGACTCCTTAATCACTAAGCCATCTCTCTAGCCCTAATTTCACATTTTTTAAAATGAGTTGTTTTCTTGCTATTTTGTTCATTTCTTATTTATTGGATATTAACCATTTATTAGACAGTTTACATATATTTTCTCATGTTCTTTAGGGTGTCTCTTCTTTCCCTTTGCTCTAAAGAATCTTTTTAGTACGGTCCAATCTCATTTGTGGACATTTGGTTTTATTACTTTGTTCTTTGGGATATATATTCTCTAGACCAACAAGCAGGAAGAATTCCCCTATATTTTCTATTTTCTTTTGGAAGTTTTACAGCCTCAGTAGTTATGGTTCAGTCTGATTGTCAACATGATGGGATGTACAATCACAGTGGTCATACACTTGTGGGCATGCCTGTGAGGTATGTGTAGATGAGGCTGAGGCAGGAAGGCACAGCTAAATGTGGGCAGTAACGTTTCATGGGCTGGGATCCTGGCTGTGTATAGAGGAGAGAGTGAGTTGGGTGTGAACACTCATCGCTCTGCTTCCTGTCTGCAGAGGCCATGTGACTAGCTGCCCCCAAGCCTTCCTCGGGATGGTGGCTCTGTCCTCTCAAAGTCTAAGCCAAGTAAACAGTCCCGTCTTTAAATTGCTTTTGTCAGGCGTTTGTCACAACAATGAGAAAAGTAATTGCTACATATCTTCAATCTAGTTTAGGTCATATTTTGCATATGATGAGCGATGGTTGTCAAATTCCATTCTTTTTCATGTGAACATCCAGTGTTCCCAGCACCAAATTTGAAGAATTATTTTGAGGAATCTATTTTTTTTTTCTTGCATTGAGTATTCTTGTCATGAAGTTAAAAACTAATTCACCATAAATGAGTGTGTGGCCTGATTTCTTCATTCTCAATAGTTTTTTTTTTTTTGTGTGTGTGTGTGTGTGTGTGTGTGTGTTAGTACTATGCTGTTTGGGTTATGACAAATTTATAGTCTATTTTGACATCAGGTTGTATGGTTCTTTCAGCTTTGTTCTTTTGCTTAAAATTGCTTTGTCCATTCAATGTCTTTTATGACTCCATTCACATTTTATCTATGTTAAATATTGTCATTTGAATTTTATTTGGGATTCAATTGAATTTGTAGATCCCTTTGGCTAATATGGACATTTTAACAGTATTTGTTCTTCAGTTCTACAAGCATGGGATGGCTTTGCATTTACTTGTGTGTTGTTAATTTCTTTCACAAATATTTTAAGATGTTTTAGCGTGGAGATTGGCTAGTTCCGTGGTTAAACTTATTCTTATGTATTGTACCTATTTTAAGTGGGATTAGTTAATTAACTTTTGGTAGTTTGTTGTTATTTATTTATTTTTATTAGAGAGAGAGAGGGAGAGAGAGAAAGAGGCAGACATATATAGAGAGAGCGGTGGGGAGGTAAGGAGAGAATGGGTGTGCCAGGGCCTTCAGCCACTGAAAATGAACTCCAGATGCATGTGCCACCTTGTGCATCTGGAGAATTGAACCTGGGTTCTTTGGCTTCACAGGCAAATACCTTAACCACTAAGCCATCTCTCCAGTCAGGTAGTTTGTTGTGAGTGAAAGAGAAGATACTGATTTTCCATATGCTGATTTCATATTATAAAACTTTACTGAATATTACTTCTGACAGTTTTTTTGGGGAGTACAGCAATTAAAGTTGACTGTATATAAATTCATGCCACCTGCAAAATTACATAATTTATTTCTTCTTATCTAATTCACTTTTTCTTGATTAATTCACCTGCTACAACTTCTATTCCTGTGTTGCACAGAAATGACAAAGTAGGCACTTTCTAAATTTTGCATCTGTATGTGCATGTGTGTGGTGTGCTTATGTGTGTGTGTACGTGTCCATATGTGTGTGGGCACATGTGTAAGAAGTAGCACATGCACATGTGTGCATACATGTAGAAGCCAGAGATAGATACCTGATGTTTCCTTCAATCACTCTCCACCTTATTTACCTTATTACTTTTTCTTATTTTATTTTATTTATTTTTTTTGAGGTATGGTGTCGCTCTAGCTTAGGTTGACCTGGAATCCATTATGTAGTATAAGGCTGGCCTTGAACTCACAGTGATCTTCATACCTCTGCCTCCCGAGAAGTGCGGGTATTAAAGGCATGCACCACCACGCCTGGCAATTTTTGGTTTTTCATGGTAGGATCTGGCTCTCTAGCCCAGGCTATAACATTGAGGTCTCAGGGTGGCCTGGAACTTAGAGCGATACACCTACCTCTGCCTCCTGAGTGCTGGGATTAAAAGTGTGCACCACCACACCTGGCTTTATCTTTTTTTTTTTTTTTATGATCAAGCCTCTCATTGAACCTTGAGCTCACTGAGGAGTAGACTAGCAAGATCCAGGGATTACCCTGTCCTTACTTCCACTGGTATGAGATTATAGGTGTGTACCTTTTAGGTGCTAGGGGTCCAATCTCAGGTCCTATTGCTTGTGAAGGAAGCACTGAATCCTTTGAGCTGCCTTTCAAGCCACATCTTGATTTTTTAGAGGAAAATATTAGTGTTGGAACTCTTCATGTGTGCTCTTTATCATGTTGAAGACATTTTTTCTAGACCTAATTTGTTTATAAATTTTGTCATAAAATGATGCTGAGTTTTCTTGAATGCTTTTTCTGTATTTGTAATCACGACCTTTTCCCTTCATTCTGTATGTTAGTGGGCACATTTGTTGATTTGTATATGCTGAACTACTTTTGCAATGTAGGAATACACTTCATTTGATTACAATGTGTCATCTATATAAAGCCACATTGAACTAGTTTGCTACCATTTTGTTGAAGATTTTCGCTTCTATGTTCATCAGTTATATGGGCTTATAATTTTCTTTTCCTCCAGTGTCCTAATCTAGATTTGGTATTGCAAAATGAAACAGTGCCTCTCACTTTATTCAATATTTATTTTCCTATCTCTGTGCCTCCTTAATGTAGTTATATAGCTGCATTCCTTAGGTCTTATGTAGGTTGTTTAAAGCATGCCTTGTGGTCAGATAGATGTTTCTGTGAGAGGATGATGTCTAGAAACTCCTAGCCTACAATACTGCCAATGTCACTCCTTTAAGTAAATCAAACATCCATGAAAGTACAGGCTTGAATCTTACAGTTGTGTAGTCCACAGACATAGCAATTGGTTTCACACACAGAGCTTTTGAAATAATGTCTACAGAAAGAGCAAATTCATCAAGTTTGCTCCTGATGCATGATGTTGGAAGGACTCAAATATTGAAAGACTCAAATATCTTTTATCTCTGTTGTACATTCAGTGCAGTCCTACAAAAGTTTGTGTTACAGCAGGCTGCTGTTGGGGCGAGCCACGACAGATGGGATGTGAGATTTAAGAGGATTAGCCCTAGAAAAAATTGCAAGAGTCCTAGATGAAAAGACCCATGAGAAAATCAGTAAAGTAAAAGGATTGGCACAACTGGCAGGATACTGAATCTGTGTACTTTCTTAAAGAGCTTGATACGTATAAACAGATGTGCAAGAAAATATGACTTATATACCAGGAGGATCTTTGGACTGTGTGCTGTGGTTATGGGATGGGGATGTTTATTATTTTTTTTTGAAAGCTTTTAGGCTCTGGCTCTAGAAAGATAAATCAAGGGGTGTTCTCAGGTGGAGCCCAGAGGACAGTCGACTAATGAGCAGGAGCTGAGGCAACACTGTATTTCCTTCTGGCTTGTTGAGACCAAACCTCCAGAGCAGCAGTTTAATAATAAATAATGTGCAATTCTCTCGAGTTTCATTTTACTGGGTCATTTGTCAACCTGAGATTTAATAATAACGAGGCAAGGGGCCCCATATTCTGCTACAGTTTGGGTAAACTACAGCCTGCCAGCCAACTGCTGCCTGTAGCTACATTTTATAAGTAAAATTTTATTGAAACAGAACCACACACATCCATTTACATTTTTGTCTATAGCTGCTTTCAGACTACAGCCTGCAGTTGAAAAAAGAGTGAGAAAGTTCAGGGCCCACAAAGCCCAGGATACTTAACTGGCTCTGCACAGAAAGGCTTGGCTCACACCTGTTCTAGCTCAAACATTGTCCTTTCTTGTAGCAACACACATGGGATGATGTAAGCCCACTGAAGAGATGAAACACAGCTCCAGCAGTAGTCCTATACTGTCTGATGTTGCTTTTCTCTTCCAAGATCCTCACAGCTCCTCAGGAGTCCAGACAAATGATTTTTACATGGATACAGCACCCCCCAAAAATGCCATACTGTCTCATTTACCACAAAGAGGTAAAGTGACAATCAGAACAAGGTATTCTTCTATTAGGGTATTGATGGCTCCTGCATTTTAAAGGAATAACTTTCAATACACAACAAAACCTAAATGAGTACATATAATTAAACCTCCTAATGCTGAATAAACTTATTTACCCTAAGTCAACAAATATTAATAATATGTAACAAAATTTAGTCTTTAAGGCATTTTTATAAGTGATTGGAAATCCTATAAGTAACTAACAACAAAGGATACATTTAATCAGGAAATTGAAGTTTGTTTATAGATATGCTGAAGGAAAAAATGCATTGCATGGTTTAAAAATGATGATTAGGGCTAGATATATGGCAGAGTGGTTAAGGAACTTGCCTGTGAAGCCTAAGGATCTATGTTCAATCTCCCTCCAGACCCCACTTAAGCCAGACACAAGGGTGAGGCAAGTGCAAGGTTGGACATGCCCACTAGGTGGAACAAGTGTCTGGCATTTAATTACAGTGGCTGAGGCCCTGACCAATTCTTTCTCTCTTGCTCTCACTCTCACTCTTGCTCTCGCTCTCTCTAAAAAAAGATTATAAAAACAAAGGACTGCATATCAACCTGCCATTAATTACTAAGAAACACATAGGCTGGAAAAATATAGCAAAATGATAATGAGTTTTGTCCTTGGATTACAAAATTACAGTAATTCCTATTTGATTTTCTAATGTTTAAAGATAATGCTTATATTTGAAAATATGGAAAAAAATATCTTATGTATAGAATATACATATGTATCCGAACCTATTTCTTGAGAATAACATTGGTATAATTTAGAGGAAAATACACAAATCTGCGCCAATCTTACTTGACAATGTGATATTTGTCCCCCTCCCCCCCCCAACACACACACACCAGAAGCACTTTCTCTTTTCTTATTCTTCCCATGTTTTAGAGTTCTAACTTTTGAATTCTTTTACACCCTGTGGGCCATGGCCTGCTGACGTGTGAAAGCTGAATGCTGTGGCCAGATTCCCCGTGTCGGAGCCTTTTTAAACCTGCGTGCGTTCTGAGCCTGAATAATGCATTCAAGACGGCAAGAACGCTGCCTGGCCTGGCATGCCATTTGATGGACAGCAGCTAACCTTGTCCCTCCTTATTTCTGAGCAAATATATTATCCGCCAAATAAAAACAGACGATTGAAATATGTTGACTAGTATCTCCATTTTGAAGTGATCACTGTGGGTGTCTGAGGAAACAACTGTCCAGGAGTTAGCTGGCTTCAGGGAACAATTTCCAGGTGGCAATTTAAAAGCTAAGGCTCAGCTCCGGGTCCTCGTCACCTTTCTCCATTTCTCACTGCGATAAATATGAAGTCACCCACCCCTTGCTATCAGCCAGGAAGACTGAAATAAGAAGTGGGGAAGGATCCGAACAATACAGGGATGTGAGTTTCCGAGGGGTGGGGGGGCGTAATTTATGTGTGCCTCTGAAGGTGCACGCTTTCAAACAGCTGCGGCAGAATTTCGTCAAGGCACCATAACGGGTGTCTGCTTATTGCAGGAGCAAGCTTGTTTACCAGATCTGAAATGGAAGACAGGATGTTCTGGTGCAGGACTGCAGAGTCACAGCTCCAGTTCCTGCCTGAACCCAGCCTTCTCCTCCCACTTGAAGTTTGGAGAGCTTGGTGCACTGTGTTCAAAACTGAAACGCTGATCACCTCCACATTGCGGCGCCTGGCTTTGCTTCACCACGGAAAGGCTTACCTAGGCTCTGCTATCTTTCCTGCTGAAGCCGGGAGAATTGTAAGCAGTGGCTCATAAAGGGCTTCTTTACACAATGGCTTGTGTTTTGATCCATTAATTCAAATGGCTTGCTCAGAAGGGGGAAAAAAAAATCTCATCTTTTGGTATCCAAAATTTATTCATGTTTGGAGCTCCCTATTTCATCTATTATTTTTAGGGGGGGTGGATTTAATTTTTTTCACAATGAACTTTTATCTTTTTGATGAGACCGATCTTTGAAATTCATTAAGAAAATGTGCACTAAGCAACCCACATGTTACATAAATATATTGTTACTCTATACTCTAGAAGGTTTTAAGCACCACTGGAAAGGCTTATGGGATGTTACTTAGGAAAGCACTATTGCTGCATTCATCAAATATTCACCCAAGCATGTAAGTTTTGAAAGGAGAAGAATATGCAAGGGCAGAGGGTCATTCACTGGAGCAGAGGTACATTAGCATCACAGCAGAAAAAGCACGTATGGAGAGTTTAGATTGTATAAAGAGGACATGACTGTATGCAACAGGAAAGTATGAGGCAGGAAAACTATCCCTTACCATAGACGTTTAGCTATTTGTAAATAAATCTACTTGCTGTTAATTTGTTTTTCTAGTGTAGCAGTTGATTGGGTGGTTCATGATTTGTGAAAGCTGTTAGCTGAGGGTGTTTGTCTTGTTGCCGTTCTCCAAAGTAGGGGACTTTATCCAAAAGTGAACTTTCTCCTGACTGTCACCACTACATCACTCATGTTGTAATGTGATCTCTATGAAACTCTGGAACTGAATTATTTATCTCTGCAGCGTCTTGGCCTGTGGCATTAAAATTTTAGTCACTCTTTATTGGGATCCATTCGTTTATCTGTCTTTTCCCAAGAGAGTGAGCATCTCAGAACAGAGAATAATGTGCTTTATATATCTCTGTTTACTTTGGCCGTATCACAGGACCGAGCGTACCTCACAACATTTGAAGGATGAGCAAACGGATAGTACATCTTGGATTCATTGATAACATTATGTGAATGCAGTAGAATCCAAACATACTTTGCTACAAACTACAGTTGTTTACTTAGTGAGTCGGGTAAAAATTAATGCAGTGTTGACTCTCAGGCACTGAATGAGTTGAAATATGCTAGCAGATGAGAATAAAGAGGCACGATTCTTAGAAATTTCATCACAGAGAGAGGTGGAGCAACAAAGAAGGGAGAGGTATTATATATGGTGATGAACCCATGGAAATAAAAGCATCAAGATGTCGTTAAGAGATGGAAAAGTAAAGTGGACCATTACATTAAGGCATGACATTTAAACTCAACCATGAAGGAATAGCGAGATTAAGCACGTGGCATAGCTCAGAGGCCTGACCAGAGAACAAGAGTTGGTGAAGAATGGTGGCAAGATGTGAATTCCAGTCCCAGTATAGGAGAACGTGGGTGTGGCCTGGCAGTGTACTGAATATAAAAGGCATCGTACAGAGCAATGCCAAGGAAGTAGGCGCAATGGAAGCTTGAGAGCACCATCTGACTGGAGTTTCAAATATTCTTATTTTTGGCCTGTAGAGGCCTCCAGACTAAGCCTTCTGCCAAAAGCATTCCTAGGATTACATGGACAATATCTCAGGTGCCTGAGTAGCCTCTTGGTGTTGCACATGGGGCTAGGTACCTCACACACGAGTTATTCCATCCTCTGGAATTTGCAAAGGACAACTCGCCACGAGCGTCTCACAGTCTAGACAGCGAGGACATAGAATGACAGTCACCAGCCCACATCTGTGTGGTTGTCAAGTTCTGGGACTGGGTTTTGAACTCAGATTTCCTTTGCCCCATGAGCACATGGCCCTGTATTTGAGTCCTTATTTAATACTATGTTCCAAGTCCTTCTACCTCTTTAATATTGTTTCCTCTAACAACTGTGCAAATAGATGTTACTTTCCCAGTTTACCTGCTGAGGGATCCGAGGGGCACATGCATTGAGTGGTTTGTTGTAGAGGACCCGGTGAGTTTTGAGGCAGCAGGATTCCTGTCTGTACCTCTCTGAATAACACACTGCCTCTGTGGCAGAGGGCAGGGTTAAGATCTTGCAGACTCTCATCTGAAAGAGTGAATGCCTGAGTTGTGGACTGAAGCAAACAGCTCTTTGAGGTCCAAATATTCAAAATAGTACCAAAGACTTAGGGATTAGAATAACAGGGACAGCTCTCTGGATTCCTTCTCTAAGACGGAATTGATTTCTTTCAGGTGTCATCCTTTGAATGACACTGAAAAAACAGAATATTTCCAAGAATCAACAAACAGATAAATCTTGGCCTCAATGTTCAGTAAAATGTAAATTTTGGATTTAATGGTTCTGAAATCACTCACTGACCCTATCTTAAAATACAGAAAATTTGGTTGTCTCATATACTTATTCATTTAACTAGTAAGAACCTTCCCTTCCCAGTTGATGTGGAGACTGTATGTTAGTGGTAGATAACCCACAAAATAGTTACACAAGTCAGGAGTCACCCCTTACCCACAAACTCATTTCTAGGTGACCATGCACATTGCTTGCTCAGAGAATAAATAACATACTGACAAGAGGCATACAGCACTATGCAACTAATTTAGATGGTAATTACTATTAATTTTCTGCAGCAACCCTGTTGAAACTTAGGAGATGTGACTTCAGTCTGTGTACTGCTGTGATTCTGTATGTTTCTAATCTGGTAATACAGTGGTGGATTCTGCTTAAAGGTGAGTTTAATTACCTCAGAAACCCTCAAGGTGCTGTCAAGCAGCAGACATTTGTTCCCCATTTCACCTCAAACACCACAGAGAGATTAAAAAAGAAGGTGAATATTATAGACAGTTGCTACCTGGCAGCATAGAGAGATAATAAACTTGCTTTGTTTTTTGAACCAACTGCAAAACTCATATAATCTCTCCCTCTGCAGAGATTAGCCAAATAAGTCTAGCAGGCTTAGATGACTTTGAACCTTGGTTTGCAGGTAAGGACAAATGGAAATTGCATGTTGCAGGAACTGATCTATTAGCCCTCATTCTTGGAATGAGGAAGGAAGATACTTTTATTAACAACAGCCAAAGGGCTGCGGAGACAGCTCAGACAGTAAAGTGTTTGCCTGGCGAGCATGAGAAACTGAGTTTGAACTCCAGAACACACGTAAAAAAGTTAGATTTGGTGGCCCAAGTTGTGATCCCAGTGCTAAAAAGGGACAGACAGGTAGAACTCTCGGGCGCACTGCCCAGCCAGTCGAACATACTTGGTTAGCTCCAGGCCAATGGAAGACCTTGTTTTAAAAAGTGTGGACAGTGGCTGGAGATATGGAACAGTACTTAATGATCTTTCTGCATAAGCACCGGGGTGTGAGGAAACCTGAGACTGCCCAAGCTCCAATCTCCAGAGCCCATGTTAAACAGCTGGGCATGACCAAGAGTGCCTGAACCCTAGTGCTTTAGGAGAACAGAGACCTAGTAATTGCCAGAGCTCACAAAACAATGGCAGGCTCTGGGGTCGGTGAGAAACTCTGGGTCAAATAATAATGAGCAGAAGAACGATGGAGCAGGACACACGAAGTTCTGCTTTTGCCCCCACAATGCATCTGGTCTCAAGGGGCACCACAAAGGTACATCTACTCACACATAGCACATAACACACACCCACACACACAAATTTTAAAAAGGGGTATATAGTACCTAAGAATGCCACCTAAGGTTGGTCTCCACATGCACACACATAGGTGCACATGCACCTGCACATACATATGAATCTGTGCACACATGAACACACACACATCCATAAAAAGACAACCACACTAGTTTTGCAAGAGCTTTCTTCATGCAGAAAGACCCTTATGCAGATCAAGTCAGAAACTCCAGACTTCTTGTACAGAAGAGATAGTTATAATAAAACTTATGTATGGCATAATTGAGATTTGGAATTAATAAAGAATGAGATAAATATTAATATTTCATT
This sequence comes from Dipus sagitta, assembly GCA_036346955.1. NCBI lineage: Eukaryota > Metazoa > Chordata > Mammalia > Rodentia > Dipodidae > Dipus > Dipus sagitta. The sequence goes on along the minus strand of CM070781.1, from coordinate 89,017,869 downwards.
TGGGTACATAATCTATGAAATTGCTTTATTTTCATTCTGAGTATATCATAACTCAGTAGCCCATTGTGGTATCAGACACTGAATTAGGAAGGGATGTGAGGACTCTATGAATGCTTAATATCTGCTCACAGATAACCAGTAGGCAAACGGCTACAAAACAGATTCATAAACTTATACCTGAGCGGAATATGCTAATTTCTGGATGCAGTCACTGTTTAATATGCATATGCACTTGAACTGGTTTATACACCAACTCCTTCTGTCAATCTTTCATGACTTTCACTTTTCATAAGTGCTCCATTCTGTTGGTTTCATATTAATTGCCCACCAGCACAGACAGTATTAGTTTCCTCACATATACAAATTGTTGTCATTTACATCCCAATATCCAGCCACAAAGTAGAAATTGCACATTGTACACAGACTACTGCTTATAGCTATATGGGAACAATGCTGGTTTATGCAGAGGGGGTCTAAAGAATCTATTTCACAGCCAGTAACTAGTGGACCTTGCCAGGTGGAGCCTGGATGTAGATCTCTCTCTCTCTCTCTCTCTCTCTCTCTCTCTCTGAAGGTCTCACGTTTTTAACCATTGTGACTCCATATTTTCCTTGCAATTCAGTGATGAGAGTTCTCCATCAGGATAAGTTGAATGCTTTCTCCATTTTCTTCCTGTTTCTGTTCCCATCCCACCTTTAATGCATACTATATTAGAGACCCAATATATTTCATACTATGTCAGCAATCCATGCAGGCAAATCACTCTCAAACCCTCCAGTGAAGCAGAGTCATCACCTCCATGATGTTAAGACAAAGTCCTTTCTCAGTCCTCATCTCCGACTTGAAGGCAGCACTTAACAGTTGATCTCTGGTTCTCATTAACAAATTCTTCATGTGGTTCTGACACACTCCTGTTTTTACCCTTCCCTAGCTCTTGGTTCCTCAGAGTCCTATGTCCATCATTCATCATCCTCCCCACAAACAAATTTTGGAGTATCCAGGAGTCAATAGCTGGCCTTCTCTTCTGTATTTGTCCTCCATCCTGGGCCTCTTTTCAGATTTCTAGACTTGAATTCTTATCTGTTTGTGTAACCTTCCCACATAGATGTCTAATAAAAAAAAAAAAAACTCAGATATTGGAACTGTGGAGATGGCTTAGCAGTTGAAAACACTTGCTTGAAAAGCCTGCTTTCCTAGGTTCAATTCTCCAGCCACCCATGTAAAGCTGGACAGTTATTCTTTGGCAGAGACAAGAAAGCCTAGCGCGTGCGCACACACACACACACACACACACACACACACACACACACGCACAAAACTTCAAAGGATGAGTGAGGGCTGGAGAGATGACTTACCTGTTAAGGCATTTGCCTGCAAAGCCATAGGATCCGTGTTCGATTCCCCAGGACCCATGTAAGCCAGATGTACAAAGGGGCGCATGCATCTGAAGTTCATTTGCAGTGGCTGGAGGTTGTGGCATGCCCATTATCTCCTTTTCTCTTTCTCTCTCACTGCCTCTTTCTCTCTCTCAAATAAATAAATAAATAAAATAAATTTCAAAGGATGAAATAATTATGTTTAAATATTTTTAAATTTTTCATTTATGTGTGTGTGTGTGAAAGAGAGAGAGAGAGAGTTGTGGGGGGGCATATAGAGAGAATGGGTGAGTCAGGGCTTCTAGCTGCTGCTTGAGATGCATGTACTACCTTGTGCATCTGGCTTACATGAGTCCTGGGGAATTGAACCTGGGTCCTTTGGCTTTTCAGGCAAGTGCTTCAACTGCTAAGACATTTCTCCAGCCTGAAGAATAAAATAATTTTAAAAAGAAATCTCAGACATTCTCTTCACCCTAAACTTAACTTGTAGCCTGAGCTACCTCAGTGGATGGTAACTCCACTCCGCAGTTACTCAGGATTATTTATTTCCTCTGTGACCCACCAGGTATTTATCCTGGTCTACGTTCAAATATGTCCAGAACCCAAGCACTTGTCAATGCTGTTCTGTTACCCTGGCCCATCTTGTAAAACTTAGAACATGTTACATGTCTGCTAAAATTATAAAAGCAAGACTGTTCTCAAGGCTTCACACCACTGCCACCTGCCCTCTTTTCTCCCAGCCCTGCATGGCCTTCTTACCCTCTAGTACTGCTGTCCTTGCTTGAAAATAATCTCACTTCACCCTCTAGTTGGTTCTGGCTTTCTAGTGCAAGGACTTTGTTCTCTTTTTTTTGTAGCTTTCTATTTTAACTTTCTTGCTAAATCTCACATTTTCACTCCTGGTCTCCCCTACCTTGCATTAAGTATATTACAATAACCCCTAATATGTTACACAAGATACTTGTATATAAAGTTTGTAACTTGGTACTCAAGGTGCACAGCAGAATGCACTTTAGGTTATGGTTGCTTCTTATTGATGGAGGACAAATGCCTAGAGCAGAGCTAAATGAATGAATGGCTGTTCATTCATAAAATAGTTGATGTGAAGTACGGTCCCTTGCACTATGCTCGATAAAAGTCATTTATTATTACTAGTTAGCTATTACTCATGGAAATTTTATATCTTATCACCTGAGTATTGTGAGAGTTAGTTTATAGAAAAAGGAATATTTTCAAAGACTGTAATTCTAACATGCTCAATAGCACATCACTCTTGCTGTCTATTCACACAAAGATGGTCAGTGGCAAGGTTGCAAAGGGAAGTAACGTGTCAAAACCCCCATATTACCACCTCCATGTATTTTCCCATTGAATACAGCTTGGATGAAATTGTATGTTCTTCATTCTTTCAGTACCAAGAGTAATCCTCACGAGACAATATCATGGGCTAATTCCCAAAGAAGGTATAAAATCCATGAGGCTCAACGCGTCTTCTTTTCTAGAGTCATTCCATTTTTAGTGAAGAGCAGGTGAAGAACATGAAGATTGTGGTGAGTGAAGAGTTCCTCAGTTTTAGGCAGAATTTACAGTGCTTAGATAACCAACAGCCGACTTGAGCCTTGAAAGCCAACATGTAAGACAGCGAATGGGCAAATATTTGGGTATCATTTGCTTCAGCTTTCTCTGAATTTTACCATTTGTAACTATACTTACCTGCTACATCTGCTGGAGGGAATTCTCTTGATAAGAAAGTAGGGTGGCAATCATTCTAAGCAAGGAGAGAATGATTGTGGATGGCCATAGTGTGATATCTAATGACATGGAAAATGGCTATGTCTTCTTAATGATGCTCTTTTCTTCCCCTGAATTTATGACCCTTTAGTGAGTGAGCTCATCTTCCAGTTAACTGCTTGATGACAAGGAACAAGGGAAACATTGGTTATCATTTAAATTTTAGAAGCTGTCATATTCCAAAGAGCACAAAAGCAGTTGCTACCCGTCATGTCACATGTACAGGACTTGGTATAAAGTTCGTGTTTATGAAGGTACTTCATATCTTGGAGCTTGAGAAGAACTTTGGTCATTGCACCTGTCACCATGATAGCTACAATGTGTGGTTATGGTCTTATGTTTCACTAGTGCTGATTTTTTTTTTCTTTTTGTTTTTTAGAGGTAGGGTCTCACTCTAGCTCAGGCTGACCTAGAGTTCTCTATGTAGTCTCAGGCTGGCCTTGAACTCACAGTGATCCTCCTACCTCTGCCATCCAAGTGCTGGGATTAAAGGCATGCACCACCACGCCTGCCTAGTGCTGAAATTTTTAAATAGTCATTTCAATTCTATGCACTGTGTGGTAGAGTGAGACAACTCAATGGAAGTATGTCGTATTCAAATTTGGATGATTAGTATTAATATATCCTGATTTTTACTTTGTGTTTGGAGTCTCTGAACTCTTATTTATTCATAATATACATACTAGTTTATTGGGGACTAAACTTAAACCAATTACTTCCATCTGATTGCATTTGGGTATGTGTCCTCCCTATTCTATCTTCCACATCCTCTAGTAATCACCTTTGTAAATTTCAATCAACTTTCCTTAATACAGAACATGCAGTACCCATCTTTCTGTGTCCAATTTATTTATTCAACGTTTTCTAGTTCCAGCCATTTTGCAACAATTGACAGGATAATAATATTCTGTTGTGTAGAATAGCACATTTTCTTCACCTGGCTATCCATTGAGGTCAATTCCAGTACTAGCTATTGTGGATAGTGGTGCAATATGATTTGCTGATTATATTTCCTTTGAATGTCTGTTCAGAAGAGGGATAGCTGGATCATATGTGTAGCACTTAACTTCTAATTGATGGGACAAAACACCCAAACAGAAGCAGTTTATGGAAGGAATGGATTTATTTTGGCTTAAAAAGTCAAGGGGAGGTTTCATCATGGTAGAGAAAGCATGGCAGAGCAGACAGCCGGGCATCACATTCTGTCATGTCAGCTGGGAGGAAGCAGCAAGTGTGCACTAGCCTGTATACCCAGCGGGTTGCACTAGTAAGCCTCAAGGCCTGCCTCTAGTGACACACCTACTCCAGCAAGGCTCCACCTCCAAACTTTCTCAAATTGCCACCAGCTCTGGACTAAATATTCGAAGCACATGAGCCTCTGGCAATATTTCATTCAAATAACTACAATAGGGTGATCTGTTTCAGTTACTTGAGGGAATCCATGCAGCTTTCCATGGTAGCTGGTCTAATTTTCATTCCTATATATTGTTACCATTTCTCCACTCCTTCCCAGCTCTGGTTATTTTATTTGTTTACTTTTAATGATAAATTTTCTAAGTGGAGGGTAGGATTCTATCTCATGGTGTTCTGACTTGTATTCCCTTGATTACTGATGAAGTCAAAAGTTTAAAATAAAACTGTTGTCCATTTGACTTCTTCCTTGAAGAAGTGTCTTTAACTCCTGAGTTGATTTTAAAGTGAATTATTTCATTTTCTTGCTAAGGAGTTTTTGATGTTTCTTATGCATTCTGAATACTAATCCTTTGGCAGATGAGTAGTAAATAGAAATACTCCCAACTTCTTTCTGTTCTGTATTTGCCTCTTCTCTGCTGTTTTCTCTGCAGCAATGCAGAGACTTCTTAGTTGGAAGTTATTTCACATCTATTTCTCCAATTTAAGTACTTACCAGGCCCAACTCTGCCTAGCTTCTCAGATCAGATGAGATTGGGTGCATTCAGGGTGGTATGGCTGTAGACTCTGTCTATTTCTGCTTTTTATTTCCTATGTCTTGGGGTTCTTATCCAAAGAGATTATTGCCTGTAGCCTCTTATAAGTGTCTCCCCTATGTTTTCTTCTGTTAATTTCAGAGCAGAAGGTTTAAATTTAGGTTTTTGTTATTGTCATTAATTCATTTTGAACTTCTTTTGTATAGGATGAGACAAAGGAATCAAGTTACAGCCTTGTGCATGTGAATATCTGTTTTCTCAACACCACTTACTGAAGTCGTGTATTCTCCAATGTGTGTTCTTGGTGTCTGTGGTCATTTGAGTGTGAAGTGCCTCATGTGATTGTGATTCATTCTCATACTCTATTCCCAGCTGTGGAGCCTTTGGGAAGTTGGAGTCTTGCTGGAAAAGATTAGGGTAGATGAGGTTTATAAGTCCAACCCCACTGGGTGTTAAGAGTTCACCTCTCACATTTCCTCCTACCCATAACTGATGGTTGACCCCACAATGCATGACCCATATACCCCAACAAGGAGGGTCCAGGTCAAGGAGGAGGACAGGGAGGAGGCTAACAATGGTACCAACTTGACTGTATTCACTGAGTATAAAACTAATAAAAAGAAAAAGAAAGAAAGAAAGAAAGAAAGAAAGAAAGAAAGAGTTCATCTCTCTCTACTTCCACCTCAATGATGTGTGATGTGAATCCCTGCTGGCTTCTCTTGACAAGCTTTCTCTGCCTTGATGAAATTGGCCCTTACAAATGAAAGTTGTAGATAAGCCCTTTCCTTCCATATGCTGCTTCTGGTCAGTTGTTTTGTCCCAGCAATGACAAGGTAACTGCCTTTGTCAAGAATCCATTAGGCATGAGTGTAAGAGGTTACTTAGCGCACTCTAGTCTGCCACTTATACTATGTGTCTGTTCCCATGCCAACGCCCTGCTGCTTTTACCATTTTGATCATGGTTGATTCTTTGTATTACCCAAAATCAGGATGTACAAACCATCAATTCTGTAGTTTCTGTTTTAAATATTTAGGGTCCCTTGTGCTTCCATATTAACCTTGGGGTATTTCTTTTCTAATTCTGTAAAGAGCTAAATAGGAATTTTGATGGGGAGTGTATTGAATCTGTAAATTGCTTTTGGTATTGCAAAGGTTTTAATAATATTAATTCTGCTAATCCATTAACAGAAAAATGTTTTAAATATTTTATTTATTTATTTATGTGTGTGTGTGAGAGAGAGAGAGAGAGAGTTCCCAGCCACTGCAAATGAACTGCAGATACATGCACCACCTTGGGCATATGACTTTATGTGAGTCCTGAGGAATCTAATATATCTCCTTTAGTTTTGCAGGCAAGCACATTATCTGCTAAGCCATGTCTACATCCCAGAAAATTGCTCTTTTTTTATGTTTTCTTTACAATTTCCCCATCACGGTTTTATGATTTTAGAAGTAGTTCATTTCCTTGGCTAAACTTATTCTTAGGTATTTAATTTTATTTTTTGTAGCTTTTGTCAGTGAAAGAGATTTCATAATTTCTTGCCCTTAAATCATCATGCTCTTTCAGCTTAATTCCTTTGCTTTTCTTGTAGCATTAAGATTTTGTACTTGACCTGTTTCATGACTAACCTCAAAGATTATCAAGATAATTAATAGCCATGATCATAGTTTACTTTCTTTCACTGGTTTCATGCATATTAGACATAAGGAATGGATTCAAGAAGTCTTGCTAGTTTCTCCATCATTTTTGGATGAAACACTTGGATGATACAGGAAGATTACTGATATGATTTTATACTTACTTATAAAGGTTATTTGCTATAATTTTGCCCTTCCCTTCAAGCTTTCTTTCCAAAAATATTTTATTTGTTTATTTACTAGCAGGAGAGGGAGGGAGAAACAGGGAAGAGAGAGAGAGAGAGAGAGAGAGAATGTATACACCAAGACCTTTTGCCAATGCAAGTGAAATCCAGATGCCTGTGCCACTTTGTACATCTGACTTTATGTGGGTAGTGGGGAACCAACCAGGGGTATCAAACTTTGCTATCAAGTGACTTTAACCATTGAGCAATCTCTCCAGCCTCTAAATTCTATTAATATATTTTTTAAAAACCCTTTCCACTCACAAAACCTAATAACTCACAAAATCGGGATGTATTTCTAAGCATTCATCTGAATGAGCTAAATGTTTCAGAGATTATCCTAGTGCCCATAGATCATTACAAGTATCTTCATTGTCATGATATACCACCTGTTATAAAACTTCTTCCTACTACCAGGATTAAAATCTAGACCAACATCAGGGTGGCCATGTAGACTAATTAGTGCACTCTAACCTTTGCTTCACATTTGAATCACTGAGAGTTAGACACAAAGTTCATCAATGTCTGTTTTCGCCTTAGGCTCTTAAATAAGACCACAGAATGAAACCCTAACTTCATGTTTTAGCACTGGGTGGAGGGAGGGAAGGAGGCAGGGAAGGAAAGGGGAAGATTGAGACATGAAGACAGAAATCCCTTGACTATTGCACTACTTGTTGCCTAATATAAAATGAAAGGATTGGCTGAGGAAATTGCTCAGTAGGTAAAGAACTTGCCACTTAAGTTCGGAACTGAGTTCAGACTTTGAATACCCAAGCAAATGCCAGGCAGATGTCCTAACACACTTCCATAATCCTACTACCCCACAGGCAGAGACACAGGGTCCCTCTGGAAAGGTGGCTGTCTAGACTAGCTGAATCAGCAAGCTCTGGGTTCATGTCAGAGTTTCAGTCTCAGTAAATGAGGTGGAGAGTGATCAAGGAAGACTCCTAATGTCAACTTATGGCCTCTACACTCAGGTGTACTCATGTACATCCAAATCTGCATACACTCACATGTGTACCTGTGCACATGCAATATATGTACAAAAATTCACACATACTACACACTAACAAAAGGAAAAAGAAAAATGGAACGAGCTTTTCATCACACACTGATTTTAATGCCCCGGTGTGGTATTTCCCCCTTCACAGTGATGACAAATACATATTTGTTCTTTATGAACCTCAGTCGATAGTGATATATTTCAGCAAAACACACAAGCTGAGACAGGAATGAGTAATGTGCCAGGCAATGTGTTCTATGAGCACTACCTATTCCTTTTAAATATATTAAGCTTATAAAGTACTACCTATCTAGTACAATGGAAAGAGTTTTACTGAGAATATAGGAAATTGTTTACAAACCTAATATTTTTCCTGTGTAACTGAGAAAATCAATTCACTTTTAGGGTTCCTTTTGCATGGAGGAAGATGTTGGATTATGTTTCTTGGTTGCTAATTTTTCTTTTAGCTCTAAAATACAAATCAAGACAAAGCATTTAAATAAATACTTACCTATAAGCTAATGAAATTTGGCATAGAACCTTAATGCTTGAACTTTTCATATTTCCCTTTATCAAGTCATTGTGCATGCTAGGTTATTACAGTTTAAGTTTGTTTTTTTTTTTCTGTTTCACTAGCCAAGATGTAACTTAAACTTAGTTGCACACAAAGAAGCTTAATTGAAATTCAGTTGGATGATTTTCCATAATGTGCTAGTCAAATGCCATCTAATTATTAAAAACATATTTAATGGAGCTTGTCATCCAACTAATTAATGCAGTATCTTACTTTAGATATAAAACATGCATATGCAAAGCATCTTTTAGCATGAGTTATGGCAATTAATCACATATCCTTAGATTTATGGTACAGGAATTTAGGTAGATGGTGGAATTGATAAAGTGCTCACTTTGCAAGCATGAGGACCTGAGTTAGGATTCCTCAGCACCCATGTAAAAGGGGTCGACACTTGTATGCCGAGAGCTGCAGAGGTGAACACAGCACAATCCCTGGATCTTGCAGGCTAAATTCTCTAGCCAAATTAGTTCTGGATTCCATGAGAAACCTCATCTCAAAAAAAAAAAAAAATGTATGTGAAGAATGCTTCAGGAAGCCACCTGATGTCAACCTCTGGCCTCCACATGCACACATGCGCTTGTGTCTACACACATATGAACACTCATGCACAAGTGCATGCACACACATACACACAAGCAGAAAAAAAATATTTTTTTTGAGTTCACTATGTAATCTCAGGGTAGCCTCGAGCTCACAGTGATCCTCCGACCTTTGCTTCCCAAGTGCTGGGATTAAAGGCACACGCCACCACGACCAGGTTAAAAAAAAAAAAAAAGAATTTTAAAGAACAATTTTTATTTATTTGTAAGCAGAGGGTGGGAGAGAGAGAGAGAGAGAGAGAGAGAGAGAGAGAGAGAGGAGAGAGAGATTGGTTTTATTAGGGTCTCTAGCTACTGCAGACTTACTCCAGGTTTGTGTACCACTTTGTGCATCTGTACACAGTTACTGGGGAATCAAACCTGGGTGTTTAGGCTTTTCAGGAAAGTGCCTTAACTGTTGAGCCATCTCTCCAGCCCCCAAACAAAGAATGTTAACCACATATATATTGATTGATCCATGCATAACTGTAATGAAACATTTAAAACTGGCTTTCTCTGTAACTTCATCAGTCTGGTCATCCCATTACTTCCTCTGAGGAGAAAGATACATAGCATGGGGCCAGGACTCTGGCTTTCAAATCAAGAGCAAACATCCTTGATTGTAAGCCCAGATTTAATATGTAAGGTGGTATCCTTTACTCTCTAAATTTCCTTTTTTCATCCATGACTTAGAGCTGTAACTTCATACCACATAGAATTGGCAGCTATGCATTAAAATAAAATACATCTGATGATCATAGCATATAGTAGACCGACTTAGTGTTACCATTATTATTTTACAGACTTTAAATAAATGTCTTATTAAACCTAAATAAAACAGGATGTAGGCTGAGTCACATGGGGTAGAACTTTTTTCTTCCCCCAAACCGCTATAAAAAGCACAAAGATCCCTTTGCTCCTTGGGTTTCTCAAGCCGCTCTCTGCCCTCTTCTTCAGCTTTGGACCCTACCACACCATCACAGTGTTTGAAGTACAGTTTCTACTATGTGTCTATACATACTTTATTTCGCCAGTTATTGATTATTTGTTGGATTACTGCTCAATATGACTTCTAATAAATCCCTGTGCTCATGACTCCAGTGATGTTTTACAATACAGGGAATTCTACATTGTTTTGAAATTTGGATTTTGTGTAATACTATTCACAGTATAAACTAGGAAACATCTACTTTTCCCCCTTTATGGCCAGTAAAACTATCTTTATTTCTAATTTGAGTGTCTAATTTATAGTCTATATAAACTGAAAATAGAAAATACCTCAGTGCAAATCATATGTGTTTCCCTAACATCTTTCCTGAGTTAATTTCTCAACCATTCATGAATAAAATGAAATTGTGTGTGTGTGTGTGTGTGTGTGTGCATTTATTTCATTTTACAAAATCACAACTTCCCCCCAGATCAAAAACTGACACTTTGGGGGAGATTAGGAAGACATTCCAGTGTCCCATAAACATGATAAGTCGGTGCCATAGAGATAAATAGGAAGAGATACCATTTGGCTTCTGGAATCTAGTCACTATAAAAATAGACAGATCAAAACCAAACAACAACAACAAAGAAATGAAACCCAAAATGCCAAAAAATATTATCTGCTTGATAGGAAACATTAGATTATGTTTCAAAGATATACCAAAACTTAACTGTGTCCTAATTTTATTAATTGCTAGTCAAATTAATGATCCATGCTATTTGATTTTTTTCACATACCACAAATCCATGGAGCTTTTAGCTAACTTTTGAATGGTTACCACAACTGCAAATAGGCAACCTAACTTGCTAGTGGTTAGAAAAACGAAGCTAAAAATAGGAGATCCCATCTTTAGCCTTCCCGAATCATTTGGTGGATGAAGCCATGGAACTGGTGAATGACTTACCAAGGGAAATACAGCATTTAACAACAGCACAAGAACAATGTACATGGTGGACTTTTTTTTTAATGCAGAGGGTGTATTCTTGGTACAGTTACAGCTCGGAGCTCAACCTAGAAGGAAGAAGGTAAGGCTGCAACAGTAGATTGAAAACAGGCTGCAAAATCTTAAGCTATGCATGGCTTAGAGGCATTATCTTCAATAATAGTAACCAGCAACCAGACGTTACTGTACCAGTAAGCACTGAATACACTATATCTTCTTTCTTCAAAGCTCCAAAATTTTATATTTAAGTGATATGTTAACTCAAGAAAACTTCAAACCTTGATGATCACATATAGACTGAAAGGTTATTGAGGTTTTTTTTTGAAAATTATCAAATAGCCCATCACTACGTTTTCATTACCTATAATCATATTCTAAAGTTCCATGCTCATATTAAATATATAAAATGATTCTCCATGTTACTCTGATATAGACAGACCATATTTGCTATTGTGTATGTATTTTAGACACCATGCCCACACACACACCTTGAATAAACAATTTCTAAAATTGTAAAGTTGCAACTAAGCTACCTTTAAATAAATAATTCTGAGAAGAAAATAATGGTGCCTATGCAAGATATATTTCCTAAGAACTTTATGTCTCAGACTTCAAATACTAGAGTATCTACTAATTCATAGGCATATGCAATAATCTGACAATTGTCTGATTAAATCTTTCCTTTTCTGCCCTTTTGGTGGGATCTAAATCAAAATACTGACAGAAACAATCTCAGAAGGGAAAATGGAAAAGCAGTCAGGGTGGGCGAAGTCACCAGTGTGTCTATGCACTGGCATGATTTACATTCTGTTTGACTTCCACGGTGCAACAAATAAATAAATAAAAATTTCAAACCCTTCCTCACATTGAAGTGTTTTTTACCAAGGCAGAACCAAAGGATTTTGCCATATAAAGTGACAAGCTTTTATTTGGTAACTCTTGTTACCATGCACCCATTCACCAGATCATCCCACAGACTCTAGTGATAACTTCTCCAAGACACAGATTCATTTCTGAATAATAACAAGAACACCTAATACGTCAGCACCTGTAAGAAAAAAAAAAAACACATTAGGAGCTGGATAGGTAGCTCAATGGTTACATGCTCTTTCTGTGCAAGCATGAGAGCCTGAGGGGTCCTGAAACTGCCCAAGTTTGAATCTCCAAAACCCACCTAAATGGATGGGAGTGGGCACACAGGGCTGTACCTCCAGCCTTGCAAAGGGCAGCAAAGACCAGAGCATCACCCAAGGTTCACAAAAAGCACAAAGCTCCTTTATCAGTAAGAGACTCTGGCTCAAATAGGATGGATCAGGACCTCTGACATTCTGCTCTGGCCACAATAGGTGAGCACCTCTCACCACAGCAAGTGCATGGGGTGCTTCGAGTGCAATGCATTTGCATATATCATACACACTAAACCACATACAGACACACACGCATACCACATTACACACACACATGCCAAAACAAACAAACAAACAAACAAAAACCCAAAAACAACAACCTATTGACTGCTTGGCATACATCTATATTTAGCCTTTAATTTGTCCTTGCAAGTAACATTTGTCCAGGGCTCCTAGAATACCTATAAACCAAGCTCATAATGAAGGAAGACACAGAGCTTTGAAGAATTGAAAACAATAGAAAATATTAGATTCAAGGAAATCAATTCTGTGAGGAACAGCATGGCATAGCTTTCACCAGGACAATTCCGGGTGACACTTCTCCCTGCGTACTCCTTACTGAAAATAAGAAAATGTGTACAACTGAAAACGTAATTACATATGTAAGACATTGGATATCCCCATCAGCTTGATTTCATGATGCAGAAATATGTCAGAGCCTCACATTGTCATTCATACACTTGACAGTTACTATTCATCAATGGAGAAGCGAGAACAGAAAGCAAACAGAAGTCACTGAAGTAGATGTTACGCGGTTTGGCACAAGTGCTCAACTCCTCTATCCTCTCAGTTCCCTTTCCTGTGGATGTGACTTGTACATTCACCTCCAATTCACAGTTGTAAATGGGGAGAAGAGAAACGCTGTACCTGAAAACCTCTGGAAACGATCCAGAAACACAGGTCACTTCTGGTCCCCCTTCCAAGTCCAAAATTGCTATTTAGGGGTGAGAAGGATCACATCTGAGCAGGCCTTGTAGAAAAACCTATATTTTGACAAAGTGAATCAGAAGACATGTTTAGGGGAGAGGAGAGAAGAGGAGAATGATGAACCCCGGGGAAAGGGACATGATGTCAATAATTCCTATCATAGTGAAAAAAAACAAAAACAAAAACGGTTCATAACAAGGCAGAAGCACAAGGCAGAAAATTGGTCTCTCCTTCACTCTCCCCCCTGAGTTTTCCAGTACATTCATTGAACTAGATGCATGAAACCGCCCCTCCAGACATAACAAAAGCATGAACAAAATCAGTATTCCAGCAGTGTTAGAGGCATTCAGCTTGATAAGCGGCGTGGGAAGTTACTTGTTGAGGCCCTCTGATAATGAAAATGCCTCTCTTCACATTACAGAGACATTACTTATCTCCAATAGTTTGAGAAGCTATAAAAATCCGTACGCTTTTCCTATTTACATTCCAACCTTCCACACACGGTTTGGGTGCGTGACATTTTGTTTCTGGTGTTCTTGCCAAAGTATATGAAAGGATGTGTGGGTTGCTGCCATGTTTTGTTTTCAGGACAAGTCAACATGCATTTGCCTCCAACTTTAAAAGACTTTCTTAAACTTCAGACTGCTTAGTTGTGACTGCGGTGACCCTGTTTCCCTCAGTCTGCAGACAGGGTAATAAATTTCAGCTGCTTACTGTGACCTGGATAAGGACGCGTCCAGATAGCAAGCTTCTGTGAGAAGTCTCCCATGAGCTGGGGTGGAAAGGGCAGCTGCTAGCTTATGTGAAAGTAGGCAGCAATAAGAAACAAAGCGGAGTTAATGGATTTTAAGAGCAGTATCAAAGGAATGGACCTATGAGAGGGACTTTGTACTTGGTGTTTTTGCTGGAGTGCTTTGTTTCTCTGGAGAAGGGGTTTTTGTTCCTCCTGAGTACCTCTTCTACCAAGTAGAGAATGGTAGTGTTTGAAAGGATATCATTTGACACACTGTCCTCCAGGTAATGTACACATTGCTACTGCTTCATTATATCCCAGACTGTGAAAAGCATCTCAAAAATAAATACCAAGGCCAATAAAAAAATTTAAAGGATCATTTAAAAGCAAGGCTTAGTTATGTCCAATTTTCTATGTGAGATGGACTGTATTAGGTATTACCAAAATACCCTCACCTCTCTTCCCTGATAATTCGCTACACTGTTTTTCATTATTCATCATTGTATTGGTCCCATAAACAGCCTACAGACCAGCTGATGGTACAGAAGCTCAGGGCAGAAACTGAACAAATGGTGTAGAGTCCTATATCTTTCCAATGGTGGACAAGTGATGTGAGATTCCAGGCAGCACTGACAACAAGGTCATGTCAGAGAAAAATGCTGACACCCATAGGGATGTAGGGAAAGCTGGTAGAAAGCCCTGGTAGTGTCATTATGCACAGCATTATGTTTTTAAATAAAAATGACAAAGGAAAATGTCACTGCTTTCAAATCAGTTGTAATAGGATTATATAGTTTAAATTGTTAGCTAGATACACAATGTATATTCATATGTATGATTTAAAGATATCTGGATCAAACTTACATTCCTTCACAACAACACCTCCAGTCCTGTTCTTCCTTTTACAGAGATAATGACCATGCATAACCTGTACCTTTCAAGTCTACTGTTATATTTTTAAAACCATATACATCTGTCCACATCCAAGTTAGCATTTTATGTGTACATTTACTAACATTTATCTAAATGTATTATTTTTCAAGTCTTGTTTGACAACATTATTGTACAATTCACTTCACCATATAGTTCTGAGATGTGATGGTATAAATAATTTTGAGAAATATCAAAATTAATCACTTTAGCTGGGATAATTAGCTTACCATGGAGCAAACACTTTATTAAAATTTTGAATTTTCTTATTGATAGTCCTTCCTGATTATTTTCAACCACAAGAAACCACAGGAAACAGCTGTGCATGAATGTCCTCATTCATCTTTTTGAATGTTTTTCTAATACATGTGACTTTGAAGCAGAATTTTTAGATCACAACACAAGTGCATTTAAAATGTTTCCTGGTATCACTGGAATATTCTTCAAAGAAACTGTAGGTTTGTACTTCTGCCATTGTCTGACAGCCTGATGTCTGTGAGCTCATGTACTTTCATGCTTTCTTTTTCTTGGTGTCTGGAATAAAAAGACTGGATCACATGACTCTTGCATGCTCAACTTCTTAACTGCCAACTGTTTTGCAAGGTGTATTTTACATTCTAACTAGTCCTACTTCTTGTACATTTCCTACTTCGTACAAAATCTCACACTATCTCAGTCTTCTCCACATTAGCAGTCTAATAGATAAGTATTGATACTGAGTTGTCATTGACAAATATGTTTTCCAATAGTAAAAGATGTTAAGCATCTTTTCATGTGCATGTGTGCTTGTGTGTGTGCACATGTGTGCATGAACATTTTGTCTATAATTCAACATTTTTAAGGCATCATAGATTCATATTCAATTGTAAGAAACAACATAAACAGTCTAAATCTCCTTTATCCAACTTTCTTTGTGCCAACACTTGGCAAAACTACAATACAATACCATAACCAGGATATTAACCTTGACATGATCACAAAAAAGAATAGGTCTGCCATCCCTAGAATATTTCACTCTGACTTCCTATAGCTATGTCAACTTTCTTTCCAACCCTCCCTTCCTTGATCCATGATAAATACCTGTTAGCACTTTATAAGGTGTGAAACTTTATTCAAGGTTTTCTTTCTTTTATTTCTCACCTGTGGACAATTGCCATGACACCATGCATAGAAGATGTCTTTCCTCTCTTGAACTGCTGTGATGGTTTGAATGTAAAATGGATCCTATAGCCTCAGTGTTCTGCATATTGGTCCTCAGTGGTAATTTGAGAAAGCTGTGGGGCCTTTGAGAGGTAGAAACTTGCTGGAGAAAATATATTGCTGGAGGTAGGCTTCGGGGTAATGTAGCTCAGCTTCAAGCCTAGTACTTGACTACTTCCTGCTGATATGTGATGATGTGAGCTAGCTAGCCTCCTGCTGGTGCCATGCCTTCCCTGCCCTGATGAAACTTCCCATCAAAACTATAAGCAGAAATCAACTCTTCCCTCTAGTAAGCTCCATCTGGCCTGCTGCTTTATCCTAGCAATGAGAAGGCAATGGCTGCAATTGCTTGTGTAACTGTCTTAGATGCCTAGTGGGCAAATTTATATGATTTAGCTCTGGCTTGTACGTTCTCCATTGACCTGTGCATTTGTCTCTGCCAAGACTACATGGTCTTACTGAAACTAGACAGTGAACCCTGAAGTCAGGGAGATTTACAAATGCATTTATTTTTAAAATTTGATTAGTTTATTTTAAATCCTAGAATTTATCGGTAGGCTTTTAGGACATTTGTTGATTTATTTTTTGCTGTGCTTTTTACACAAATGAAACCAGTCCTGTATATCAGTCAAGGAGACATTGTCATTCCAATATAATGTCTTTCATATTCAGTTCCTGAATACCACAAGTCTTATCATCAATAGTGTGTGAGGTTTTTTTTTTTTTTTTTTTTTTTTTTTGGCCTAGCCTTGAACTCATAATCCTCCTAGATCAGCCTCCTAACTGCTAAATTTTTTAATTAGTTAATTCATTCATTAATTCATTCATTCATTTATGAGAAAAAGAAGGCGAGAGAGAGAGAGAGAATGGGTGTGCCAGGGCCTTCAGCCACTGCAATCAAACTCCATACATGTGTGTCACCTTGTGTGCATGTGGGACCTTGTGTGTTTATGTCACCTTGCTCATATGACTTATGTGGGACCAGGAGAGTTGAACATGGTTCCTTAGGCTTCAGAGGTAAGTGCCTTAACCATTAAGCCATCTCTCCAGCCCTGTGTGATTGTTCTTTAGTCTGTTATTAGGGTGGTATGCATTCATATAATTTTAATGTCAACCCTGCCTTGAATTGCTGAAATAAAGCCTGCTTCATCATGTTGTATAAGTTATTTTATGAACTGATCATTTCCATATAATAGTTATTAAATATTAATATTATAGATGTATATGTGTATACCCTTGAAGGATATTTGGTCATACCTCTCTCTCTTCCTCTCACTTTTAATTTGGTTATCAAGGTAATAATGGGTTTCTAAACTGAACTTGGAGTTGCTCTCTTGTTTTCTATAAGACATTATGCAGAAGATGTGGATTTTTCTTTAAAACATTTGGTAGAATTTACTAGTGAAACCAATTTAGAATTTATTTTGGGAAGTTTTAAAATTACAATTGCGATTTCATTTATGTGCTATTTAAGTTGTTTATTTCAAGCTGTATGAGTAGCAGAGGTAATTTTTGAACTATTTCATTTTGCCTAAGTAGTCAGATCCATGTCTGTAGAGCTCTCACAACATGGCTCTACTGTTCTTTGGAATGTCTCAGTTCTTTAAGGAAATCCCATCACTTCATTAGGAACTGTGTCTTCTCTTTTTCTTCATCACTCATCTTGGTAGAAATGTTCTAGCTCCGTGATTTTCTTAAAGAAATCTGGTCTGTAATTTTTCTATTATCAATAAGATTTTATTTTTGTTGTTGGTGTGTGTGTGTGTGTGTGTGTGTGTGTGTGTGTGAGTAGACCACAAGTTGGCACTGGGTGACCTCCTTAGTCACTCTCAACCTTATTCTTTGTGACAGGATCTATTTTTTGTGTGATTTTTAAAATTTTATTTTTAAAAGGTCATACTCATTTTTCCTTAAGCAGAAACTTTGTATGGACACCTCACGTGTTATTACCATCACTTCCCTCCTCCCTGTCCCCATTCCTCAGGGGCCTTCCTCAGTGGGATTGCTAGTATTCACCATGGGGTTTTGGGTTATGAGGTATGAGAGCAGCAGTCAGTCACTGTAAGCAGGTGTAGAGGGGCAGTGCCTCTGGACATTCCTTCTACTCTGTGGCCTTATACTCTTTCTGCCCCCTCTTCCACAAACTGTGGTGGGTGTGTTGTGCTCTCAGCAATTTCTGGATTCTAGTTTGGCATGTTTGGAGTAACCTCAGTATATGTCTCCATGCCCCTGGCGCTGGTTGTCAGGATCAGCATTGAAGCAACACTCTTGCTCTTCTCACCAACTCCTCTGTGGTTTCACCTGGGCCCTGGCTGATGTGCAAATGGTGGTTTGTCTCCTGAGTTCTTGCTCCCTTCTGAAAAATAAAAACAGATTTTCCAACAGACGATGAAGTCAGCACAGGTGTAATTGGATTAGCATTGTTAATTAAGAGAGATTTTGATGTGTTGCCTCTCTTTTGGCTAAAGACCAGTGGGAGCTTCTTGTTGGAGACCATGATTTTGGTCTCCATAGGATTCTGACTTGGTTCCCACTTCCTGCTAAGGGTTCCTTTCCCCTGAGCAGAACTCTTAGACAATCAGAGAAATATTGGTTACCCACCTAGGCTGGGTGCCTCTGTTGCACAGGTCTGTCCACCTTGTCAGGTTGGTTGTTTTTGTATAGCAGTATCCTCTTCTAGCACACAAGGTTGTTGGCCATTTTCCTCCTAGAAGCTCATGCAGTGCTTTCCAGCACTATATGAACAGACCATCTGGGAACTGGCTTCCTTTCAGATTCCAGCCAGATCTCTTGATGTTCTGGGTAGACAGCATGTGATATCTTCAACTATAGGGTATAAAAAAATATATTGTTATATCCCGTCTCCTCCCCCATTCCACTGAGGAAGGTTATTGGTGTTTACTGTGGGGTCTTGAAGGCCTCAGTTAGGTCAGTCTCTGTAGCTTGGGATATTTCTACCCAATCTGTGGCTCTTATAATCTTTCTACCCCTTCTTTCATAACGTTACCTGAGCCTTAGCATGCATGTTAGCAGACTGAGCTAGTGCTGTGCTCTGCTGCTTCTGGATTTCTGCTTTGGCGAGTTTTGAGTGACTACTGTGTCTGTTGCCATCTCTCTGGAGCTGGTTGTCAGGCCAGCAGTAAGAGCAGTACTTGTCGCACCACTACCTCTGTGATTTTCAGCATTGACTTAACCTGGAATTCATTGTGTGTCTCTACGTCCCCAGCTCTGTAATTACAGAAACATGTGAACATTCCTGGTATTTTTAAAACAGGTACTCGGGATGTAAACTCAGTCCTTCATACAGCAAAGGCTTTACCCACTGAGCCATCTCCCCAGTCCCTATTTTCAACACTGCTGATTTCTTTTCTTATGTGTATGATTATCTCCTTCCTGAGGTAAGTGATTGGATATTTCTTTCCAATTTATGGCATCATGCATTGTGGAGTACCGTTTTCCATGCACACAGCCAGGATTGCTATGTGTTCCATCTAGGTTGATGATTTTATCATTAAATTGTGTCCTTGTCTTTGGTAAGGATTTTTGCTGCAAAGTCCAGTTTATCTCATATTAAAATATTTTCTGCCGGGCGTGGTGGCGCACGCCTTTAATCCCAGCACTCGGGAGGCAGAGGTAGGAGGATTGCCGTGAGTTCGAGGCCACCCTGAGATGACATAGTGAATTCCAGGTCAGCCTGGGCTAGAGTGAGACCCTATCTCGAAAAACCAAAAAAAAAAAAAAAAAAATATTTTCTGCTTTCTTTGACTCATGCTTGTATGGTATATATTTTTCCAACCCGTTGATATGACTATGTTATTATAGTTCAAAAGTATTTTTCACAGACAATGTGTAGTCTGCAAATAATTTATTTACTCTATTCCTATATTTTAATTACTATACTTAAATTAATTATATTGATATCTAATTACTCATATGCTCAAGTCTGATATTTTGAAAAAATATCTCTGCTTTCTACTTCTGTATTCCCTTTACTGTTTTCCTCTGGATGATATGAATACTCTTTACAATTTCAGATTTTATGCATCTATATGCTTTAATCAGATGGCCTCAATAATCACCATCCTGACTTTCCACTGACCTCGTGTGACACCATGCTTGGGGGAGTACTAGAGTCACCTTGAACGTAACTGGGGGTGAAATTCTAGTCTCTAGAAAGGGTTTGCACTAACAGTGGAGGGAGGGAGCATTTCTTTGCTAGGGAAAGTTCTGGTTCCCTGCTGAACCTTGTCACATGCCAAGACCTTGAAGTGCCTTATCACAGG
Source organism: Dipus sagitta (assembly GCA_036346955.1). Lineage (NCBI taxonomy): Eukaryota > Metazoa > Chordata > Mammalia > Rodentia > Dipodidae > Dipus > Dipus sagitta. The sequence goes on along the minus strand of CM070781.1, from coordinate 88,997,542 downwards.
CTCCTGAAGTAGATGTCTAGACTTTCCACTTGGCCTTTGCCGATAAGAGTCATGCAGGACTGCAGCTTCCGCAGCAGTGTTTGGCTAGAGCAGAGCACTTGCTACGCACAAGCTTCTTGTTTTGCTAGGCTGCCCCTTTCTTCCAGTTTTGCCTGAAGAGCTCAGGCTTCTGTTGGGATTTGTCCTCTCCCTCCTCCCTCTGCCTTTTCTCCTCTCTCTCCTGTGTTTTTTGTTATGCTTTATGTTAAGTTGCCGCTTTCTTCAGCTTCAAGTCTGAAATATCTGAGACAAGAAGAAAGTCCAGATAACTCACCTACATTTCTATTTTATTTAATTTATCAGGGTGTGGTGGCGCACCCCTTTAAGCCCAGTATTTCGGAGACAGACGTTGGAGGGTCACAGTGAGCTCCAGCCACCCTGTCATTACAGGCCTAGAGTGAGTCCCTACCTCAAAAATGCAAACAAACAAACAAATAAATAAATAAATATAAAATAAAACAATACCTCACACCATGTGACTTAAAACCAGGCATTTCCTTCCTTCTCCCAGTTCTGAGGCCTTAGATCAGGGAGTTTGTGGGGAGGATTCTGCTTGAAGGCTTGCTTTCTGGTGTACATGCAGTGGCATGTAAACTTTCTTGCATTCTCCTATGACTGAGATCAAATAGAGAAAGCACACACTGCTTTGTCTCCTCATGTGAGGGCTTAACCCTATCATCACATTTGCACCTCAGTGACTTACTTGTCACCCAGTGTCTGCTACTAGTACCCAGTGAGGTAAGAATTATAAAATACAAAACAGAGCAAATAAAAGCATTGAGTCCTTAGTGATAACATTCCCCGGGTTCCAAGAGTCTTAACTAAACTGTCCTCTTCTCTTTGTCTTTCACAGTCTTTGCAAATTTGTTTTATTTGTAGAGTTCAGTATTTTTAGTTGCAAGTAGCAGGAGGACAGAAGTGTAATTATCCTGTTTTCTCAGAGGTGAAGGTTCCAATTTGTCACAAATGTGTACTCATGTGTCACTTCTCCATCTTTTATTTTGAAGTGCTTCATCAATTTTTGTCCAGCTTTTAATTTGTTTATCATATTATCATTGTTATATATTTTTGATATGGGTATGTCTTTTTTGTTTGTTTTTCGAGGCAGGGCCTCACTCTAGCTCATGTTGACCTGGAATGCACTATGTAGTCTCAGGGTGGCCTCGAACTCACGGCAATCCTCCTACCTCTACCTCCTGAGTGCTGGGATTAAAGGCATGCACCACCATGGCCGGCTAGTTATGTCATTTTTATGTGCTAGCAAGTTTCTTTAAGTCTAAGGCTCACCACTTTTTATTTTCACAAAAAAAAATGCCATTGAAAAGCAAGCATTTTATATTTTGATGAATTTCAAGTTTTAATTTTTTTATATGCATCATGCTTTTGAGATTGTCTTATTGAAATATTTGCCTAAATTAAGGTCATGATGGCTTTATCCTGCTTTCTCTAGAAGTTTTACAGTATTGAGTTTTATACTCACATCGATTATTCATTTTGAATTGATTCTTTGCATATAAAGCATGTAGTATAGATTGAAAAAATATGGTATGATTCCCAAATATTCTAATCCTATATGATAACAAGATGAGTCCGTTCACAAAAGGGAAGAGTTTTCTCTTCTGTCAAAGTCAGTTGTTCAGAACTTGTCGGTCTGCTTCTAAACTTCTTCTTTCAGGTATCTATTTGTTCTATCTTAATATCAGTAGTATGCTAATTTTGTTTTGGTTGCCTTAGAATCAAACTTGATGGCAAGTGCTATACATTTAATTATTTTCTTGTTTTCTAATATTGTTTGTTCAAGTGTTATGTATCTTCCATATTTCCATATGAATTTTAGAATCAGACTGGCATAATTTATGACCTAGCCTGGTTTGGGACTGTCCATGTACACACAGAGTTAAACACAAGCATGCTCATTACAGAGAGAAAAGACTCTACTTGGTGTTTATAATCCCTCTATAATTGTTTTTTTCTGTTTGAAACTGTACATGCATGTTTATTTTCTCTTCAGAGTACATTTTCTTCCTTCTAGATGTTAAACCCTTTAGTAACTCAATGAGCTTCTACTTCCAATAAAAATCTACCAGTGTTTAAATGTCAGGAGATATCTTATTCTTTCTCAGAATAGGATATTGTGTGGCATAGCATTTGATGTTGATGCTTAATTTTACCTAGCATCTTGAAGACAATTTTCATTCTTTTTCTAGAGATATTTGTCACAGGCATGAACTCTGTGAACTTAATCAGGTCTCTGATGTCTCATCAGAGCCCAGAAACTACACAATGGTTTAAAGAGAAAAACTTTAGTAAAAGGCATTAGACAGCAAGAGGTCAATGGAACATGAAAAGTATGGGAATTACAGATGCAGGAGTAAGTAACTGCTGATCCCTAGCCTGAGTAAGAATGGATGGCAGAAGCTTTCTCTCACCACATGGCTGATATCCAGACCTGGCACACTACACATACTCACAACTCACTGAATGACTTTTTTTTTTTTTTTTTTTTTTTTTTTGAGGTAGGGTCTCACTCTAGATGAGGTTGACATGGAATTCACTATGAAGTCTCAGGGCGGCCTTGAACTCATAGCGATCCTCCTATCTTTGCCTCCCAAGTGCAGGGATTGAAGGCATGTGCACCCTGTGACAGAGACATTTTTTATGGTGCCACATTCATGGAATTTACTGGAAATTCACATTGTGGTGCTAAGGAAAGTTGGTCATAGGCACATATGTCATCATGGGCAGTGTGCTATGAAACTTCATATATAGTGAAGACTTCACCTGACTACAGAGTCCTGGCCTGGGCCCTTGTCTCTTGGGATACACTCTCTAAAACCATGGAGCATCCTAACAACTTGTTTGCAGCATTTGATAATCTAACAGTATGGGTGCTGCTTTTTATCTAGTTCTTTGGTGACTTTAGATTTTTTTTCCCCCTCAATGTTCTAGCTTTCCCATAATATGTCTGTGACTTTTCCTTCCTCTCCTTCCTTCTTTCCTTCCCTCTCCCTCTCTCCTTCCTTCTTTCTTTGTTTAATGTTGCGTGGTACATCACGGGCCAGTTAAATTTTAGGATGTATGTTTTCTTTACTCTAAAAGACATGAAGATTGTTCTTTCATTTCAATCTTACCCTTTTAGTTCACTTCTCCTATGACATTAACTTCTCTATAGCCCAGATGGTTGGTTTGTTTGGGTGTGTGTCTGTGTGTAACTGTGTTTCTTTTTGTACTAGAGATATAACGTAAAAGGACCCCGTGCTTGCTAGGCAAGCACTCTGCCAAATTGAGCTATATCTCTAATCCACTATTTATTTTGAGACAGAGTGTTAAGAAATTGTCCAGGTTGGCTTTGAAATACCTCTGAAGCTCAGGGAAGCGTTGATTCTCCTGTCTCAGCCTCATAATTAGTGTGGATTACAGGGCCACACCACCTGGTCTGACTTTACTATCTTTTAGGTTTTATTTTTCAATTTTTGAAAAGATTTTAATTATTTACTTTGCATGTGAATGTTGTCTTCATATTTAGCAGTCTATTTATGCATAGAATCCTAAAAGTTATTTTTTTAATTTCTTTTTGTTACTTTTATTTATTTATTTGAGAGCGACAGACAGAGTGAGAAAGAGGCAGAGAGAGAGAGAGAGTATGGGCACGCCAGGGCTTCCAGCCACTGCAAACGAACTCCAGATGCGTGTGCCCCCTTGTAAATCTGGCTAACGTGGGTCCTGGGGAATCAAGCCTTGAACCAGGGTCTTTAGGCTTCACAGGCAAGTGCTTAACTGCTAAGCCATCTCTCCAGCCGCTAAAAGTTATTTTTTTTAACTGGACTTCAAACTTGTTCATTTCTGAACTACTTGTTACTGTTTGTAATCTAATGTTTTGCATATCAGTTTTAATTTACTCCTTAGGGGTCTAAAGCACAGTCTATCCAGTGCATTGGTTTAAATTTATTGAATTACTGTGGTGAGGTGGAATAGTTAAGCATTTTAATTCTTTTTAAAATTTTTAATATTTATTTATTTATTCATTTGACAGAGAAAGAGGGAGGGAGGGAATGAGAGAGACAGAGAGAGAGAGAGAGAGAGAAAACGGGCATGCCAGGGCCTCCAGCCACTGCAAACAAATGTCAGACGAGCATGCCCCCTTGTGCATCTGGCTAATGTGGGTCCTGGGGAATTGAACCTGGGTCCTTTGGCTTTGCAGGTAAACACCTTAACCACTAAGCCATCCGTCCAACCTGCATTTTAATTCTGATATGCTCTATTAATTTTGTTTTAGTGTTGAAAAAATTTTCAGTAGCAAACCTTCCTTTAAAGTAATTATTAAATTTTAATATTCACCCACAGAAGTTAGGATTTTGATATGCTTTCTGACTATTCACATGATATAAACCGTTATCTACTGTGTGTCTTTAGCTGTAAGAGGTACATGTTTTTTTTTTTTTTTTTTTTTTTTTTTGGCCTCAGAATAGAAGGAAGACAGGGGCTTCTTTTATCCACTAAATAGGAAGGTTAGTCTCAGTTTGGAAACTCTCATGTAATAAAAATAACCATGTATGCTCATTAAGTATGACCTCCCTAACTTGTGGATTAGAATCAGAAACAATTTTTTAAATGTGGTTGAGGGGCTGGAGAGATGGCCTAGCGGTTAAGGTATTTGCCTGAGAAGTCTAAGGACCCAGGTTTGATTCACCAGTACCTATGTATAGCCAGATGCACAATGTGGCACATGCATCTTGACTTTGTTTGCAGTGGCTGGATACCCTTGTGTACCCATTACCTCTCTCTCTTTCATAAGTATATAAAATAATAAATAAATAAATAAAATGTTGTTGAGAACTCAGTCCTGTAATTTTCCACCTCAAGTGACTATCTTCTCCTTCATCCACTGTAGTCATACCAGATGTCCTCCCTGTCATGCTGCGTGTCCCCCATTCCCCGGACCATCTTTCATGCCAAAGCACAATACCAGATGAAGTGCTCACTGTTGTAATCCCATACACATCTCGACAAGTTCCTAAAAGCACATGGACACACCTAAACCTAGTCAGTTTAGAGTTTTACCAAATGTATTTTAACTTTTTATATAAGTAGCTTTACTTTTGCTCAACTTTATGCTTGTCAGATGTACCTTTGTTGACCTATAAAAGGTTACCATTTCAGGGCTGGGGAGATGGCTTAGCGGTTAAGCGATTGCCTATGAAACCTAAGGACCCCGGTTCGAGGCTCGATTCCCCAGGACCCACGTTAGCCAGATGCACAAGGGGACGCATGCATCTGGAGTTTGTTTGCAGAGGCTGGAAGCTCTGGTGAGCCCACTCTCTCTCTCTCTCTCTCTCTCTTCCTCTTTCTCTCTCTGTTGCTCTCAAATAAATAAAAATAAACAACAACAAAAAATAAAAAAAGATTACCATTTCATTTTCTCTGTCACGTAACATTCCCTTCATGATGACAGCAGAATCTAATCATTCAGGTTTTAATTTTGCTAATTTGGTAAGGATGAAATGTTACCTCATTGTGATTGGAAGTCTTGAATGTTAATGAATAACATACATTCTTTTGTTTGCTGACCTTTCTGTTTTCTGTTAGCTTCTATTCATATTTTTTGAGTGACTTTTCTTCTGTTTTGATATGAAGGAATGTTTAATATTTATTCTGTCAGCTTGTAACTTCTTATGTATTTTATAATATGTACTGATATAAAAGGTGCTAATTGCAGTGTTTACGTAGAGATCCATTAGCTCTTAATTCATTTCAGTTTTAGTGATTTCTGTATATTGTTTCATAAATTCCTCTGTGGCTAAAAATGTTTATGTCTGTTTCTATTTGAAAAGAAAATTCTTTCCATCTTTTTTAGTCTTCGAGACTGGCTAGTATTTGGCATGCATATACATGTTTATGCGTGTATGTGTAGCACGTGAATGCAGATTACTGTAAACATATGTGTATGCTTTTATGCCATTCAGCAGATACTTGTCTTAAGAGTGAAATTGGCTCTGTCATTCCACTCTAATGTTTCTTGATTCACCTCTATAAATAAGTCACTCTCATGCTGAAGATGGGGTAGTCACCAGTGTACCTATGCAGTCTGCTCTGTCTAATGAAGTAAACGCAATGAGAAATGAAAAACAACACAAATGCATTGAATGTGTGGGAACATCTCGAGCATCTTGCTGCCAAATGCATGAATAATATTTTTTCTGAGGAAACTGTTTTCATTCAAAACACTTTCTCTTGTCAGTGTTAATAACACTTAAGAAACCCTGTAGAAACCTTTCAACTGGAAACATTTCTTTCCTGTCCTACTGATGTCCACTACAAATTGCTTTAAATAGTCATGTGTATGTTTTCAATTAATAAAAAATAAATAGCTATTTACTTATTAAGATATTTGTCCTCTCTGATCAGGACAGTTCCCTTATCTTAGCTATTTGGTAGTCCCCATCCCCAGGAGGCCACCATGTTCATATTTAGTTACTGTAAGCACAGCAGCCCAGCCCTTCTTGACTCAGATGTCCTCCTCCCTCAGCCTGCACAGTAGCCATCTCTCCCCAGGACTACAGAGTGCCCAGTAGTTCTGTCACTTCCCACGCTCTTCATTTGTTACTGAGTATTTCATTTCCTCCCAGATTAAAATTTTTTCAAGTGGACGAATTTTCTCCTAATTTCTTTTCCTTGTGTAATTACGCCGATTAACTCTCATCTTATTTTATATAAGCTATGCTTAATTATACAGATTGATATTTTTTGCTGGCTATAGAACTGATCTTGACTTCATTGATTTGATAAATTGAAGATATTTTCACCGTCTTGCCATGCCACAATTTCTGAAGGTAATTTTAAACATTAGTTTTAAACACATCTCTAATTTCAAGAGTCATTTTACCTTTGTTTTTTGCCAGTCTGACAAGTTGTATTTGGGAAAGCCTTGCAAATGTCTTCATGTTCTACAATCCATGGAATGGGCTGAAGATAGTGCTTAAATGCATAGGAAATATGAATGGTCTTGCTTTTGCAGTTGTATAACTAGGTTATATTCAGGCTGCAAGCTGCACATCATTGGTAAGTGGGCCGTCAGATGCTGTTACTCTATAAAATGAAAATGGCACTGTGACAGCAAATAGCCTGTCTAAGGATGCAGTGGAGACTGAGCCATAGTTTACGTACACGATTCTCAGAACTGGTATGTATGAACTTCGAGGTAGGGTCTCACAGTAGCTCAGGCTGACCTGGAATTCACCATGTAGTCTCAGGCTAGCCTCGAACTCATGGCGATCCTCCTACCTCTGCCTCCCGAGTGCTGGGATTAAAGGCGTGCGCCACCACGCCCAGCGGTATGTATGAACTTTTAAGAAAACTATATTTCTGATTTTTATGACGTTCTCTCTAAGTAGACAATAATCATCTTAGTGGATTATTTATTCTGGCAAGTGATACAGTTTTCAAAATGTGTGGCGCTCATTGTGAAATGGTCTTGTGATGTACTGTTTAATTTCTTAGGGTCCTAGGAAGATAACTTAGTGGGTAAAGTGTTTGTCTCTAAGCATGAGTACTTGAAATAGATCCCCAGGATGCATTTAAAAGGCTAGGTGTGGTGGTGCATGCTTGTATTCTATCTGTGAGGAGGCAGAGACAGGAGGATCTCTGGACATACGTGCTAGCCTAATTGGTGAATTCCAAGCCAATTACAGACACTGACTCAAAAAAAAAAAAAAAAGATGGATAGGATTTCTGAGGAATAATATCAGAGGTTGTTGTCTGACTGTCACATGTGCACTGACACACAAGTACAAAAAAGCATTAGAATTTATCTAACTACTGGAGAAGTTTCACCTAAGGAGAAAATTTGGTATATTTTAGAAAGACAAATCACTATATGGGATTAAATTAAATACATATAATTATGGCAAGGAACTGAACTATATCTTGTCACACATTGACACAGTGAAGTTCAATCTGTCAATGTGACTATGAGCAAGGTTGCAACCATAATGGGGATAGGTAAGACCATAACATTGAGCCTTTGTTCCAATGACAGGCCTAAGAGGGAGAGCATCCTCTTACCATGTGAAAATGTAAAGAATAAGTCATGCGAGCACATGGAACCCCTCTCCAGCTAGTGCCAGTCCTAATGACCATGGTCTTGGCTTTCCACACCCCTGATCTGGGAGAACCTAGATTTCTACTGATGATGACATCCAGTGTGTGACCCTTTCTTGGGGCACCTGGACTGACTATGGCACCATGACCTCACTTCATATTGTTCTCTATGTGACATGCTGTTAAGTGTATAAAACAATGAGGAAAAATAAGACTTGACGAAGGTGATAAAGGAATTCACGTGTTTTTGCCTGGACACATGCTAAAATTAGCAAGATTTCAAAGAACTGATAGAGCTGGGCATTGAGGGGAAGAAGTAATGTCATGACATTATAGTTCATTCTTCACCCTTGTGCTGTGGCTGTGTTAGATTACTCTAAAATAGCACAGTTCGCTTTGTGTTTGACCCTGAGACAGTATAAAAAATCAGTTTTTAGCTGTTCCAGTTTCAATTCCATGCAAGCTTTCAACACGTGGGGGTTTCTATTTTAAGAGGATATTTATTACTGTGTTTAGGAGCCCTTTGACCCTCAGGTGAAAAGATATTATTTATTTGGCTTAAATCTGTAGGACTGTCATGAATCCACGAGAGAAGTAACTTATAGAGCTTAGGAGAGATAAGAAAATAATCACTTATCACTCTGTCATCCAGCAGCTGTGACCTCAGGGTGTGTGCATGTTTGTGTGTGTGCGTGAGTGCATGTATGTCCGTCCATGGGTTTAAATTAGCTAAAAGAATGGGACGGTAAATCACGAGCAGTAACTGGAGGATCGATATGCTCTCTCTCCTCTTATTGCAATCTGGGGCATGGCCTGAATCTGTCAGATGGAATTAAAGGACCCAGGTGTCAGGGAGAGTGACTACAAATAGAGCTGGTATGCTGTCCATTAACAAATCCTCAGAACTCTGCCGTGAACATTGCTGTCACTTTAAAAGAGGTACATTTAGGACTTGCTGTCTTTGAAGTGAAAGGCAGTATGATTATTTACCTCAGAGATTACTTGCATTTCTGAACAATGAAGTATACACCAATTCAGCAATAGAAATGGATAAACTGTGGATGAGAGGAATCACTAAGATTTACTATGATGGAAAAAAAAAATAACATTTTCATCAGGAACAGAGGAAATCACTGTGAGACACAGGGGTGCAATCTGGGGATTGCTTGGAAGTTTCCATGATGTGCACAATCTCTGCTTTGGCAAAGGCTGATGCCTAGGGCATTCTGGGTTCTCTTGTCTGTGTACCACAGCAGCACAGCAGGAAGCAGGTGCCACGGGGAGGCTTTCCAAGCTAGCACCAGCTGGTGATTATTTTATGGCTACCAGCACAAGGATTGATAGTTCCCATAAATTCACATCTCGCCACTCTATACACAGATGCAATCTTTATTCCTGTCTTGAAACTTTACCGAATTTTAGCCTGAGAAATATCCCAGGGCAGTGAATTCTGCAAACTGATTATTCTTTATATACATGAGTCTTTTCCCCCATTTTCAATCTGCTGCCTTTTGAATTCCATCCAGTTTCTACTCTTGCTCAAACTAAGGTGAATGACAATATGGTATATAATTGGACTGTGTTATACTATCCATTATTTCATTCACCTTAATCTTATTATCTCTGTAGACATGCCAGGTCAATTCTAGCAACAACTGAACAGAGCTGTACTTAATTTTAAATGAACTGAATATAACTAATAATATATTTGCTTGAAATAAACTGTAAATTGAAAGAAATTTCCTTAGGAACTTAATTCTGTTACACTGACAGGCATTTCCCAGGCACAGTGCTGAGAGGTGGGTATCTCCATATGTGTTTAAGATGGATAGGCAAGGGAGACTATGTATAGTTCCCGTTCTCTTTGCATTATATATAGGCAAATCATAGGTTGTATATTTGTCAGTGGCGAACCTTCCAAAGGATAAACCCATACCAGACACTTGTAATAGATCAATAGGATGTCATCAGCAAATTTTATCCATCAGTATGTATCAAATGCATGTTAGCAAGAAAATAAATGGAAGTATTTTAAAGGACTGTACTGTGGAAAAAAAGACAAAAAAAAAAGCCTATGTAGTCCTGCAATGGAAATAGGATATATGTTTTTTTTTCCCCCCTGAAAAAAAGGAAAGAAAGCAATACAGGTGTTTACCATGGATTTTCATGTAATTGTAGTTTTGACAAAATCCTTCTATAATGAAAGGCAATGTTTATGGAGAAGCTACATTGTCGATGGTGGGGTCTCCGTGCCCCTGACTATTCTTTATCTAGAACATTGTAGGACCTTAATATCTTTCTTTCTCTCCCCAGGCTACTATAATCCAATATCATGCATAGAAAGACTTACAAACCACATAAATTTCTTTTGAATATTTCTGGAGGGTGGGGAGTTTAAGATCAAGGCACCATAGATCCAGTGCCTGGGGAAAGCTCACTTCTTGGTTCTCAGCATACCCCACATACAGAACAAGTGGAGGGATCTCTCGTGGTGTCTTTTGTTTTTGCTTTTTAAAAGAATGTCAGAGCCACATGTTGGGTCATGATATGCAGAGACATTTAGCTTACCCATAACTATGGGCTAACTCCACAATGCATGACCCGTATGCCTCAACAAGGAGGGGCCAAGGGGAGGGGGTAGGTCACGGATGAGCCTAATAATGGTACCAAACTGACTGTATTTGCTGAATACAAAACTAACTAATAAAGGAAAAAAATAAAATAAAATATTTATTATTATTTATTTATTTTATTTGAGAGAGAGAGAGAGATAGAAAGAGAGAGAGAGAGAGAGACAGAAAGAGAGAGCGCCAGGGCCTCTAGCCATTGCAAATGAACTCCAGACATATGTGCCACCTTGTGCATCTGGCTTATGTTGATACTTGGTAATCGAATCTGTGTCCTTAGGCTAGCATGCAAGTGCCTTAACCACCAAGCCTTCTCTCCAGCCCCTACTCTGCATATTTCTTTCTCTTTTTTTTTTTAATTATGGACATACTTAGTATGGAAACATCGTGTATAGGTACCATCCTTTCCCTCATCTCTGCCCCCTTTCCGAAGGGGGTCCACCTAGTCAGGGGTTGCAGGTTATCCCCATGTGGATTGTGAGTTATCTATTGGGAGCAGCAGTCAGTTACTGGGGAGAGGCAGTGCCTCTGGGTATGATGTACCAAAGTGTGGCTGTAATAGTCTTTCCGCCCCTTCTTCTGAAAAATTTCCTGAGTCATGTTGGGTGTGTTAAGTCTACCTCAGTGATGGGCTCTTAGGGGCCTCTGGGTCTCTGCTTCGGTAGGTGTTGAGTGTCCCCAGTGTCTGTTTCCTTCATCGTAGCACTGATTATCAAGTTTAGCATGGAAGCAGCACTCTTGCTCATCTCCCCAATTCCTCTGTGGTTTCAGTTGGGGCTTGGCTGAAGTGCAAGAGATAGTTTATCTCCTCTGGTCTCACTCCCATCTGAAAAAAAGAAGCAGATTCTCCAATGGACAGTGAAGTCAGCACAGGTTAAATGGGATATGCATTATTAATTAAGAGACAATTTGATGGATGTAGTCTCTCTTTAGCCCAAGATTAGTGGGAGCTTGACATTGGAGAGTAAAATCATTGTCTGAATAGGATTCTGACCTGTTTCCCATTTCCAGATATGGGTTCCTTTTCACTGAGCAGATCTCTTAGCCAATCAGAAAGCTACTGGTTTTCCACTAAGGCTGTGCGCCACTATTTCACTTGTGTGTACATCACATCAGGGTGTTTGTTGCCGAGTAGCTTAGACCCCAGGTTGCTTGGGAAGTTTTTGGCCACTTTCCTCTAGTAGCTGATGTAGTGCCTTCCAGCACTGGGTAGGCTGTCTGGATTCCAGCCAGGTCTCACCGTGTTCCCTGCGAACAGTATGTAGTATCTTCAGCAGTAAGGTCTTATCATGATGTCCTTTAAAAGGACACTGATTCCATCTATGAGGCCACTGTTTTCAGGAGCCAATCCCTTCCCAGTGAGACACGATGTCCTGAGCCATTGCATTGGTGTTAAGATGTCAACATATGGATTTTGCTGGAATTGTGTTCACTTCTCTCTCTGAGTGCTCTTGGCTCACTCCATCTCTGCCTTCTCTTCTCTTGTACCTGTGACAATGGTGGTTACAGAAATCTACTGCTAATCTCTGCTCATTTCTTGTTGCATTTCGTCAGTCTGCCTGCTTTCATTTATGGTCCTAAACTGGCGGATCTTTGGATGCATTTCCTTGCATGCAGAACATAGATTTGAAACTTGTAGACCAGGGCACTTATCTGCAAAGGCACTTACCCTTGGTGTTTCATTCTTTCCTGTTTTTAGACTGTCTGCCTGAATATCTGGCCACCTATCCTATTTTGTTCTTTGAGGACTAGTCCACCCGATTTTCCTTTGTATATATACTAGTAGTGTGTCCTTGCTACTTTTGGATATCTCTAAATCATGAGTCTCCTGACTCTTGCATTCTGAGCTATAAATGCTTGAACTTCTGACCTGGCTGGTCTTTTAAAAATTGTTCTCTTTGTTTATTTAAGATACAGAGAGAGCAAGACAGAGAGAGAAGAAGAAGAAGAGGTAGATAGAGAATGGGTGCTCCAGGGCCTTTAGCCACTGCAAATGAACTCCAGAAGCATGCACCACCTTGTGCATTTATTTGGCTTATGTGGGCACTGGAGAATTTAACCTGGGTCCTTAGGGTTCACAGGCAAGTGCCCCAACTGCTAAGCTATCTCTCTAGCCCCCTGTCTGGTCTTTGGCCCTTCATTTTATTTTGCTTCCAACATCCTGCCTGACTTGTTGTTTCAGCTAAAGCCATGGTTGTACAATCCTGTTTTTTGGGGGGGGGAGGGGGGGAGCATTTCATTATTTTTTTCTGTTTTTCTTCTCCTTTTTCTGTGTTCATCCTTCTTACTGATAAAATCTATATTCTTCTAATGAGCTATTTGCAATTTGCTCATAAAATTCAAGAAATAGAACAAAATAAAACAAGCCCACCAGCCCAAGGCAAGCGGTATAAACATTGTGTCATTTTCTGTCCTATTATTTTTCAACATAATTCAGACAATGCTATTGTAAAAAAATCATTTTAAATCATCATACATGGTAAGTATTTTAGTATGCATTTTAATAACTTTGGGATACATGGTTGTAATAACTAAATTACTCTATTTTGTAAACATCTCAGTGTTGTGAGCTATGCCTATAATTCTGCCACTATTGTTATTTCTATACTTGTATATAAATACTTGTCTGAATTCCATACACTTTTCTTCAACTAATCAAATTGAAATTATCTTAAAGCCTATAAACATTTTAAAAGCTTTTCAAATATATAGTTATACTCCACTATACAGATGGAGCAGAGCTAGCCTTGGAGAGCCACCCAATCAGATATTAGGTAGATGAAACTGCTTGTCTTTCCATATTATGTGATATTAGGAAAGAACTAGTTCGAGGACGTTAAGTTTTAGGCTTGGTATTATGATGACCAATGTGCCATTCCACAGTTTAGTCTACACTCTTGGTAGACTTTTTCCACATCCCTCCCTGTCTCAGGTTTATCATACCATCTTGATTATTTGACAGTCTCTCCTATTTTCACTTCATTATTAAGTTTCTGAATGTCCCTTCCTTTCAGCTGCACTTTTCAGTTTTGGTTCTGATAGCTTCCCTCTCCTTGCCTATTCCTGGACAATTTTTAGGACATGGTCAGCTGTCTTTGGGTCTCAGTTGTTTCTGCTTGAAAATTAATGTTGAATTTCTGCTTCCCTTTACTAAAGGTGTCATATTTCTCTCTGCCTTCAAAAACGTCTCCTCATATTTGCTTTGTCAACTCAAATGATACATTTGGAAGGGTTTACTGGAACTTTGGGGTTTTCTGAAATATGTACAAATTTATGCCTTTCACCAAACAGGGTATTTTTGGCTCTCCTGCCTACAAATATTTTTTCTTCTGAATTTCTCTCCAGGACTTTAAAAACGTGTATTTCATACTTTTCTGGTATTAGCCCATGGGTTGTTGTAGCACTATTAAATTCAAACTTGTTTTCTTTTTCTCTAATAATTCTTCACATTGGATTTATATTGGTATATTTTTAGCTTTCAAAAATATTCTTTCTTTGGAAATTTACATTCTGCTGTTAGATACATCTTTAAAAATATTAGACATTGCATTTTTAAATTTCACTTTGAGAAAGTGATTTTTAGTATTTTAATTTATTACAAGAATTTTGTATTTTTCCCATATTATAATCATACTTTCCATCATTTTATTTGACCATATTCAAGACAGTTGCTTTAAAACCTTTTCCTGGACATCCCAACATATGTAATTATCTTGAGTTCACATTCTCTTGTTTTTTTTTGTGTGTGTGTGTTTGTTTGTTTGTTTTTGTTCTGTTTACTTTTACTGAGAAATAGATCACATTTTTCTAGTTTTAATATATAACTTTATCATAAGATAGACACTATATAGTAACAGACTTATGATCCTTGTAACAGTTGCCTTCACGCTGCTGAAACAAAATGCTTGATCATAAACAGCTTATGGGAGGGAGTGGTTTATTCCAGTTTACAGTCTAGAGAGGAAGTTTCATCATGGTGGAGAAAGCATGACAGAGAAGGCAGCCAACTCACATCTTGTCATAACAGCAGGAAGAAAAGCAAGAGGGAACTCCAGTGAATACCCAGTAGAGATTGATTAATAAACCTCAAGGTCTGCCCCAGTGACACACTTTCTGTAGCAAAGGTCCACCTCCAAAAGTTCCACCAGCTAGGGATGGAGTTTGAGGCTTAATCGCAAAAACATGAAGCTGTCGGGGACATTTTACACTCAAAGCACCACAGTCTTAACATATTCCTATAGTAGGAACTCATACTGAATATCTCTGAATAACAGTTCTACTTTTTGTTTGTTTCTTTTGCCTCTTTTGGCTTTTAGCCTCTGGAGCTTGTAGTTCCAAAGTGAACCAGGGATATGGGCAGAGTTGTTTACAAAATCAAAACTCTTTCTCTATTTCTCTCATTTCAAGGGTTTCATATTACAAATAATTTATTATTTCTCTGTGATGACTAACTTCTAATATCTGAAATTTGTGCCTTCTCTGCAGGTTTTCTGTGAGCTGTTTTCCATATTCTGTCCTAAAGTTGTAGTTATTTAAATTATGGTGGTTGGACGGATCTATTACCAAATGTGGAATCTTGGCCTTGCTTGCTGAAATACACTTACAGGGTCTTTTTTTTTTTAATGTCTGACTTTCCCGTATTCTACAACTGACCTGTGAAACCAGATTTATGAACTGTCAAGGAAAAAAATTTGCCAACATTGGAGGGCTTTCCTGCTTGTAGCTAAATCCACCTACTAGAGGATACATTTTTTAAAATCTCATCTATAATCTATCAGAGATGCTAGAAAATGAGCCAAGACATTCCTGTGAGGAAAAAAGACCTCATATATGCAAACAGATGAGAATTTGAGTAAGATGTCAAATTCCCTGTGATTACCAGAAGTTAGGATTCTTGGTTGACAGGCAGAGAGGTAGGTCCAACCTACATGTCATAGTAGGTACATGTCAAAGTCATGGTCAGGTAGGAACTGCATCACAGTCGTCAACCATTTGTTTATAGGGAAGGCCTGGCTCCCCTAGGTCTGCAAAGGAATCAGCTCTGCAGATATCTACCTTTCTTGGAGAGATGCTACATTCATTAAAATTTGAGACTCGCCACTCTTGTGTCAGTGATTTTTTAAGCCTGACTGGACATTTAGTCACCTGGGAGGCTCTTAAGTCCTGCTGATTTTTAGATTCATCTTGTCTCTTTTATATATATTTTTTTCAATTTTATTGATGACCTCCATATAAATAGACAATATACCATGATCATAATTCCCTCCCATCACCCTCTCTTTACTTTCTCTGAAATCCCCCTTCTACTGCATCCCTTCTTCTTTCTAACTAGTTTCTTTTCCATTTTGATGTCACCATTTTTTTTTCCTCCTACTATGTGAGTCTTGTGTAGTTAGTGTCAACCACTGTGAGGTCATGAATACCATGGCCATTTTGTGTCTGGAAGATGTTATTGCAAAATATTCCTACCCTTCCTTTGCATCTTATGTTTTTTTTTTTTCCTTCCACTACTTCCACACTGGTTCCTGAGCCTTGTGTGATATGATAGAGATATATAACTTGCTGCTGAACACACCACTGTTACTTCTCAGCACTTTGGTGAGTTTGGAAAGGTCACCACCACTGAAAAGAGAAGCTTCACTAACTAAAAGTGAGAGTAGCATTAATATATGGGAATAAACCTATTTAGAAGCAGTTTGGGGGCTGTGGTGGTTTGAATAGAATAGATGGCCCCCAATATATTCAGTTGTTTGTTTGTAGTTTGCATCTGCAGCCACCTGGCTGGAGTCAATACCATTGTGTGGATCTTAAGGTGTGGTGGTGGGTTTCAGATTTCAATCTAAAGATATGCAAAGTGTGCCTAGCAGTAATTCCTGAAGTGTGCTGTGTGGCTTTTGGCTTTTTGGCTTGTGCTTCTCTCTCTCTGCTTGGGCCTGTGAAGGCAGGCCAGTTTCTTCTACCATTATGGAACTTCCCCTGGATCTGTAAGCTTCAATAAATATCCCTTTCTCCATAACTGTGCCTGGTCTGGAAGTTCATCTCAGCGAACCAGAAGCTGTCTGCTATAGGGGCATAATATATCAATTTAGCCAGAAAACAGTAGTAGTTTTCCATGTGGTACTTATGACCTCCCCAGCCATAAGCTTTTCATTAATTTTTCAGTACCAGGCAGGAATTCCTTCCTATGGAGTGGCCCACATATCCAGTCAGAAAGCAATCGGTTTCCCACGT
This sequence comes from Dipus sagitta, assembly GCA_036346955.1. Taxonomy (NCBI): domain Eukaryota; kingdom Metazoa; phylum Chordata; class Mammalia; order Rodentia; family Dipodidae; genus Dipus; species Dipus sagitta. Next base: position 88,980,548 of record CM070781.1, on the reverse strand, counting down.
AACCGACACCACACCAACCAGTTGTCGCATTTGATCTGACTGCCCAGCCATAAAGTTTACAGGGTCCACTACTGGTTAAGACTGTTGATGACTTTTCTCCCCCAGCAGGGTGCATAGCTCTTTCCAGAATCCTGACAGCTGGTCAACAGGGAAGAGGCTTCCAGCACCGCACCAGCTTGATTTATGTGACCTGCAGCCCAAGCATGTGGAGTCTTCAGCAAGAGCAGTGTCTCTTAATTGGCACGGTTTAGCACACAGACATTGAATATTTTTTTAAAGCTCCCTGTAATTTGAATGTGCTGTCCAAGTTGAAGCTCATTGCTCTGTTAGTACTAACTGCTTTCCAGAGGAATAATACAGTGACGTCTAACATAGTGAGAATTGTAGAAAGACAACACTAACCCGTATCTCTGAGGACATGGGGTAGAAAATATATCCTTGAATTTTGCACTAACTTTAGGACATTCTTCTGACACATTTAGAGAATGAGAAGATGAAGCCATTTCTACAATAGCGTTACTGATGTGGGAACACTAAGTTGATTTGAGACATATTTCATCATTACAGGATTGTAGAATCCAATTTCTGAGTACTCTACAGAGAGATGTGACCTACAAGAGAGATGCCACAGTTCTTAAACTTGTCTTATTATGCAATCCTTCTACTTGTGCAATAGTCATTAGCATCTCACATAAACCAAACTGGAAATTACTTGTTCTAGGAACTATTCACACACCTGGGAACATTTTTTTATGCTACAGTAGATTTGCTGTTTAACATAATTTATAGTGGCATATTTGAATCCTATATAATGATGGTTTTTATAAAGTTCTTTTCATAAAAGCATACCATGTACTTTGACCATATTCACCCCCAAACCTTCCACCTTCTCATGCCCATTACTCCCATTCATATCTACAGAGCCTTGTTTCTACGTTTGTTTCCTATGTACATACATAATTTTATGCATCTATATATCTAGAATATGCAGATGACAGAATACATGAAATGTTTGCCTTCCTGAGTCTAGCATATTTCTTTTAATATGATCATCTCCAGCTGCATCCTGAAAATGACATGATTTCATTGTCCTTCATGGCTTAACAAAACTCCATTATACAGCACATGTCCTTATTCATTCATTTGTTGATGGACTCCTAGACTGACCCCATAATTTGGCTATTGCAAGTGTCATAGTGTTACAGGAAACATAGATGTGTAATTTTATATGGCAACTTTATTTTTAGTCTTCAAAATATATTTAATAATATTTATTTATTTATGTTTCTCTGTATTGAGAGAGAGAAACACACCCACCCCCCCACACACACACACAGAGAGAGAGAGAGAGAGGAAGAGAGAGAAAGGAAGAGAATGAGAATAGATGCCACAGGGCCATTTGCTGCTGCAAATGAACTCCAGATGAATGCATGACTTTGTGCATCTGGATTTGCATGGATACTGGGGAATCAATCCTGGCTCGGGAGGTTTGACAAGCACATGCCTTTAACCATGGAGCCATGTCCCCAACTCTACTTTTAGTTTTTAAAACAACCTCTGTACTGATTTCAATATTGGCTGGGCTAATTTCCAGTCCTACCAGTAGCATATAAGGGTTCCCTCTCTGCCACATTCTTGTCAGCATTTATTTTTTGTTCACTTGCTTTTTTGTTGTTGTTGTTTGTTTTTTCTTAATGGTAGCTTCTCTGACTGGCATAAGATAGAATCACAATACTGTTTCAACTTAAATTTCACTAATGACTAAGCATGTTGAACATCTTTACAAGTTTATTGGTCATTTGCATTTCAGTTTCAGAATTGTTTGTTCATTTAATTTGCTCATCTATTAATTGAATTGTTTTTTGATATTTAGTGTTTTGAGTTCCTTATATATTCTAGATGCATCAAACAGGGAATTAACATCTTGGTTGTCTCTTCATTGAATTAATTGTCTCTTTTGTTGAACTGAAGCTTTTAAGTGTCATTCAATGCCATTTATCAGTTCTTTCTTTGATTTTTTGATTGACAGGATCCATTTTCAGAAAGCCCTTGTCAATGCTTGTATCTTGAAACATTTTCCCTTTGTTTTCTTTTGCAATTTCTATTTCAGGTTTTTCATTAAGATCTTTGATCCATTTTGGATTTTATTTTTAAAGGGGAGAGATATGGATCTCATTTCACTCTTCTACATGTGGATAGTCACTTTCCCTTTTCATGGAAAAGGCTGTCTTTTCTCCAATGCACATTTTCACTATCATTGAAAAAATCAGATGGATATAGTTATGTGGATTTCTTCTTTAGTGCTTTATTCAGTTATACTGTCATACATATATGGATTTGTTTGTTTGCCATACGATACTGCTTTTGTTACTATAGCTAAGTAGTATATCTTGAAATCAGGTGTGATGACCCCATCAAAATTACTCTTATTTTTCTTCTTCAGGATCACTTTGGCAATTTAGAATATTTTTTACAGTGTGACTTTTTTTATGAGAGAGAGAATTGGCATGGCAGGGACTCCAGACACTGCAATAAAACTACACATGTATGCACCACCGTGTGCACATGTGAGACCTTGCATGCTTGTGTCACCTTGTGCATATGGCTTATACGGGATCTGGAGAGTCAAACATGGGTTCTTAGGCTTTGCAGGCAAGTGCCTTAACCACTAGGCAATATCTCCAGCCTTACAGCATGAATTTTAAGATTGATTTTTCTAGTTGTATGAAAGATATTTCTATCTTAACATAGTTATTCGGTCATGCTTTAATCTGTGTTCCCAATAGCTTTGGTCAGATTGTTTTGACTATGAAAAAACATGAAAATATTCATGTTTTACACAATTCCATGTAGTATTAAATTAGAATATCCTTAATTATTCTGAATTTTTCATAAAATATCTAATATGATCCTAGAGAAATTATGTGACGACTATGCAGAATACACCCAGGATATATAAAGACACTTGGAAAGCATATTTTGAAATGAGAAGTAAAATAATTTCCAACCATTGTTCAAAATGTTTACTTGCTTATATCAAACTAACTTTAACTACCTCTTGCTAAGGCTGCCCTTTAATCTTAAGAAACAGAAACTGGCAAACCAAGCATAGCAGTACAGGCCTGTAATTATAGTACTTGGAAAGCTGAGATAGGAAGATTTTTAGTTCAAGGCTAGTCTGGAGCATATAACAGCCTCCAGGCCAACCTAGGCTATATGGTGATATTTTGTCTAACTAAAAAAGAACTACTATATAAAAATGAATTATTAATTGATTCAAATTTTTTATGGAATGGAATATATTGCTAATTACTGATTATTCAATTAAGGTTTGTAAACTTACTCTATGACCTCATTTTGTGGGTTTTAGACAGTGCCTTGCTGGTACTTTCCTTCATGATAAAGCACTGTACACTCTATGAGCCCAGAATTGTCTGTTTCAGTGCTATGAGCAGGAATTACTGGTGTACTTTTGGGTTATATGAAAGTCCCATCACTTCTGTAGATACCTGGTACCTCAGATCTTTAGAGTAAAGTAAAACTAAAGAGTAACACCTAACACTTTCTGAGATTGTTTATTCATAATGTTAGAAGTTCTAATTCTGTTCAGTCTAGACAAAAGGAACAACAGACTGCAATGTGAGTTTTTCAGGCTTCCTACAATCCAGTTTCTTGATAATTACCTAGAAACATAGTGATATTAATAATCTATTAATTTTCGTGAAAAAATATGATTTGTAGTGGTAATTTATCTATTTTATTTATTTATTTCTTGTTTCGTTTTTCGAAGCAGGGTCTCACTCTAGCCCAGGCTGACCTGGAATGCACTATGTGGTCTCAGGGTGGCCTTGAACTCATCTCTGTCTCTCTAGTGCTGGGATTAAAGGTGTGTGCTACCACACCTGCCTAATTTTTTTTTTTATAATAGCTATGACTTTGACTTTTTTCCTTTTTCTTTTGATTCTCAATAAGCTATCATATATCACAATGGTCAGTAGGGTGAGCTTTGACCCAACATTGTCTGGTTTCCAATTTTAGTTTTGTCCTTCTTGTAATATTACCTACATTAGCAGACATATTATTTAATCTCCTTGTCCTTCAGTTTCCTCATTAGAAAAACAAGGTCATTTTTTATAATAGTTATGATAGGAAAGATTATATCCTAGTACTTAACACAGATCAGCCACTGTAGCAATCATTAATGACTGCAGTATAGTCTATTAATTGTATCTGAATATACTAAGTGAACCATGGTGGATCTGTGTCTACAACACTTCTCCCAGACAAAGTGGAGTGGAATGTAACAGTGGTGAAGTATAGGAACGTGAGAAGTAAATAATAACTAGAAACACGGGTAGTAAATTGGGTGTCTGGCCTAATTCACTGTGTGAATAAAGATGATTAAAGCAAAGTGTGCATGGTGGGAAGGGTGGTCAAATAAGCTAGAAACAAATTACCAAGAAATTTTCTTTTGAAAAGAAATGAGCACAACTTAAGCAATTTGAGACATAAATTTCAAGAAGGCACAAAATGTTAAACTAGATTCAAATGGAACCAGATAAGGCCTGGGCCAACAGAAATAGTCTGTATTTTCAGATAGTGGCCACTAAGAGTACAGCTATTTATGATGGCTTTTGTTGTCCTGCTGGTAGAGGAGGTGCTTTTGACTTTAAATTTTCTCACAGGTATTTCAAGGATTGAGAACCCAATGTCAAGATAACTGCATAGAGAGAGCCTTGCTAATATTTTCTCCATGAGGAGAAAAACATTCTCCTTGCCTAAGCCTGTGTCAGAGTCAATACTCCCCAGGATAGAGCGAGGGAGACATCTCAGTGGGAAAATTGCCTCTTGTATAAGCATGGAGACCTGACTTGAGATCTTCAGTACCTATCTACAGTGCCAGGCATGGTAAGGTGTGCCTGTAATTTCAGCACTTTGGAGGTGGAGACAGATCAGTTCTAGGGTTCACTGGCTAACTAGTGTAGCAAAATTAGTGAGTTCTAAGTGTAGCAAGTAACCCTGTTCAAAAGACTAAGGTGGAAAGCAATTGAAAAAATCTCCAGACATTAACTCTTAGCCTACACAAATATGCATACATACATATATCCACACAAATACACATGTTAAAAAAATATGCCCTGGGACACTTGGCATCCAATGACCCTAAATGTTTTCCTCACCTCTTCTGTGCATGTTGCCTTAAAATGCTTTTTTCTACTCATACCTTTGCTATGAGATGATTCTCGATTTTACAGTAAATTTTTATTTAATTAATTTATTTTTTGAGGCAAGCCCCACAGACTGGCATTTTTTATGTGAGGGAGTGACAGCAAGAGAGAGAGAGAGAGAGAGAGAGAATTGGTGCACCAGGGCCTTCAGTCACTCTAATCAGACTCCAGATGCTTGTGCCACATTGTGCCCATGGACAACCTTGTGCATCTGGCTTATGTGGAACCTAGAGAGTTGGACATGGGTCATTAGGCTTTGCAGGCAAGAGCCTTAATTGATAAGCCATCTCTCCAGCCCAATTTTTATTTTTATTTTTTTGTTATCTATAGTTATTACAGTTTTCCCTTGCTCTTGAACAAGTTTGCACTCTTTCACATCATGGTTAAGTGTTTTCCTATGTTTTAAAGCCTGTTTTTTTTTTTTTTTCCCCCATGACAGTCCACTTACTTCATGGATAAACCATGAAAAGCTATTTTAATTTATTTATTTATGCTTATTTAACTATGTCATTTTTCATATTATTATTTGGAAATCATGTGCCATAATTAATGTGTGCCTCCAACGCAGATGCTAAGAGACAGCATCCACATTTATTGTGTATTTTTTTTCATTTAACTAACTTCCTTTTAGGTAATGTAGTATAACAATTTGAATTGATATTCAGTGGAAAAATTTAATTCATTATTCTAACACAGAAGTTCATTACATACATAATAGGAATTTGTTCATTTTATACAAAGAGTTTACAACATGCTCTCTTTCTGTTTAATAAGTATGAACACTCTTCAAACTCTATATGTAAATAGTTAATAATGCATTGCCATTATGAGAGAATGTAAAATTGCATTCTGGGCAGCAGCAAAGAGAAGTTAACCAGATTTGATTCTGATGAAGACTGGTCCATTTTTGCTATGGAGATGTCCAAATTAATGGCCAGTGTGCTCAATGCAACTATGCAGAAAGCCCAGACTGCTGTGTAGTGATTAAATCTTCCCAGGACCACAGCTGCTACCTTAAAGATCAGCTGAGGGAGACTCTCGTGTCTGGTGTAGACCACCAACACATGCCCTGCATATTTCCGCAGACCAGCCACAGGTGACCCAGCTGGTATTTGAGTGGTGCTACATTTAAATGGCACACTCATTAGCAACTGTCTGTGTAGGAATACATTTGCTGGGGTGAGTGCATATTTGAGAATGCCAATGGCTATGTGCATGTCTCAGGGGGGAGAGTGCCTGAAAGGGATTATCGTGCAGCTGGCAAAAAGAAGTTATATTTTCCATGAATGCTTTCGTCTGAGGTATGGGGTTTCACAGACACACCCTCTAATACATCTGCCCTGGCGATTTGTTGGACAGAATTTTTTCCATCTCAGTTTAAACCTGACGTCCCAAACATTTGTGCTCGCATCCTCTGGCTCCAAATAAATCTATTTTCATACCTCCACCGAGCAGTTGGCCAACTGGTACTTCAGAATAGCATTAGATGGTGAAATAAGCAGAACCATCTGCTGCCATTTAGAGGAATCCTCAGTGGTGCAGCGACAGCTGCCTGCTTCTGAGTCCCGAACACCAGCAAGCGTTTGTCACAGAGGACTTGGATTCAGTGTGAGAATGGCCATTCTTTATAGAATGATTGATTTTTTTTTTCCCTAGCAATGCAATACCCCATTTTTATGGAAGCCAGATTTCTGGAAATTACTGTCTGTGCTTCAAAATATAGTTCTCACATGTGGATTTAAAAAAAACAAAAAACAGTCCTTCTGAGCAATTAGATTCAAAGCCCAAAGCTTCAAGCCATGCTTTAATATATGAATAGCCATTATGCCCTTATGGAGTGCATAATTACTTTTATCTAATATACAGTTTTTAATAAGCTTGATTATATGGTTTATAAGCATAGAGTATCATACAAACCACAGCTGGAATTAGATAGGGCAGGGATGGAATGACTCAAATTCAGTAATTGGGAGCAAATATTCTACTGAATTATTAGGTAGAAAATGTTAAAACACAGACCATAGTTTTATCAGTATTGCAATGTCACATTTGTGTATTCACTTAATAAATATCTATTTACTATGATCCAGACAATTTTATAATTATTAGAATATATGTAAAGGTTAATAGACAGGATCCTTTTAGTTAAAGAACTTGAAGTCTAGTGAGACAACATATCTCATCAATAATGCAAGGCATATTATACCAATAGTAACATAGGGCCAAATAATTTAATATGAGAGCACACAGTAAGCTAAGATTATTCCAAACATGGGACAAATTCACTGAAGCTGCAGGCATTTAAACTTGACTTTGAACAGAACCATTCGATTTGAGTAAAAACATGCATGGCATATGACACTTTGTATACATAAATGAGTGTGAGCAAGTTTGCAAGCCCAAAGGACTATGGTAAATTGAAATCTACAAGAGACTGAAAGGCAGAGGCTATGTCTTTCTTGTCCATTGAGAGATTCCCTAGCATAAGGCCTGGCACATTATAAGCTTTCAATATTTATGTAATGAATGAAAGAGTAGCTTAGTTGTAGTCCACATACAATATTCAGCATTAACCTATTAACCGAGAAATACATGACTGAGGATATGGATGTAGCCCGTGGGTAGAGCACTCACCTGGCATGCAGAAAGTTCTGAGTTCAATCCCCAGTGCTGAGAAATAAATAAATAAATAAATAAATAAATAAATAAATAAATAATTGTGATTCTATAAAACCAAAGAAAAATTTGATAGAATACACACACACACACACACACACACACACACACACACACACACACACACATATATGTAATAGGATGTTTTCTCCTTAAAAAGATTTTCATAAGCCTTATTCTAGTCAGTTCCTTCCACACATTCTTAGTCCAAACCAATGGCTAATCTACTGCCACTATGGGTAAGATTTTGTTTGATGAGGAGAGCTTTCATTTACCTGTATTAGACACAGACATAAAGGCACTCTATTTTTAGAATTTCACATGCAGAAATATTGAAAAATTGTAATATATTCGTAAAAGTATTTGACAGGATTAAATAATTTCATACAGAACTCGAATTTATTTTAAAATGGATAAAATGCTTATCTATAGGTACAAGCTAAATCATTGAAATTAAGAGCTCAATTTGAGTTTCAGTGGCATAATGAAACCAGCAGAAGAAAGGATTAGAAAGTGAGAGAAAAGGTTAATAGAAAACACTGTTGATGAAATGAAAAGAAAGGAGTTAAAAGGAAAAAAAAAAAAAGAGCTTAATAGTATATGTGACATGGAAGTCTCAGGTTCGGTTTAAGCCTCAGCCCATACACCTTCCTGAACCACTGCTCTGCTGCATATGACTCCCTGTGGCACGTTCCCAGGCTCTGTTCTGCTCAAACATATATTTGAACCAGAACTTGAGTCTAAAGCTAAGGGTGGGGTATAGAAAGCTAAGGCCAAGAATTGAAATTTTAAATATCTTCATTAATACAAAATAAGCAAGTTTATGTGTGCTCTTAATTATTTCATCAAATTAATGATACAGTTTTTATATATAATGTATATATTATAATATATTCACATACAATATAATAAGTATGTTAAAGTACACTCATTTAAAAGCACAAGTCAATGTGATCAAAGCACATAGGACATTTCGGAAAGACATCCAATCTTTCTGAAAGCCTCTGTATGTGTCTGTGGCGATAATACTTGCCCACTTTTGACCACAATCAACCACTACTGATGTCTCTTCTACCACAGTATCTTAGAGTCCTGGTGTTTTTTTTATTTTTTATTTCAGCAAAGGGCATTGAACCCAGGGTCTTCTTTTGCACACTAGACAAGTGCTTTTCAGCTGAGCTGCTTCTCTAGACCCTGAGTTTTTTAATTTTTTCTAGACAAGGGCTCTTTTCCTCAGCAACAATGTATTTGATATTCAATTATGTTGCTGTATATATCAATGGTTAGTTTTTCTACTTGCCATAAGATGCAAATTTGCTTTGGTTCTAGGTTTTAGACATTACAAATAGAGATATAAACATGATTAAAGAAGGATTTGTACAAATGTCCATATTAATTTCTTAGGAGTAAATTCTTTAAAAGAAAAGTTTTGAGTCATAAGGGAATGTATTTTACGAAAGCTGTTTCCCAAAGAGACTGCAGCATTTTACATCCTATTAGCAGCAGGTGAAAATGTAGGTGAAATGTGGTGGCACACACTTTTAATCCCAGGATTCTGGAGGCAGAGGTAGGAGGATCATTGTGTGAGTGCGAGGCCAGCCTGAGACTGTATAGTGAATTCCAGGTCAGCCTGGGCTAGAGTGAGACCCTAATTTGGAAAACCAAAATTTTAATTAATTATTTAATTAATTAAAATGATTAAATAAAGAACAATGATATTTATTCTGCACAACCCTGGGTACTTAGATTTTTCAGATTTTTCTCATTTATCATATACTGAGGGTGAAGTGGTAGCTCACTGTAGATTTAGC